>CM055081.1:4420197-4997697 GCA_029204045.2 Tillandsia leiboldiana
CATGACATTTCCTGGCTAGGAATTACGGTAATCGAACTAAGTTTTCGAGGTTCGGCATGCTCTCGGTCATGAGAGACACATATGTTACGGCAAAACCCAATTTGGATATTGCCCTAACAAATTAAAGATACCTCATCTATTCATCCTTGGATAACTAATTTTCACAAATTCCCTCCAAAAATCCAAATCTAATATTCTATATACACAGTACGCCAAATTGCTACATCCAGCTTTAGTTTCTGGAATCGGTAACAAGAAATTGCTTTGTATACGTGTCCTTGGACAACTCATTATTGTATTTGTTTATGGTGCGCATGAAACCTCAAATATTACGAGAGTCGCTCAAAATAAAATTGGAAGAAAAAAAAAGGTTACCTGATGAATAGGGGGATACATGGCATTCAGGCAGACAGGACAATCTAAAAGTTCGCGGACGCTGATAGCAACAGATACATTCGGCTTGGGTGAATGTTGGATATGGTCGCTGACATGTTCGCTAACATCCATTATCTCTTCATTTTTACATGCCTCAACAACCTCCGGGCTGGCTCTCATATCATCGAGATAAGTGGCGGATGCCATCAAGCAGCAAAAGAGATTAAAGGACCCCCTGTTCAAAATGAATAGGCAAATTTAACGTAATTTTCGCCATTAAATTTGGAAATTAGGAAGAAATATCTCATGAAAAAAAGTTTCATCTAAATCGAATGGGAACCATTTGGTTTCGAGGATAAGAGATAATCTAACTTGCCACATCATCAAGTTCAGATATAAGAAAAGATGTTGATCAATCGGACGCAGCAGAGCAAATGAAACTACTTGGTCGAGCTCCTTTAGGCCATGATTTGAAATACGTGACAAAATAAGGCCGAATAGGAAAATCCATGATTCATGCTTACTCCCTGAGGCAAGGGTCTCATGGAAATACTGGAATACGATTATTGAAACAGTTGCGATATGACGAGTTGACGACTAGGTAATGGGGCAACAAAATACGCGACAAATATAAATATTTCGGAGAATTTGAAACTTCATATAATAGGGGCAGACATTAAGACTCGCGAATAATTTCCTAAAACAAAAAGGTCGATGCGTGATCGCCTAAATGTTCAACTTAGATTTTACAAGATTTATTGTTTGCATGGCCTAATTTTCCAGATGAGATAGCACTAGCACCATCAAGTGAACTGAGATTCAGACGAAAGATCACGAAGAACTAAACACCGACTCAAACTAGACTATATAATTAATTAATTAAAGCACATTTTTGGGATCATTTAGGTGGGCACTTAACTAGGACTAAGAGGATGCATATTGAATAAATCACCAATAAATACACCGACTGCAGATCTTTCCACGAATGTCCAAGCTCGATAATTTTGAACATTTTAAACGCCGGGCCAACAAATGGCCTGTGTAATTTTAATCAAAGAGAAATGGTTTTTTACTCACTCAGAAGATTTTAAGTCAAATAAAAAAAAATAAAAAATAAAAAAATAAAAAATACCATACACATCTTTTTAGTAGAGGAGAAGATCCATAGTGGGTACATTTTAGCAGTTTCGAACAGATAGATTGAAAATTTGAAGCAACTCAAACGTGTCATTTTTGTTGATCTCAAGAAAATGCATCTAAAAACGAACTGTATTATGTGTTAATTAAAAATAATAAGTAAATAACCATAACAAATAGAAGCTTAATTGCATCGCGGAATCATCAATTTATTACAAATCAATGCAAGGATCAACTCATTCAGAAACTAAGAGGGCATTTAATGTACTCCTAATATACCACATTGTCAACAGATCAATCAAAACAAGCACTACAAAAAATATTTTTTTTTAAAAAAAAACACCCAATATTTTGTAAGCACATAAAACCTCCAAAGTTCGGATTTTTCCCTGACGAGATAAATCAGAAGGAGGGAAATTTGTGAAATGAGCGAATATGGTACAAAAAAAAAAAAAAAAAAAAAAAAAAAAAAAAAAAAAAAAAAAAAAAAACCCAAAATCAAAACTTCACCAAACAAAACGGATCAAAATTCGAAAAAAAAAAAGAAAAGAAAAAGGCCCAAGCTTGGATCAAACAGGGGTTAGAAATGGGGGGAAAATTTGCAAAAAATTAAAAAGAAAGTGATTTTGGCGACATTTGCTACCTGTGAGGAGAAGTGGGGGCGAATTAAGGAGCTCCAAATGGGGGGAATGGAGGAGTCAAATCCCTGTGGAAACTGGAAATGGGGATTCAGTGTGAGGGTTTTATTATAGAGAGAGAGAGAGAAGAGACACAATTCGAATTAAAGCTTTTTCTCTCTCCTCTCTCTCTCTCTCTCTCTCGCCTCTTCTTTTTGTCTTTTTGTCTTTTTGTTAGGTAAAAATGTATGGAGAACCTTCAACAATTGAAACTTTTTAAAATCTACTCCTAAACTTGGACTTCTTTGACGTAAATATGTATTAAGGACCCGCAACATTTTTTTATTTTTTTTGGCATTGGATTCCTTAACTTTTACTTCTCTTTTTAGAATGGTAAAAATGTACAAAACATATATTTGAACAATACTATCCGTAAATCTAAAATTAAAATTGAATGCACGATGCAGATTTCACCTATTTTAAAATAAAAATTTATTCACTAATCATCCCACTTTAGAATGGTGATATACATTCTATTCTATTTGATATGTATAAAAAATATTTTTCATCAACTATAAAAATATTTTGATTTGACTATTCAATTTTTTAAAATTTTAATTTTAATATTTAATTTTTTAATTTATTTGATTTGAGTCAATAGTATTTTAATTTTAAATTTTAAACTAATTATTTACTTTAATAAATTTATAATTATAAAAATTATATAAAATATATTAATTAAATATATAAAGATAAATGATATAATTAAATTAAAATTTGAAGTTAAAATTAAGTTGACTAATTTAAATCAAATAAATTGAAATTAAAAGATTGAAGAGTAAAATTAAAATTTTAAAATATTCGATAGTTAAATTAAAATAATCCATAGTTCAAATAAATTTTACACATTTTTATCTTTTAGAATTAAGTAATTCTAATAAGTAGAACAGTTATAATTTTAATTATTTTTAATAAATAGAATTAGGTTAATCAATCCTTAATAACTAAAAAATTATTAAATTTGGTAGAAATTTTAACTTAATTAAGCATAAAAATTAAAATTAAAAAATTAGAAGTTAAGTTTGACACAATTACAAAAATAGTTGCGGGGGCTATTTCAGAAGGACATATAGTTTAGTGGGGTGTAGATACATCTTATTTCAGATGTACTATATATATATCCCATTCATTCTTGGGTGAAAATTAAAATTTTATTTAATTGATCATTTCGAAATGACCAATAAAATTTATTTAATTTTAAAAATAAATAAAATATAAAATATACATGATTTTGAATGTACAAAAAGTATTTTTATATTTGTTTTTTGGACACCACTTTTGGAGTCTTTTGATTTGACTTTTTTTTAACCTTTATATTTTTATCAGAGTGTTTATGCTTGATTATTTTGAAACTTTTATCATACTTAATGACTTTATTAATCATTAATTATTAATAATCTAATTTTAGCTAGTTTGCTAAGAATAAATAATATTATAAATCTAGATGAGATCACCAATAAATTTGAGGAAGGTTTTAATTTTGTAACTAAAATCACTTAATTCCAAACCCCAAAAAATAGTTGATGAGGCATTTTTTTGCAAAATGCACTAGGGTTGAGGGGGTCTCCATATATTTTTACATTTTTGTCAAGAACTATTTCAGATGTACAATATACATCTCACCCAATACAAAATAAAAATTTATCCCCTAATCATTTCGAAATGGCTAGTAAAATTTATTCTACCTTAGAATGAATGAGGTATAAAATATATACGAAGTATTTTTTTTTTTAGGTATATGATATGATATACATTCCACCTATTTAACAGATGAGATATTTTTTCTGATCAAATTAAGTGACTAGTAAATAATATTGAACCGTCCATCGGTTTTGAAGACGAAGCAACCGACCTGGAAGTGCAAATCGATCCAAAGTACAAAAAGGCTGAAACTGAACGGGGACAATCTTCAGATTCCCACGATTCCAACGGGCCCAAAAACACTCAAAAACACCACATGGGTACAAAGATATGGTCCAAACATTGCAATCAACACAAAATTTCCAAGTTTACAAACTGCTGAAAAATCAGTCCTGAAGATGTGCAAATACCACCTATGAGATAAACTTCAAAAATTCCAATAAAAATACGTCGGCGATCCTCGCGAAGAGTAGATGTCAATCGAGTCCTCACACGTTGAAATCCAATACTCGAGCGCAGAGATAAAAATCCGACAAGGCTCTGCTGTCCAGGAAAACCACCAGCAAACCAGGGGCTTGAAAATGTACCAGAAACCCCAATAAAAACTCAAATCTCGGAGGAGTGGAAAATACAAAATCGTAGATTTACCTCTCGTGAATCCAACGCCGTGAAAATCGTCCAAAAATTTCGTCGGAGTAGCTCTGTGGACCTCGTGGATCGAAACGCGATGGAAACGGGCCACCGAAAAAAGAACGTCGCACTGCGCTAACTCGCCGAAGACGTCGATGCCGCGGCCTCCAAAAAATTCGAGCCTCCTTCACAAGATGCAGAACAAGATGATCAACAAGGTTTCTTAAGGGCTCAGAGGCAAAAGAGTTCGGGAAAAGGGCCTAAAGGCCCAAGAACCCGGCCTATTAATAGGCCCCAACCAAAAAAAAAGTCAAAAATCCACATAATTGGGCTTTTGGGCCAAATTTTCGGGCGCCCGGGGGGTTTCGGGCGGCTATAGTGAGCCCGCTCCCCGGCCCGGCCCACAACCCGAGCCCGGAACGCCCACCTGCCGCCACGTGTCCCTTCCGCGCCGCGCGTGCCCGCCAATCGCGGCGCGCCGCATGGCAGCGCGGTCCACGACGGGGACCGTGGACTGCGGTTCACGGCGGGCCGCCCGGGTCACTGCGCCCGCCAAAGAGCGGGCGGCACGTGGCCTGGCGTGGTCCACCGTGCGCCACGCCCGTTGCGAAACGTGCGCGTTCGTTGACCCGCTAATCGGCGCGCGCCACGTAGCAGCTCCCTCCGTTGGCTACTCCCGGTGCACGCCAAGTGGGCCGTGGACCGGCCCACCCGAGAAATCGGCCCGATTAGCCCGTTTAGCCCGAAAATAGCCGATTTTCAACGTTTTCGCGCGCTGAGTCCATTTTTGGCATCCGTTTGACGCACAACGGGCTCGATACACCAATAATAGGTGTTTTCTCACCGCCGACCACCCAGACAGGTCGTACGGAAAAACCGGGACACCACAGTTTCCTTCAATCGCCTTGCCCAGCACCTGAGGACCGCTTGACCAGCGCTCTCTTGGCTCCGTCACCTCCATATTGTAGGGTTTCCTTAAACCGCCCCGCCTCCCCGTTCGGTAGGGTTTCCTTTCCTCGCCTCCCTCAAAAAAGAAAAAAATCTGCTTTGTAACTCCCTAACAGGGGTGTAATCATACAGCAGTAAAAGCCCTTGAAAATAAAGATTTGAATATAACTATAGGTACATTATGTACCGGTACACTAGTATAATAGTATTTCTCTTTATAAAATTGCGGAGTGACGATATCATCAATTTTTTTATATAAAAAAGTTTGATTAATCCGCACCATCCAAAACGCATATGTAAGATGTACACCCCTTACCGCGGTGTACAGGTATCATTTTTCCCTGATCAGTAGTGCTATGGGTACATCTCTGTTAGTGGTGTACATCATACACCCCTAACAGGGGCGGTTAGGATTCATCTAAAAATATAGGCTTCCTATTCTCACACCTTCTCTCCTATTCCACTTTTTTCTGCCTTCTCCGTGTCTCTCTCTCTAAAACACCCACTTTTCCCTCTCTCCACTCCCTCCGTCAGAAACGCACCCTTTTCCCTCTCTCCATTCCCACCGTAAAAAACGCCCACTTTTCCATCTCTCCACTCTCTTCGTCAAAAACGCCCTCTCTTTCCACTCCCTCTCTCTCTTTCTATCGCTCGCTCGCTAGGGCGCTCGACCAGCACCCGAGGACCGCTCGACCAGGATTCTCTCGCCTCCGTCACTGTCACGCCCCAGCGTCGAAACTGCGACCAGTCACCTCCGTCGTGTAGGGTTTCCTTCAATCGCCTTGCCCAGCACCCGAGAACCGCTCGACCAGAGCTCTCTCGCCTCCGTCACCTCCATCGTGTAGGGTTTTCTACAATCGCCTCGCCTCCCCGATCGGTAGGGTTTCCTCTCCTCGCCCCCCTCCAAAAAAAAAAATCTGTTTTGTTACACCCTAATAGGGGTGTAATCATACAACAGTAAAAGCCATTGAAAATAAAGATTTAAATTTAACTACAGGTACATTCCGTACCGATACACTAGGATAATAGTATTTCTCTCTATGAAATTGAGGAGTGACGATATCATCAATTTTTTAATATAAAAAACTTTGATTAATCCGCACCGTCTAAAACGCATATGTAAGATGTACACCCCTTAGCGGGGTGTACAGGTATCATTTTTCCAGATCAGTAGCGCTATGGGTACACCCCTGTTAGTGGTGTACATCATACACCCCTAACAGTGGCGGTTAGGATTCATCTAAAAATGTAGGTTTCCTATTCTCACACCTTCTCTCCCATTCCACTTTTTTCCGCCTTCTCCGTGTCTCTATCTCTAAAACACCCACTTTTCCCTCTCTCCACTCCCTCCGTCAAAAACACCCCATTTTCTCTCTCTTCACTCCTTCCGTAAAAAACGCCCACTTTTTCCTCTTTCCACTCCCTTCGTAAAAAACGCCCATCTCTCTCCACTCCCACTCTCTCTCTCGCTCACTAGGGCTCTCCCTCTCTCTCGCTCGCTCGCTAGGGCTCTCGACCAGCACCCGAGGACCGCTCGACCAGGGCTCTCTCCCCTCCGTCACCTCCGTCGTGTAGGGTTTCCTTCAATCGCCTTGCCGAGCACCCGAGGACAGCTCGACCAGGGCTCTCTCGCCTCCGTCACCTCCATCGTGTAGGGTTTCCTTCAATCGCCCGCCTCCCCGATCGGTACGGTTTCCTCTGCTCGTCCCCCTCCAAAAAAAAAAAATCTGTTTTGTTGCACCCTAATCGGGGTGTAATCATACAGCAATAAAAGCCCTTGAAAATAAAAATTTGAATTTAACTACAGGTACATTCAGTACCGGTACACAAGGATAATGGTATTTCTCTTTCTGAAATTAAGGAGTAACGATATCATCAATTTTTCAATATAAAAAAGTTTGATTAATCCGCACCGTCCAAAGCCTATATCTAAGATGTACACCGCATACCGGGGAGCACAGGTATCATTTTCCATGATCAGTAGCGCTATGGGTACACCCCTTTTAGTGGTGTACATCATACACCCCTAACAATGGCGGCTCGGATTCATCTAAAAATATAGGCTTCCTATTCTCACACCCTCTCTCCCATTCCACATCTTTCCGCCTTCTCCGTGTCTCTCTCTGTAAAATGCCCCATTTTCCCTCTCTCCACTCCCGCCGTAAAAAACTCCCCCTTTTCCCTCTCTCCACTCCCTCCGTCAAAAACGCCCCTCTCTCTCTCGCACTCGCTAGGGCTCTCTCTCTCTCTCTCTCTCTCTCTCTCTCTCTCTCTCTTTCTTGCTCGCTCGCTAAGGTTCTCGACCAGCACCCGAGGACCGCTCGACCAGGGCTCTCTCGCCTTCGTCACCTCCGTTGTGTAGGGTTTCCTTCAATCACTTTGCCTAGCACCCGAGGACCGCAAGACCAGGGCTCTCTCGCCTCCGTCACCTCCATCGTGAGGGTTCCTTCAATCGCCTCGCCTCCCCGATCGGTAGGGTTTCCTCTCCTCACCCCACTAAAAAAAAAAAAAAAATTTGTTTTGTTACACCCTAACAGGGGTGTAATCATACAGCAATAAAAGCCCTGAAAATAAAGATTTGAATTTAACTACATGTACATTCTGTACGGGTACACTTGGATAATGGTGTTTCTCTTTATGAAATTAGGAAGTGATGATATCATCAATTTTTTAATATAAAAAAGTTTGATTAATCCGCACTGTCCAAAACCCATATGTAAGATGTACACCCCTTACTGGGGTGTACAGGTACCATTTTCCGTGATCAGTAGCGCTATGGGTACACTCCTGTTAGGGGTGTAAATCATACACCCTTAACAGGGGCGGCTCGAATTCATTTAAAAATATAGGCTTCCTATTCTCACACCCTCTCTCCCATTCCACTTCTTTCCGCCTTCTCCGTGTCTCTCTTTCTAACACGCCTCCTTTTCCCTCTCTCCACTCCCTCCGTCAAAAACGCCCCCTTTTCCCTCTCTCCACTCCCTCCGTCAAAAATGCCCCATTTTCCCTCTCTCCACTCCCTCCATCAAAAACGCCCCTCTCTCACCACTCCCTCTCTCTTTCTCGCTCGCTAGGGCTCTCTCTCTCTCTCTCTCTCTCTCTCTCTCTCTCACTCGCTCGTTTGGGCTCTTGACAAGCACCGGAGGACCGCTCGACCAGGGCTCTCTCACCTCCGTCACCTTCATCGTGTAGGGTTTCCTTCAATCGACTCGCCTCCCCGATCGGTAGGGTTTCCTCTCCTCGCCCCCTTCGAAAAAAAAAAAATCTGCTTTGTTACACCCTAACAGGGGTGTAATCATATGGCAGTAAAAGCCTTGAAAATAAAAATTTGAATTTAACTACAGGTACATTCTGTACCGGTACACTAGGATAATGGTACTTCTTTATGAAATTAAGGAGTGACGATATCATCAATTTTTTAATATAAAAAAGTTTGATTAATCCGCACCGTCCAAAACCCATATGTAAGATATACACCTCTTACCGGGGTGTACAGGTATCATTTTCCCATATCAGTAGCGCTATGGGTACACCCCTGTTGGGCGTGTACATCATACACCCCTAATATGCTCGGCTCGGATTCATCTAAAAATATAGGCTTCATATTCTCACACCCTCTCTCCTATTCCACTTCTTGCCTCCTTCTCCGTGTCTCTCTCTCAAAAATGGCCCATTTTCCCTCTCTCCACTCCCTCCGTCAAAAACACCCCCTTTTCTCTCTCTCCACTCCCTCCATCAAAAACTCCCCTCTCTCTCCACTCCCTCTCTCTCGCGCTCGCTAGGGTTCTCTCTCTCTCTCTCTCCCTCTCTCTCTCTCTCTCTCTCTCGCTCGCTCGATAGGGCTCTGACCAGCACCCGAGGACCGCTCGACCAGGGCTCTCTCGCCTCCGTCACCTCTATCGTGTAGGATTTCCTTCCATCGCCTTGCCCATCACCCGAGGATCGCTCGACCAGGGCTCTCTCGCCTCCGTCACCTCCATTGTGTAGGGTTTCCTTCAATCGCCTCGCCTCCCCTATCGGTAGGGTTTCCTCTCCTCGCCCCCCTCTAAAAAAAAAATCTGCTTTGTTACACCCTAACATGGGTGTAAACATACTGCAGTAAAAGCCCTTGAAAATTAAGATTTGAATTTTACTACAGGTACATTCCGTACCGGTACACTAGGATAATGGTATTTCTCTTTATGAATTTGAGAAGTGACGATATCATCAATTTTTTCATATAAAAAAGTTTGATTAATCCGCACCGTCCAAAACCCATACGTAAGATATACACCCCTTACCGGGGTGTACAGGTATAATTTTCCCTGATCAGTAGCGCTATGGGTACACTAGTGTTAGGGGTGTACATCATACACCACTAACAGGGGCGGCTCAGATTCATCTTAAAATATAAGCTTTCTATTCTCACACCCTCTCTCCCATTACACTTCTTTCCGCTATCTCCGTGTCTCTCTCTCTATAACGCCCCCTTTTCCCCCTCTCCACTCACTTCGTCAAAAACGCAACCTTTTCCCTCTCTCCACTCCCTCCGTCAAAAACGCCTCTCTCTCTTTACTCCTCTCTCTCTCGCGCTCGCTAGGGCTCTCTCTCTCTCTCTCTCTCTCTCTCTCTCTCTCTCTCGCTCGCTAGGGCTCTCGACCAGTACCCGAGAACCGCTCGACCAGGGCTCTCTCGCCTCCGTCACCTCCGTCGTGTGGTTGGAGATCATGTTTTTTTGAAAGTCTCGCCTTCGAAGGGAATCCGGAGATTTGGGATTCGTGGGAAACTGAGCCCTCGTTATATTGGTCCTTTCGAGGTATTGGAGCGCATAGGGCCAGTTGCTTACAGACTTGCACTTCCTCCCAGACTTGCTGGTGTTCACGATGTGTTTCATGTATCGACTCTGAGGAGGTATGTTTATGACCCGTCGCACATCATCGATTTCACCCCACTGGAGATCACTGAGGACTTGAGCTATGTCGAGCGGCCATTGAGGATCTTGGACCGTGAGGTTAGGGAGTTGCGCAGCCGGGCCATCCCTTATATGAAGATCCTCTGGAGCAGCCATGATGAGCGTGAGGCTACTTGGGAGCTGGAGTCAGCGATGATGGACGCTTACCCCCACTTGTTCGAGGTCCCGGCTTGAGGTATGACTTTTGTTTCGAGGACGAAATTTTTTCTTGTAGGGGAGGATGTAGTGGTCTAGATTTCCCATGCAACCTTTCCGATGAATCCACTGTGTAGAACACCTAGTGTTGGTGTGTCTGGCCCATGGTGCATCAAAGGGATGCCACAGATAGACCATGTGAGACATTTTTAGCTGATTTGGCCTTCGGCTGTATTTTCCAAATTTTAGAAAAGGTTTTGGGCCAAACAGAGGTTGGATTTGGATTCAGCGTGAAAAAACGCTTGAAAACGGCTATTTGCTTGTTAAATTTGGAGTCCGGATGACCAAAAACGAGCTTCCGGAAGTTTTCGGGGAATTTTGGTGCATGGGGGAGGACCGTGGACCGGCCTGAGCCACGTGGCGGCCTGTTATTGGCCGGCTCACGTAGCTCGGTCCACGGGGAGGCGCGGCGGGTGCATGGACCGCGGGGCGGGACGCGTGGCGTGCGCGGAGTGGTCGGCGCACGCGGCGCGGCCCAGCGATTTTGCGCGGCTTCGGTGGACCGGGTGTATGACACGTGGCAGCATGGTACAGGCTGGCTCACGGAGGCGCGGTCCACGGAGTGCGCAGGCGGTGCCTCGGGGCGCGTCCGCGCAGAGGCGCCAGGCCCGCTGTCGGCCGCACTCGAGTGCGGCCACACGTCAGCACGCGAGAGGCGGGCCGTACCTACCCCCGCTGACCGGGGGTGGACACGCAGCCAGTTCCCATGCGCCCGTTCACGCTGTCCGCTGTTTGGGGACACGTGGCGGGCGCAGGGACATTCGGGCGCTTGATCGGACGATGGGATTTCCGACTTTCGGATTCGGGCGCCCGGGTTGGAGCGCCCGAATCCGATAGTGCATGGGCTACGGGTTTGGGCCTATAAATAGCAACTTTGAGGCCTTGTTTCTTTTTTTTCTGAGCTTCTTTTCACAGAGGGTGCTTAAGGAGTTTTTCCCCTCACACAGTGCTCTTCACTTTGGAGGATCCCTGGGATTTTCTAGGGCACGCATCCTGAGGTTCTCGTTTTTACGGCGCGGCGCGACGCTTGTTCACCCGCGACCCGTTTCGTCACGTTTCGGTACGAGGACTCCCCCGGCTTACCCTGACCTCCGATTTAGGCGATTCTCGAGCCGTTGGATTCACGACAGGTAGGGCTCCAACTTCTGTGTTTTGAGCTTCCTCTTTCTTCGTGTGGATCTTGAAGTTTCCCGAGCTTCCATGTGACCCATTTTTCTTCACAGAGTTTTGGACAACACTGCGGTGTTTTGTCTATATCTTCGAGCACAGGCGTCGGATCAAGGCGTGCCAGGAGACGTTTTTCATCTACACAGCGCAAGGAACACCCTCAAATTTTCTGGGAATTTTATGAATATTTTTCGAAGGTGGAAATCCTCTTCTCCCTGAGTTATTGGATGCTGAAATTCTGTACAGATTTCTTTGGGGTGTTTCCCTTGCAAAATTTGTATCTCAGCGTAGGAAACTCGGATTTGAACGTGCAGGTACTCGTTTCGACCGATTCGTCGCGAGGATCGTGACAGTATTTTTGTTGGAATTTTTTGGGTAGATCTTACAGGTGAAAAAGACGGAATTGTGGACTGTTGTACTTTGGGCAGATTATGATTGGAATATTGTATGTTAATTGTGTATGTTCTTTTGGGGTATGTTGTGCAGTGTTGTGGAGATTGTTTGGACCGAGCGTGGACTTCACTTTTGGACAGGGATTTAGCGCTCGAGGTGGGTACCGTTGTAATCCTCCTAGTGATAACCCACTAGGCATATTGGAGCTAGTCCTATATTACATTGCTGATAAACTGGTGGATTAGATATAGCTTGCTTAATTGAAAAATTGGGCTTATGGTTAGCACTTGCATCTCTAGAGGACTAAGTATGAATTAAATATTAAATTCTTGCAAAGGATAAGTTGTTTAAACCATATTATGTTTTGAGTACATTGGGAGGCTTATGCATGTGTATAGACTAAATTGTGGCATATTAGTACATCACATATTCAAACCAATGTGTACTTTAATGCTCATGAGAATTGGAATGCTAGGAACATTTTATTAAGTAAAAGGACTTTGCATGCTTGTATGGTCACCTAGTTAGGCCACCTTTTTCTGCTACACTATCATGCTGGAACTGACTTAGGAGAAACCATGTTTTTATTTTTCTCCAGTTATCTAGACTTAGGGGATAGTACGCTCGGGGTCGAGCAGGGGCTGGAATAGTGTAGTCAGACATTTGAGATTTGGGATAGGCAGGCTGTGATGGCAGGGTCAGGGTAATGCGGCAACCGCGGATTTTGGGCGGTTGACCGGACAGTTGTTAATGCATCAGATCGGGGAGAGGATTTGGGCTTTTTTTTTTTTAGTGGATGGTTCTTTTCCACTTAGATCAGTGTCATGATCCAGTCCTGCGGACTTATTCTCCTATGATATCTTTTACTCAGGCATTTTACTCGTGTGGGTCGCTCCCCTCGAGTGCCACTCCGGAGTGCGCGATATACAGACTTTGAGTCCTTGAGACTCCTATCCCCTATCGGTGTTATGCGTAGGCTGGCATACCCGATTTGGCAGGCATAGCAGGCAGTACCAGTGTTTACTGGTTTACAGATTGGGTTTAGTCAGGCAGGCATTTATATTCTGATGCACATACTTACCTATTCTTTTAGCTTGGCATTTTAGAGGCATAGTGGTAGCTTCTTCATCAGTAGTTTTACTTATAGCTTACCACCTTTGTTTTATTTTTGCCTATGGTAGTCCTAGTGGGCATGTCTGAGTTTGAGGTCTACCCACTAGGGGAGGCTACTGTTTTTATAGTAGTTCTCCCCCCACTGTTTTCCCTTTTCTTTTCCCCATTTGTTTTGCAGAGTCCTCTGCGGGAGTTGCGGGACCCTCTTCCCAGGATCGAGGTAAGAGGATCGCTGATTAGATAACTACTTCCCCGAGCTCGAGTTTAGTAGTTTTGATGTATCCCCTGTACACTCAGACGGTTGTATTTTCCTTTATTTTGGGTCTAGCTTCGGCCAGCTAGTTGTATTTTATTTCGTGAGCTGGGAGAGACACATGTATATTTATGAGAGTTATGTTGTACTTTTATTTCCAGCATTTGTCTGAGATGTATTAGTTTTAGTTTAGCTCTGTTTTATGCTCCTCTATTATATCTTTATATTTGAGCAGGTTACCAGCGCTTCGTGTACACGGAAAATTCCGTGTGCACGGCGGATCTGTGGACGAGCCCAGATTCTGGTTTACACCCGGGGCGTGACAGCAGCGGCGCATGATCGTGGCATGGGCATCGTGCCCTAGATAGTAGTCTCGGGGATAGGTTATCCTGGATAGCGAGAGAGTTGCTTTTTATTTTGAGAGAGAAGTTGTAGAGGTTTTATTTTGGGAGATGAAAATATAAATATTTAAAATTGTGGAATGTATGTAAAGATGAAATGTAAATGTTCGAATGTTGTAATAGTTAGGTTTACATTTCTCGCTTTTCGATACCCTCTCTGAAATGTTGTATGAATGCTTTCTCGTTCATTATCATACATTGGCTTTGTGTACGCCTTGGACGGTACATGGGAGACTATGTCCGTTTGGCGGTCTGTGCGCGAGCCCAAACTGACCAAATAGGGGGGTTCGGGGCGTGACAATGTGTATGAACTAGTAGTGTAAAAGACTTACTTGAATGCTAGTGTAGAATTTACTGCTTAAAATATTATCTTTCTACTAATTCTTTCATTAGACTAAATAGTGCAGAGCATGTTTCTCGGTGGAAGAACCCTTTGGGAACTATTCGTAGTTCTCACACCTCGTGGTTTACACATTTTGTAGATCCAGATATCGCCGGTGAGGCACGGAATAGGGGCAAAGGCCCTGCAAAGTAGTGGATCTAGAAGGTTTTGAGTGGCACTATTTTGTATGGAGTGAACATGATTGTATTTTGAGAGAGGAAAGGAAAAGAAAAATTGTAATTAATAATGTATTAAATATTCATTCTAGCACTTACCGTTCCAACTTCATACAATTGCATTTATATTTAAAGTTGGTTGTTCAGTTTAGTTTTACTCTGATATTCATGTATCTCATTGTGCATGTTGTATGATTGTGACGATCACCGTTCCTTTCCTGTAGGGAGAGTTAATGCCCGATTTGCTAGTCTGTTGGCATGCCCGAACTGACCAAATTAGCGGTCTAGGAGCGTAACATTTACTTTCAGCTCATATATTTTTGCATAGTAGTTGTAGATGTTTTACTTTGGCAGATTAGATGCTTCGCTTGTGCGGGTTTTACCGTACAATATTATTAGAGAGACCGAGTGCGGTCGGCTTAGATGTAAATTTCATCTCATATATTTTTGCATGATTAGAGTTACCGTATAATATAACTAGTAGCTTTCAGCTCAAATATTTTTGCATAATAGCTGTAGATGCTTTACTTTTGCAGATTCGCTTTGCTTGTGCAAATTTTACCATACAGGCGGTGGATCTGTTGGTGAGTCTGAGTTCCACCATAATCCAGGGCATGACAAAAATGGTACTTTTATTTACCACATTACCAAACTAGGCCAAAATTAGAAGCCAAACCCAAATATCTTGATAAAGAAGCCCATTGAGGATACAAAGTGATTCTCAAAGAAGCCCATAACTGTGCAGCCCACACTGGATAAACTATGGGGGCCAAATTGAAGGATTCATACGGATCAGGGTTGTTTTTATTATTTTTTATTATTTTTTTAATCTCTCCTCAAATATCCTTAATTATTTACCAAAGAAATATAAAAACATTTCATTAATTTTTGGTTTTGATCTGTTCCAGTGTTTTATATTGTAGAAAGGATATATATTATACATGGAATTTACGAGGATAAAATTAGGAAACAAGTTTTTTTTTTTATCAAAAGATGATGCTCAATAAGGAATTTTATGAAAGCAACTTAAACACTCTCGTTCTCAAGGTAATAGATCTCCAATTTAAATCATGCTAAACACTGGCGAAGTAAAATGCATTCGCGTGAGCTTAAAAGTTTTAATAATAATAATAATAATAATAATAATAATAATAATAAACATATATATAGCTGAAATCTTCTTATCTGAAGATTTACTTGCAGGTAGGAACCAAAGTATCACACATAGGGCTGATATTCACACAATCACACTATCCATTGCCTGAATTTGCTCAAGATTTAGGAAACAAAATCCATCTCTAATAAAAATGACTATGTTAATATCATCTTTCCATTAAAAAGAGGGGCAGCATAATCACTCAGCAGGTATCAGCAGCAAACGACAGCGTAAATCGATCAGCTGCCGCCAATGCTTTTTTTTGTTTCCCCGGTAGAAACTAAATTTTCAACAATCCAGAACATAATTTGTATGCAACTGTATTGTAGTACAGATATACTATTCTACATGATGGCACTTTGAGGTTACTAAAGATGATACACGAAACTAAACCCTAATGATTCCACATGTCTGGAACCAAATGCCATCCAATAACCCAGAGCACCGTTCTCCGCATCCGAATAAATCACAATGTTAGAAACACGAGCTAACCCTAGCAGCAAACACCGAAGCATATATATTATTTATCTACTGCTACACCAACTTCAAACCAGAAAAAGATGGAGGTGCGCGAGTAGATGGCGCGCACGTGCTGCAGCGCCAGAGTCCCGTTGGTCGAGACAGCCTTCGCGCCGCCCTCAATCCTCGTGCGCGCGACTGTGACTCCGTGGTCGTCTTGTTGGCCCTTTTTTAGGGAAGGGAATGCGGTGACGGTACTAACAATCGGGAAGGAGAGGTAATCCAGCGGGTCCTCCTCGCACTGCAGCACGCACCCTTCGATGGTCAGCCGACCGCTGCGATGAAGAAGGCAGCATCCTAGCTCGGCCCTGATGGTCAGGTTTGCAATTTTGCAGGTTGAAAGGAACTCCAAAGCACTGCTCAGGAAAGCCACAAGGTAATAAAGAGATAAAATAAGCTACCATAAAAAGGCTGAATCTTATAGCCTGGCTCAATAATATGGCCAGATTTAGCGAATGAAAGAATCCCACCTGTCTGAGCCACGAGAACAAGTTAATACAGTGTCATCAGGCAGTTCACCTCCACCTATCTGATCAAAAAGAAAAGGACCAAGATTTGAACGTCGTACACAAAACCATTTATAATTTTGATGGACAAGGCCTAAACGGTTGGTTCGGTACTTCAGTTCTTTGTGCAATTGCGCTTTAGGAAATTACACTCATGGAGGAATTTTACTTGCTACATTATTCTTCTCTTCTTGCCAAACTCTCCGTTGGACTCTAGTTTGTATACAAATCCCTGCACTTCGTCAACAACCGCTAGGAATTTAAATAAACTAAATACCTTTACTAGTGAGAGTTTTTCTAATTCGCAATGAGGCTTATGTAAGACCTTGTTTAGTGGGTAGAAGAACCTAGGGTTTCTTTGCTTGATGAAAAATAGAGAGTAGCAGTATGCTAAGTGAATAGAATTGAAGAGGCTTCAAACAATGGCGGCAGGGTTGAGCTTCAAAGAGGATCGCATGGTCGAGCACTAATACAAGCTTGCTATCTTCTAGGCCTGCGATTTGATAGTCCTGTCGATTGACAGCTCGAGTTTACACCTTTCGTTTCTATGTATTGAATAAGTATTCATATTTTATTTATCCAGAATTCAGGCTGATGAGTTAAAATAGATAATTATATTAGGTCCACTAACAGATTATAAATTTGTAGTAAGAAGAAAAACAAATCCCATTCCCAATGTAGGAGAATAAAATTGAAGTAAACATAAGCAGTGTAAACAGATTATATCACATCTTGTGGTGGGTGGAAACAAAAGATCAACTATATGGAGTTTCGACCACCGTTTCCCATGTATTAATCTCTACAAGTCATCAACATTTTAATTGAGGAAATGCTCTATGCCAAGGATTATCCGGGCTCGTAAGCACTTAGCGCCTTGATCTCTCAAATCAACGTTGCACTCGAAGAGCAGATAGGGGCTTTCTTTATGAAGGACGAGGCTACCATGCTCCCAAAAGCTGCCCCACCCTCAGATTAGGTTTGGTAGAATTTTATGATTCTCTTTTGCTTTGGTTGGACAGGCCATAAATCAAGTCCGAGCCACAAAAAAATTGATTCAGAGCGAATATGCTCGGCAGTTGAAGGATCATTTCAACGAGGAAATCACCAAATGAAAAATCTGAATTACCGATAGAAATCTCCAAGGACAAAGTGAAGAACACGAATGACCAACAAAAATATTAGTTTAATGTAGATTTTAAAAGAAGAACAGAAGTATCAAACCCACTGGCTGCATCTTTTACACTCCTTAAGTCTTAACTCAGACTTTTGCCATCTCATATTTTTTTTCTTTTTTCAGCAATTCTCTCCTATCTAATAATAATCCTCAACTTATTTCCCACCACAATTTTCTCCTAAATTTGTTACTCTCTGATTTTCAAATGAAATGGTACTTAAATGATTTATCAGCAAAACAAATTTGGCTCAAACTTACAAGGCAGAGAGGCTTTTTAATCTGAATGTTGCAGGCAACATGGTTACCACCAGCAGCAATCAGAATGGTGTCACCGGGCCTTCAACAAAATTAAATTATTTTTCATCCTGCTCTTTTAAAACCCAATCATGCAAAACAAGGGGAAGAAAAGATAACTGCCTTACCTTGCAGCAGATATAGCAGCCTCGAGATTCAGAAAGACTCCAGGCTCGGCAACACCTTTGATAGGTCTCTCCACACGAAGCCATAGTCGAGGGTGACATGCCAGAAAACGCCATCTGTGGCAAACGAGGGCGGTGTTATACCTATCTGCAAATTGACCACCAACGTGCTAAAAAGCTCATCTTAAAAAGAAGCAGACTATAAATCTCAAGTTTTTATTGCATATACTCCACTGCAAAAATGAAAATTGCGCAATTTCTCCTACAAAGTTGGTAAGAGACGCTCATTGCCAAAAACATTACTTATTTATGCGTGCACCCTTGTCGAGTATCTACACAAAAATGGATTCAGCAAATTTACATATCGTAGAGACTTGAATGCAAATAAATACGATTTTCAAGAGCATGCACCCAAATACCAACTTGCAGGGGAATTCCCACAATTTAACATAACCTTAGTAGAGATACCACAGCCGGTCAACCACCATAAAAGTATACAATATAATATCACTATAACCATAACATTAATCTGGAAAAACAGAGGGCTGTGACAGTGAGCAGGTTTGCAAAAGAAGACATAATTAGAGATACCACAGCCAGTCAGTCACCATTATTGTATACAAAATGATATCACAATAACCATAACACAAATCTGGAAAAACAAACGACCTAGACAGTTAGCCAAAAATGTAAAGCCACAACACAGAGGGCTCTCAATTGCACTTTTTGTTCACGAAGAGCTCATATTCAGCTTGAGAATTGGCTCAACAAGAGCTTGCTCAATCGGCTCGCACAGTAAAGAATCACTTAGCTCGCTCATATTCGATTTGTTATTCAAACCCAAGATTGAACATATGTAATGACAACAATGAAAGCCCAATTATCGAATATAATTTTTGGTTGCAGGAAAACTGAGGAACTGCTCAATCTATCCTCCCTTTTTCTACTAAAACGCAACCAAAGAGCCAAAAAAAAAAAAACAAACAAAAGCTCAGGGATGTTTTCCATGATTAAAGTGAGTTATTCTTGTATAATTTAGAAACTATTAGCTACTGATAAACTTTATCGCTCATTATATCATCTATCCTTGAAGTTATCTCCCTAATCAATAGATTCATTCTACAAAACCGAATTTCTTCTTGCTTGCCCTAGAATAGTGGCACGAAAACCTGCTCTCCTCGCAGAATTTGTCGCAGAACAAAACATACCCTAAAATTATTTGCAGCAATTTAATCAAAACCCAAGAAGAGTAAGCACAAACAAGGTCATAAAAACCACACCAATTCCCTCCCCAGGGAGCAACCAAATCAATCAAAATTCAATTTTTAACCAGCTCATCACGATAAAAACCAAAAATTCACATACCACAGCTACAAATCCACCTTCTACAACAATCACAAGGATAACAAACATCGAAATAGCTAAAAATATCAATCATTTAGAGTTTAGAGAAACGAACCGGGGATGGGGCTGAGGAAGCTGAAGATGTGCATGAGGCAACCATCGTCCAAGCTATTTATAGGCGAATTGGACGGCGCCGCCCAACACTTCCGCTTCGCCATGGCTCGTCCTCTTCCTCTCTCTCTCTCTCTCTCTCTCTCTCTCTCTCGATCGCTCGGGCGTCGATCGTTCCCTTGGATTGGGTACGCTTTGTGACTAGGGTTAGGGTTAGGGTTAGGGTTAGTGTTACGTCTCGGTTATCTCGTGCGACATGGGAGAGCGATTACCGACCTCGGCGGAGAACGGAGATAGGGTTAAATGAGGAGAATTTTTCCCTGCACCGGGTGTATAACTATGCTCATACACCGCACTCCTAATTTATGAAGACTCCCTCAACTATAGTTAGTTCTGACATAGAGTATTCCTCACATTATTATTAGAGCAATGCTACATGTACACCCCGAAGGGGTGTACATCATACACCTCCACCATTTTAATGGTGGCGATATTTTTTACGGGTCACATCGAGTGACCCATCATCACACCCCCACCCTTAGATGGGTGGGGTGTATGATGTACACCCCGAAAGGGGTGTACACATAGCATTTTCCTTATTATTATTATCTATAAGGAATATAATTTAGGAGTTTTATATTGAGCCTAAGTCACGTTATTTTTTAAAGAAAATAGCCAATGAGAATATTCAACACATCTAAAAAAAATATTGGATGCATTCGATGCACAGTAAACCAATTATAAAATATTTATTAAATATTTAAATAAATTATTTATATATTTTATATTATATATATTATATTTTATTTTATTTTAAAATATTAAATATCATATATTCTATTAATTTTCTTATATACTTTGTGGTGTATGAGTATCTATCCGCCAGCTAAATTTTTGGATAGTGTCCATTGATATCGAATTTACAGTAAAAAAGAGCGTCTCTTCTTAGATTTTCTCCTTCCGCATTTGCTAACCCTAACTGCACATTCTAGAATCCTTAGACGCCTATGAATCCTGAAGTATTTATTTATTTATTTATTTATTTATTTATTTTATTATTTTTTTTTTTTTGCAATTCCAGTGAATTAATAATATATTTTTTCAATTAGAGTAAGTTATTATATTTTAACATATTTTTATTGATTTGGACTTGGTTCATGATGCAAATTTTTTTAATATTTTCTTTATTATTAATTTTCTTCTATTATTAATAATTTATTTGTGCTAATAAATTTTTCTTTAATAGATGGATATATGGGTCATGAATTATTGAGTCTTTTAATTCTTTTAACTTAATTTAATATTTTTTTTTGGAGGGGGTTGCTATGGAACCCAACAATTTCCTAACCCTATATTATATATTATATAAATACAAATAAAATAAAATATACTAGTGAAGTGAATATGAATATTTTTGCTAAATAGAGTGAGTCTAATACTCAGTCACGAAGACAGTAGCACAGCAAAAGCAAATGCGACGGCGGTAGCTAAACCCTAAAAAAAAAAAAAAAATACAATAAAATTTATCATAAAAGAATATAATTACATAAATTATAAGAGGCGAGAGGCTTGTGGTCAAGAGGTCGGAGATTGCCCCCAATTTTGGGCGCCTACCAGCTAGTGAGCGAGACATGAGATCCTACGATGGATAAGGAAGCAGGCTGTCCCACAAGCAATAGAGAGCGACAAGAGCCGAGCTCCTGCGGTGGAGAGACAAGAGTCCTACATGCTAGAGTAAGCGACAAGAAGGGAGCAAGAGAGGAGAGGAGAGGATGTCACGCCCATCGTTGATTTTGTTTGATCGGCGCATGCACAAACTCGATCCTGCCAAATGGGCAAGCCACACTTAACACGAACGAAACGAACAGTCACTTCCACTAGCCTCAAATAGAAGCGGAGATATGCACAAAATATCAGAGTACATATGGGATAAAGTATAAAAGAAAACTCTTATTCATTACGATTGGTTCAGTTACAAATAGAGGTACAATAGAGCCTTTGGCTGCCGAAACAACAACCGACACCAAAACTATAAGGCTACAAATGGTACACTAAACCACTAGCATAGCTACTCAGCCATGTTCTTGCCGTAGTATCGTGCCTCACCAACCAAATCGACACCTGAAAATAAGTAAACCACAAAAAGTGAGAAATACTTAAAGTTTCCAGTAGGTTCAACCATTGGGAAAGAATGTTTTACACTTGGTCTATAAGAGATAGCAACAAACAAGATTCAGAGAGCAAACACATAAAGCAAGAAAATAAAAAAGGTCAAGAATACATCGGATGCCTCATCACCGACAGACCAAACCTATCTCACTTACCGACTGTTTCAGCTTAGATCCGCCGAGCACAACTCACCAACGCAAGAGCCGAAGGGGTCTCACATGCCCCACTCGGTTGACCTATATGAAAATCGAATGGAGGTCGACTCATCAAATAGCTTTTCCTATCGGATGTGTAATGACCCGACCCACTAGCAATAATAACTCGTTGGGCTCAAACCACAGCCCAAAATGCTTAAGCCCAGTTATTATTACTAGTGTCTAAGTCTCATATAAACCCAATCATAATTCCATCCACATCCGATGTGGGACTATTGGGGGCGTCACATACTCCCCCCGTTTAGGCCTGACGTCCTAGTCAGCCCAAATACACACACAGCAGCCCAAGATCACCAGGCGATGTGAGACTTGTCTCGCTAGCCCTGTCATCTAGACCCAGGCTCAGCCGAGATTCGCCGCACACTTCCGGCTGGTTATTGGCTCTGATACCAAATGTAATATCCAAGATATACTGAGAAACATAGTAAATATCTGATAGCTAGCTAATGACCAATCAGGCATGGCAAAAGTCCAAGATATACTGAGAACATAGTAAATATCTGATAGCTAGCAAATGACCAATCAGGCATGGCAAAAGTCCAAGTATAAGCTAAATGACCAATCCAGCATGAAGAGTGTTCAAGTATAAGCTAGATGACCAATCCAACATGAAGAGTGTCCAAGTATAAGCCAGATGACCAATCCAACATGAAAAGTATCCAAGTATAAGCTAGATGACCAATTAGGCAGGGTAAATGTCTAGATATAATCAAGCATGATATAAACATCTAGATATAAACGGATAATAACCAATCAACGGAAAGAATGCTCAAATATAGAATCTGGGCTACCGCAAGAACAGGGGTCCGACCAAATAAGGTACCCCAGAGGGCCGAAAAGATAAAGCCCGGAACGAAGATAAACCCACCTGTTTGCAGGCGAACTTACGACTCCAACAGAAGGCTCATGGGCCGGAGTCAAACTGCAAAGACCTAAGTCATGAACACTGATAAGGAATGACTCACAGATACCCTAACCACAGACTCACTACGCACATAGAGCTTATATATGGATCTTTTCCAGATTACCGCAAACCGATTTCCACTCAACGAAAGCCGTCGGATCTCCAACGAAAAATTAGAGATCATGGGCACACAACCCAAGACAGCATGTGAGGTAACAATTGCGTTTAGACCCCTAGGGTTTCGTAAAATTGCATAATTACATGCAATTTTAGAGCCTTTTCGCTCGTAACAATTTTCTAAAGCATTTTTAAATCGAACCGAGGCCACCAGTAGGTGGGCCTCGACACTCTGAACACCGTGCTCACCACTTGGGAGCAGCACGAGACCCGAGGACAACATCGGGCCATCATTTACTTAGGCAATAGGCTTAAACTTGCATTTTAAATTTATCTACTTAGTCCACGGCCCAACAAAGGTGAGCATCATGCTCAGTAGGTCCAACATGTTCAGAGGCTCACTGCCGCGAAGTTACAAAACTGCTGGAATAGCTTAAGGAAGCAACTAAGCCATTTTGAGCCCATAGTTACTAGAACCTCAAATATGCCAGTGCAATCTAGGAACTAAGTTGAGCATCATGTTTATCATGTCACAGAGGTTCGAGGGCCCACTCTAGTGCAGCCCCAGATCTGCTTGAACAAAGAAACCAGAGCTCACATTCAAGATAGCCCAAGGTGACTCCACCCACACATCCACTCAGTCATGTTTTTGGTATCAGAGCCATTAACCAGCAGGAAGTGTGTGGTGAGTCTCGGCTGAGCCTGGGTTTACATGGTAGGGCTAGCGAGATAAGTCTTACATCGCCTGGTGATCTTGGGCTGCTGTGTGTGTGTGTTTGGGCTGACCAGGACGTCAGACCTAAACGGGGGGAGTCTGTGACGCCCCCAATAGTTCCACATCGGATGGGAATGTGGATGTGTTTGAGTATAAATAAGACATGGACACTGTAGTGTACCAAATTTTGGTATATAGGCAAATATAAATAAAAATGGTATGAAATACTATTTTTATTGAACTCAGTGAAGTAAAGAATAATTGGGAAGTGAATTGGACCCAAATCGGAATAAAAACGAGAAGTTTAGAATTTAATAGGGAAAAGTGGGACAAGATTTTTTAGCAGAAAATTCACAGCATCAGAAAATTCCGAGAAAAATTGGGGAGGTCCGTTTTTATGTTCTAATGCCACAATAAAAGTTTCGCAGCGATCGGATACCCGGACAGTGAGAACGGGGTCCGTCAGCGATTGTGAATACAACGAGACTTTGGTGACCCGTAATAGCCCAAACGGAAGATGTTGGATATCCCGTAATAAATTAAGTTAAGTTGAGGCTCCCTGTCAAGTTTGAGCGAAAACGGACGAAAACGGGCGAGAACGGGCAAGAACGGGCGAAACGGGCGAAATCCAGAAATTTGGCCGTACATTCGGGCGCCCGAAATGTACTGTAGCGCGCCCGAAATGTACTGTAGCGGTCGTACGGCCGGGCGAATTCCATTGGAGCAGCGCCCGAATCCCAAGTTGGCACGGATCCCGATGTAGTGGCACGGATCCCGAGGTAGCGGGCACGAATCCCGAGGTAATCGGTGCGCATCCTGAGGTGATGCGCGGATCTCGAGGCTTGCGCATGGTGCGAGGCGCGCAGGGGCGCACGACGCGAGGCGCGGGGGCAGGTGGGGGGCGCCACGTGGAGTCGCCCCATTAGCTGTAATATCATGACTTTTCGTGTATCGTTTTACCCTCTTGCTAATAAATTACATGTTAGGAGAAATCGAATTATCGAGTTCTCTTAAGTTGACTATCACACGGTGCGAATATTTTTCTGTGATAGAGCTCGAAAAACGATAAACGGCGGTGCAATCGGATCTAAAATCCGACTTACGGATCCCCCGGAATAGGGTTTTGAAGGTCGCGGCAACCATAGTGTGCATCGGAATCCGTGCTAAAGATCTGTCACCCTTTTCGAGGAGTTGTGGAATTATCTCGTGGGAATAGTTAATTATCTTTAAATAATACCCGGATGTGGGTTTTATCGTGCGTACCAAGAGAGAAAAGAGAAAAAGAAAAGAAAACCCTAACCGAAGGAAAAAGTGAGAGAAAAAGAAAGCGGAGGAGTCTGATCGCCACGATTGACGTGCCGGAGACCGGAGAACGAGACGCCGCCATCCACGGGGAGCGGATCCGGATCCTCAGCGCCGCGAAGAACGAGATCGGATCATCGACCCCGATAGATCGAGGTTAGCGCCGTTATTCTTACGATTTCATCGTTCTAGGGTTTGGCGTTTTTGGGTCTTTCGCCGTTCATGTTTGCTCTTATCGCCGCCGCCGCCACGAAGCCCTAGGGCACCGCCGTCGTCGCCGCCGCACCGCATGCGGCGCGCGGCTGCCGCACGCGCCGCATGCACCGCGCGGGGCTGGAGCCCGCGCGGCTGACGCATGCGCCGCATGCACCGCACGGTTGCCGCATGCGCCGCGCGGGGCTGGGGCCCGCGCGGCTGCCACATGCGCCGCGCGGGGCTGGTGCCCGCGCGGCCGCCGCATGCGCCGCCCGGGGCTGGAGCCCGCGCGGCCGCCGCAAGCGCCGCGCGGGGCTATTGCCCGCGCCGCACCGCGCGGGGCTGGGGCCCGCGCGGCCGCGCCGCATGCGCCGCTCGGGGCTGGAGCCCGCGCGGCCGCCGCATGCGCCGCGCGGGGCTGGTGCCCGCGCGGCCGCGCCGCATGCAACGAACGGGGCTGGAGCCCGCGCTGCCGCCACTTGCGCCGCGCAGGGCAGGCGCCCGCGCGACTGCACCGCACGCGACGCGCGTGCCTCGCGAGGGCCGTTTCGTCGCCGCCGCCACCTCGAGTCGTTAGTCCTTTTGTTTGCGCTTTCGGAGTCGTGTTTTTCTTATGAGAGTCGTATCTTACCTGTTATGCCCTGTTGGGGGACTTTCTTTTAGGTCCGGGTGTCGTCCGAAGGTACGGGTCGATTTTCGGAGTTCCGGTCGACGCGATTTGAGGTGGTACTTTATGGTATTTCGGTGTATAGTCGTTCCCGTTGTAACTTGTGAAAATGAAGTAGATGTATCTTTTGTGAACTGTCTAACCCCATCGCATGAGAATCCCGCTCTTTTATTTCTAATTGTGGCGACGAAGGTCGCGGTGCCTTATTACACGCCGGGTTCGGCATTGATGCTCATGATTGTTTACACGCACACCGGCGGTCTGGCCACCGCACAGGGTGTATTTTTCCAGAAAGATGGTATGTTGACCCGTGTACCCCACAATGTGTGATGATGGGGACCCCTCATGTTAAGGAATTTGTATTGGCGTATTTCGTGAAAGTGTTTAAGTCTTGAAGATTGAAGATGAAGATGTTTGAATCATATACCTCAATCTCAAGAAAGAAGAATTCAAAAGGATCAGGTACGGTTAACTAAATAATCTTGGTGATCTGAATACTTCTTATAGTGTAGAAACACTTGGATGGATTTTTAATTGCATAAAAATAAAAAAACTGGACTGTTTTATGTTCAGGATCCAAATCAGGATACTTCAGTCCGGACCCCGAACGTAGGTAAGTTCATGCGGAATTTCAGTCCGGATCACCCTTGGTTCAGTCCGGACCCCGAACGTGGATTCTGCAGAAATCGCATGAACAGTCCGGACCGTGCTTCTTTCAGTCCGGACCCCGAACACGATTTTTCAGGAATTCTCTGAAAAATGACGACAGTCCAGATCAAGCCAATTCCAGTCCGGACCGTCGTGCGGGAAAAAATCTGTTAAGTCAGTTTTTGATTCTTATCTTCTTCCAAAGGTTTCTAACCTATAAGTAAACCCTATTGTTCATCTTTTAGGGTACGACGACCGAAAATTAGAAAAATCCACATATAGAGAAGAAAGGGAAAACTAGATCTATTCTATGTTTCTTCATCTATATTGATTAATTTGATTCTAGGATTTCAAACTCAAATTTTGAGTAGAATCAAATTAATGAATACTTAGATGGTATTTCCGATCTATCTTTGATCTAAGTATTCGGCGGATTTTCACCACCAACAAAACAACGATTTTTCCAAAAATCGGCGTGTGGATTCGCGTGGCCTTGTGGACTCAAGGTGCTACCGTTTCGTGGATTCGAAACGAGGTGCGCTCGTGGATTTGAGACGTACTACTTGGTGGAGACCGTGGATTCGGTTGGACGTCGTGGACTCGACGTTGGACGCCGTGGATTCGGCGTTGGACGCAAATCGTGGATTCGAGGCGCGTTGGGAGCGAGCGGAGAAGATCAACTAGGAGCGTATGGAAAAAGGTTGAGTCGTGTGTGAGTACGTTATATCACCTTTGTACGTGTTTAATCTTAGTGGATTTCACCGTGTGATCGGTCCCGTGGTTTTTTACTCTTGGTTTGAAGTTTTCCACGTAAAATCTCTGCATGTTATTTACTTTTTCCGCATTGGGTTATTTTTACGCAAAGATTTTGGTGTGTTTATTGTTTACACCTATTCACCCCCCTCTAGGTGTTTTTTTCCCCTGTTCAGATCCATATTTAACATAACCCACAAGCGGTATTAGAGCGGGAATAGGGTTGTAAACAATGGTTGAAGGTGGAAACATCAATAGACCACCGTTATTCGATGGAACAAATTATGCTTATTGGAAAGTACGTATGAGAGCGTTTTTAATTTCCATCGATGAATGGGTTTGGCAATTAATTGAGTTTGGATGGACAAATCCTACTGAGATTGTTGTCGATGTTGTCACCATCAAACCTAGGTCGAAGTGGACTAAGGAAGAAATTGATGCATCTTCTTACAACGACAAAGGAATTAATGCCTTATTTAATGCTTTGTCGCAAACCGAGTTTTCTCGCGTCTCGGTATGTGAGACTGCGAAATAAATATGAGATACTCTACAAGTTACACATGAGGGAACAAGTTTAGTGAAGATTCAAAAACTGCAAATGCTTACGAGCAAATTTGACTCTATTTTTATGGCAGAAAATGAATCTTTCACAGATTATTATACACGATTGCAAGATATCGTTAATACATGTGCTAACTTGGGTGTCACGCCCCGGAGGTCTAAGGATAAGCGGAAAAGCGTATAATTTTTTTTTAATTCTTTATGAATAACGACCTCGCCCACCGGTGCGTGTCAGACCCGCCACATATACAAATTCACTCTTCAAACGGAGAGAGTCTCCTTTGTATATGCACGGCGTCACATTTACAACAACAACAACAACAACAACAACAACCTTCTTTAACCACACAGTCACAGTGAACATAGTAAAGAAGAGTAATTCCATTAAATCACATCAAGAGATAACTACGAGTTTGCAAACGGTGTCCACCCGACACCCATTTTTCCAAAACGTCTACGCATTCACAAAAAGGCGGCTACATGTTTTTGAAAGGATAAATCCAGAGGTTTTCAAGATTGTGCCCACACGACACTTGGTTTTTGGAAAGCGTTTTCGAAACCTTTGTTTAATGTAAAATGGCCGCATAAGAATTCATAACAGTATGTTAAATCCACAGTGTCAACTAATTAACTAACCAAAATCCATTATGATCCACAATTAAGCAAATTAAACTAACAGTTAAACCAGAAAGAGAAATGAGATAAACCAAACAAGAGTTCTGTAGTAAAGCCTCATATAGCTATGGTCCTCTAGACGCTGCCTCACCACCGTCCCGGTTACTACACCTAGACGGACCTGTCACGGAGTGGGTAAAGTCAGTGACAAATAAAGTAGATGTTTCAAACAAATAAGAATAACTTTAAATCAAACGAAATACACCGGAACCTTTCGCTTTTCCTCCTCATGAGTCCACATTACTTGATTTAATCACATGGTACCTGTCGGGGAGACGACGATCTCCCATCGTGAACAATTACTTTACTTACGTGATGCCTTTAACCCCTTCACGGCGCTAGTGCGGCACTTTTAGCTGCCGTAAAGAGGTCCCCACCCGGCACTTTCACTTTTGTGGGGTACACGGGTCATTCAGACCACTTCTCCGGAAAAGTACACCCATGCGGAGGCCAATCCGCCTGTGTATGTGTAAGCATCCAAGAACATGATAGCCGAAAACGGAGTGTAACAATCACCGCGACACTTGGTCGCCACAGTTAATAACAGAAGGAACGGTACATATTCATGCGAAAGGTTAATTCAACTGAAACACCTCATCTACTTTATTAAACAGATTAACATACTTTTTACGATGACATATTGCATTTATTGCAAAGGGGTACCCACAAGGTTGCGGAAAGATTGGAGCACTTGGACCTTTAATACACTCCCGCTGTGCACTTGGACCTAAAGAAGTCCCCAAAAATGATAATTAATAACACGCTCTTACACCGCGAAAACGGAAATCCAAAACTAACCCCGCGACGCAAAACCCAAAAACGGCGCTCTTACATCACTTGACGGCTCCCCGCGCGCCCTCCCACGCGGAAGTCGTCGCCCGCGGGGTTTGCCCGCGCGGATGCCGCCGCTCGCGGATGTCCCGCGCGGCATGAAACCGCGCGGCATGCGTCCGTGGCGGCGCCCGCGCGGCATGCGTCCGCGGCGGCCCCCGCGCGGCACCCGTTGGCCCGCGCGGCACCCGTCGGCCCGCGGGTGCCCCGCGCGGCACAAGGCCGCACGGTGTGTGTGCCCGCAGGCGGCGCCTGCGCGGTGCCTGCCTGCCCGCGGGTGCCCCGCGCGGCGCGAGGCTGCGCGGTGCGCGCTCGCGGGCGACGCCCGCCCGCCCGGGGGTGCCCAACGCGGCACGAGGCCGCGCGGTGCGCGCCCGCGGGCAGCGCCGGCCCGGCGTCCGCCCGCGCGGTGCCCTAGCGGCGCCGCGCGCCTTCCGCCCGCGCCGTGCCCTAGATCGCGCGTCGGCGGCGGCGGGGCCGGCGGTGACGTCGGAGACGGTGATGACAACAACGAAAAGATACGAAAATCCCCACAAAAAATACCACAAAACGAAATCTACTTACCGAAAGTTCCGACGGGGGAGTCGACCGATCGCACTCCTAATTCCGGTACGTGGTTCGGGGTGATCGGATTCCTCCGTCTTCTTCCTCTTTCTTTCTTTTTCCCTCCTCCGGTTAGGGTTCCGCCTTTTTCTTCTCTTTTCTCCCTCGTTCTCTCCGGCTAGGGTTTCTCTTTTTGCGAAAAGTGGGATTTTTCCCTTTTTGTACGTACAATTAAATCCCACCTTTTAATATCTTCACCGGATAATTAATTCTTTAATTAATTAATCCCACAGGATAAACCCGCATTTCCTCGTAAAGCGTGCAGGATATTTTACACGGATTCTGGTGCACGTTAAGTCACCGCAACTCTAAAAACCCTGTTCCGGGAGATCCCTACGTCGGATTTCAGATCCGATTGCACCGTCGGTCATCATTTTTCGAGCCCTTTTACAGAAAAATATCCGTGCCACAACTCGACCGACTCACAAAAACTCGATAATTCAAATTCACTAAAAGAAACACTTTATTAACAGGAGGGTAAAAATTATCGAAAAAGTCGTGTCATTACACCACTCACACTTTATAAGAAGTTTCGTCCTCGAAACTTAATTACAACTCTCGCTAAACAACTCGGGAAAACATTCCTTCATTTTTGATTCCAGTTCCCACGTCGCTTCGCGTTCTTCGTGGTTGCTCCACTGGACCTTTACATAGGGGATGGTCTTATTGCGCAACTTCTTATCCTCTCGTGCCAAGATCCGCACCGGCGTCTCCTCGACGCTTAAGTCCTCTTGTAACTCGATAGTGGATACATCTAGGGCGTGAGAGGGGTCGGGGAGGTACTTCCGGTGCATTGAAACGTGAAACACGTTGTGGACTCGATCGAGGTTCGGCGGTAAAGCCAACCGGTACGCCACCGGGCCCACGCGTTCTAGGATCTCGAACGGTCCCACGTACCTCGGACTTAACTTTCCCCTCAGGCCGAAACGCCGGGTCCCTTTTGAAGGCGAAACTCGGAGCAACACGTGCTCACCCACCATGAATTCCAAATCCCGTCGTCTATGGTCTGCGTAACTTTTCTGTCTGCTCTGGGCGGTCAGCAGCCGTCGTTTGATCAGACGCACCTTTGCCTCGGTCTCGCGTTGTTATCATGATCATGTTGATGTATGCTTCCTATCTGTGTTAACTTAAGTACTACTATTGGAACTTGACCTAGCACCCTGTCATATGTTGCATGTGTAACCAGACTAGTAGAAAACCCTCACTTGGGCTAGGTTCATTTATGCTCTAGACATCCACACTCCGTATTCTATTCCTAGACATAGTGATTTTTCTCGCCCGGGTAGTGGGCCGAGTGGTCAGGATTTATTTTAGTGTGGGATGCATGGTACACTCGTGCTTGGGGGCAGAGTGGAATCTGGTAGATGTAGCTGGTATTATATCTGTGGCGGGAGCCGTTTGGGTAAACGGTGGTCCCGGGATATTTGTTTCTCTGTTTTATGTGTCGCCGCTGTGTTCGCAGCAGTGGTGTGTTAGTGATAGCAGGACCTTGAACTTAGAATCTTTTTGGACACACATGATTTTAGTCCACCAATATTTTTTCTTTCAAACATCGAAGGGTCGCCGGAGTCTGTTCTTGTCTGATTGGACGAAGGCATTAGCCCTTCGGGGTTTGAAAATAAACTTGTTTTCTAACTGTTTTTCCTAAAAGAACTAAAAATTATTAAAAATGAGTTTTCCTCAAATTAAAATAGTTTTCAGTAAAAAATGTCACCTTTTTTCTGTAAACTTCCTCACTCGAGAGGATTCGAGTGGTCTGGGTTATAAGGGCTGCCTTTTCTTTGGGTCGAGAACGACGAGAGGCTATACCTAGAGCTTGTTCTTGTTTGATTTGGGTTGTAGGTTCTAGTCTCTCGGGGTTCCCGGACCCTTCATTGTTGTCAGCTGTGAAGTATATCCAGTTAGTGAGTTTGCATGTTGGATTGATGTCCTGTTGTGGGAGCCATTGGGTTAACGGTGGTCCCGGCTGTCGAGTATTTCCAGCCAGTGAGTTAGATATGTTGTGGTGACCCGGATCTCTGCAGGGCTTTTACAGTGTGACCCGCGGCTTCTGGAGGCCTATGTGGCGTGTCGGCGGTGTTTCTGCACCAATTTGGACACAAGTGATGGACTTCGGGTGTTAAATGGATCACGTGGGTAGTCGGATGACCCCGTCGAATGTTTAGAAGTGGTTTCGCGTGAAACGGATATTAAAATTGGACTCAGCGCGAAAATTTGGAGTAAGAACACCTTTCCGGATGCCTTCGGTAATTTTTAGAAATGGAATTTGGCAAAACGAACAGCGGATTTGGATTCAGCGCGCGAAAACGATCGAATTGGACTATTTACTTGTATTTTTCGGAGCCCGAATGCGAAAACACGATTTTCGAGGCAAGGGACACTGTTCCGGCAGCCGGGGGGCAGCGCCGGCGGGGCGGGCAGCGGCGGCGGGCAGAGGCGCGGGCCGCTCGGTCCACGGGGCCGGCGTGCACCGGGCGCGGGACGCGTGGCGGCCCAGGAGTGGCTGGCGCACGGGAGCGCGGTCCATGGGACACGCGGCCTGGCGCATGGATCGGGGCGGGCCACGTGGCAGCCCCGGGTTGGTTGGTCTTCGTACGCCGGGTGCACGCAGCGCAGCGGAGTAGGCCGGGGCAGGTGGCCGTACGGCCGGGGCTAGTGGCCGTACGACGGGGCAGGTGGCCGTACATGCGGGGCAGGCACGCCATGTGCGACGGGCAGGCGTGGGGCGTGCCACGCGGCGCGGCCGGGTTGGCTGGAGCCGCTATTGCCTGTTCGGGGGGCCACGTGGCGCAATCTGGTTGATTCGGGCGCTTGGTGGATGGCCGAGATCGATCACTGTGCGCGCCCGAAATGTTTCGGGCGCCCAGAACTTGGGACACAGAGGTCATTTCCTCAATTGTTGGGTTTGGGCTATATAAAGCCTCCTTTGCAGCCCGTTTTGGGCTTCTTCCCGAGCCCATCTCTCTGTGAGGCCTTAAGGAAGATTGTTCAACATTTTGTGGGGCATCTCGTGATGGATTCTCAGATTTTTTTGAGATTTCGACATCCGCGCTTTCTGCGACGCGGCGCACTGCGACGTTTCTTGGATTTTGGCTTCCACCGTCACTTTTCAGTCCGCGAGACACCCTGGATCACCCCGATGGAATTTTGAGCCGATTTTCATGGCAGCACGTTCAGATGACATAAGGCTTCGTTTTCCGTGTTGATCACTTCTCCGCATTTCGAGTTTTTGGCATAGTTCCCGCGGTGTTTTGGTGACCCCTTTTCTGCTGTGAGATTTTGGACAGCGGAGGCTTGTCGATTTTCTATCTTGACCTACAAGCATCGGAATGAGGCGTTTAAGGACTCGATTGATATCTGCACTTCGGGAGGAACGGACACGTATTTTTATTGAATTTTTCTGAGGACTCTTCGAAGGTGAGATTTAAGCTTCTTTGGGGTTGTATCCCGCAGTTTTCACAGTGTTGAGGATGTCGGCATACCACCTTGTTTAATTTGAATCTTGGCCTACAGGTGTCGGAACGGGGCGTATAAATACTCGTTTTGGGGCTACTCGTCGTGAGGATCGCAACCGTGATTTTTCCGGGATTTTTAGAGGACTTCACGCAGGTGAAAATCCCCCATCTTCTCTGCTGGTTTGTAAAAACAGCATGTGCTGTTTTTGGGGAATGTTGTGGTGTGGTTATTGATTGTTGGTGATGTTGTTGGTTGGAACAGAGGCTCGCGCGACATGTACCGAGGATACGGGTTCAACGGATTTTGTTTGCAAGTGGCCACTCTCTTCACCGACTTCGGCTTTGCCTGCGTAAAGCGTTTCAGGTGGGTTGCTTCATCTCCAGAACCGGTGGACGGTTCTCTAATTCTTATGTTAGAATGCATGCATGTTTAGGGTACAATAATTGTATGTTATTGTGAGGTAAGCTAGGAAGGATGATTGTATAAGGGAATTGCAAGATTAATATTCATGTTAAATATTATCGAGGACTTGCAAGATTTAGATATTCATGATGATGAATAGTAAATGCTTACCTAAGGGATTTACCCTATGTGATTGTTAGCATGCTTGTTTGATTGTACAATATTTAGCATCGAGATGGAAGCTTGAGGAATGGCCTAGATCATGCAGATTGATATACCATAGTAGTGACCTTTTAGCATGCCTTGTTGCACATAGTCTTTTATGTTATGATTACTCGATAGAGTAGGAGGCTATATCTATGTGCGAGTATTATTCTGATCATTCTTTTGATGGACCCTGGATTATTGACAGGTGTAGTTCATTAGGGATTCTGACATGTTGTTTATTCCTAGTGGATCTATTATATGCTTTACTCCCTTTCATTTCCTTGAGGACATTTGCATGCTTGTATGGACATCTAGATAGGCCATCATTTATTGCTACACTATCATGTTAGAATCTGACTTAGGAGAAACCATGTTTGTTCTTTCTCCTTTCCTTCTAGATTCTAGATTCGTGTTGCGCGAGTTCGAGCAGGGGTTTGGGATAGTGTAGTCGGGACTTTGTGTCTGGGACTGGGACAGGTTGGATTAGTTGTGGACTTGTGGGGCTTTGCGGCGACCGCGGATCTTGGGCGGTTGACCGGATATGTACTTGTGCATCAGATTGGGTATCAGATTCTCCTTTAGTGGATGGAGTTTCCCACTTATTATTTACTTTGCATCAGATTGAGATCAGGTCTTTTCTTAGTGGATAGATTTTCCCACTTTGATCATAGTCATGATCAAGTCCTGCTATACAGAGATACTTGTTACTGAGATACTTTACTCGTGTGGGTCGCTCCCCTCGAGTGCCACTCCGGAGTAGGCTTTAGACCGTGTCGGGTGCCGGTCTGTTACTTATTTTGGGATGCGAGCCATGTGTGCCGATCTCGCGGTTTCGAGCCATGTGTGCAGATTTCGCTACACAGCAGGCAGTACCAGTTTTACTGGTGGCGCTAGATTGGGTTTATTACAGGCATTTACTTTATTGTTGCACTCGTGTCAGGGGGGCTGAGTGGAGTCGAGTGGCTGTGTTTAGACCAGTGCTAGTGTTGTTGGGAGCCGTTTGGTTTGACGGTGGTCCCGTGTCGTTGTGAGTACTTTGACCGTTGTGTGAGAGGTTGAGCATCTTGAGTCTATCCGTTCTGAGAGAGAGCGTGGATTTCGACTATAGTGTGCATGAGCCACTACTCGATAGCGAGTTAGTCCGTTTGAACACCCTACGTAATTCCTGCCCGGCAGTGGGAGGTGGTTGTAGGTGGGCGCAGGTTTGACTGGACCAGATGTGGCAGTCAGCTCGATTGGGTCGATTGTGCACTTCATGTGCTAGTGGTTGCATACCATTCTTTGGTTCTCCCCTTTCGAGCATTTAGATAGAGGCATGGTAGTTGTTGAGTGTCTCCAGCTTTCTTGTTCAGTTTTTACTACATTGGTTATCTTATGCCTCTATTGGACTTAGTGGGCAGATCGTCGGACCTGGCGGTAGTACCCATTGAGAACTCCCTTTTTGGTGTAGTTATCACACCCATTGTGGGTTTTCCCCCTCCCATTTCTTTCTCTCCTTTGTTTTGAAGAGTCTTAGCGGGTGTTGCTGATTCTGCGGTTGCTGTGCGAGGCGAGGGAGTCGCGTGCTAGATCCCTACCTATCTGTGGAGAGTAGCGGCACCCCTACATTGGAGATCCTGAGCACAGTCAGTAGATCAGTTTTATTTCTGCTTTTGAGAGATTACTGTAGTGAGGATATGATATGTATTGAGAGCCTGTACACTGATGTATTTATTAGAGATACCTCCCTGTTGAGTTCTGGGTTTTGTATCTGAGCATATTGCATGATTATCATTTTTGGAAGATGGACGTTATTGTATTATTTCCAGTTGTACAGATTGATGGTTTCAATTATACCGCACTTTTTTAGTATAGCTCTGTTATCTGTTTAGCTGTAGTACTTTTCTTGCATGTAGGACGCTTCGCCTATGCGGGGTTTGGCATAGGTGGCGGATCTGTTGGTGAGCCCGGGTCGTAGTTTCGACCCCGGGGCGTGACAGATTAGAGTGGTGTCAGAGCCTAGGTTGTAGGTCATGGTAGACTTAGAAACCCTAGGCTTGTGGTTGGACCGTAGGATGACTTCGTGAGAGTCGTGATTTATAGTGAGAGTCCTGATTGAGTTTTATACCTCTCCCAAGGGACGGGATGAGTGATTGGCATGTTTATTCTCCTAAGTGGTTATGTTAGCTGCAGACAACATAACGCTGTGGAATGGGTGACATGCTCTAGACTTTCGCTGGATTGGGTCGAGTGTTTGTGTCGTGCTGATTTGCAGTTTTGTCGTGGTGAGCTGTGTCTCCCCGATGCTGGGTTTTGACCCGTATGCATTCTGTCACAGCAGTTGACCTTGAGCGGTTGGATTTGGGCCGGATACCCGGATTGAGGTCAGATTGCTCCGGATCCAGATGACAGGATTGTCAGAGGCTTATCAGCGGCAGAGTGAGCAGCTGGTCCGGGTGACACAGTTGTCGGAGCAGCGGGCAGCCCGACAGTGCTTTTCTCCTGAGACCACCTGGTTGCAGTATCCTCAGTGGCAGTGATTTCTGTGGCGCCGATAGAGCGAGTAGCCCCCTCCGTGCCAATGTTTAGTGCCGGGGCACCGAGGCCGGGTGGATAGCTGACAGCTGATGAGCTGTGGGACCTCATCGATCGATGGAGCCAGTTTTGGCAGACGAACCACCCCGATTCGTGGAATTGAGTTGGAGCCTTTGGAGGCAGAATCGTGGTTGGTTGTGATGGAGAGACTATTCGAGAGCCTCTCTGGGCCAGAGGTTTTATGCAGTTGTTGAACTGCGCGCTCCAGGTTTCGAGGGACGAGGCGCATAGGATATGTGTGACTGGGAGTAGATTGCGTCAGGATACCTTTCACTTTATTCGGTCCCTCCTGTACAGATTTTGGATTTTGGATGCCTCGATAGAGTAGGCATTGTGTTTGGAGCTGGCGTTGCAGTCCCTTTGGATGGGTATCTGCTGCCAGAGGCGAGTTCTGGATAGATGCGCTTGACGCTAGATGATGGAGGACAGATTGGCCGGCAGTGGCATTCCTGATTTTTTCTCCAAGGTAGTGGATTTCTGAGACATCAGAGGTCGGATGGACCCCGATGGCAGCATCAGCATCTATATCAGAGTAGCGCAGCGGTAGCGTAGATTTGTTGTCTGTGGGGGACCATATCCGTCGCCTCAGTGTGAGCAGAGGCAGAGGTCATGCTCCCTTTGTGATTGGTCTAGAAATTTTCTGGTAGACTGAGCGACAACCACTTGCATCGTGTGGATGAGATTGTGCCGCCTGGTGGGAGGGTGCCACGGCAGTGGATCAGGTTGTCGTAGGTGTGATTTCATCACCGCAGTCGGAGTTAGAGCATTTTGCGCTCCTGCATGGACTAAAGGCAGAGTTGTGACCACGTGCACTAGATGTACAGGTTACTATTGGTGTTGTGCATGTGGAGAAGGCTTGTGGATTATGTACAGCGCAGTTGAGGCCGTGAGTTGTATCGGCAGACTTATTGGTAATTGTGGCAGTTCGGTGTTTTGACCTAGTGCTTGGGTTTTGGGTTGGCACAGTACCACAGGATGTTTGACTGTGGAGAGAGAGGACTTTGACCTTCTGCGAGGCAGACGAGAGAAGGCTTGGTTGTTGAGATTGTTAGAGCACACAGTTTATAGCGACAGTGTGAGAGGTGCTTACGGCGGCACCGGGACTCAAGGATATCCCTGTTGCCCACAGGATCCCGGGTGTGATTTCACCTAAGCTGTTGATTATGCCGCCAGATAGGAAGATTGAGATTGCGATTTACGTGGTTCTGGAAACCGCGCCAACCTCAATAGCACCTCATGGATATTATCTATAAGAGCTGGGAGAGTTGGTTAGCATAGGTGCAGGGATCTGATAGATCGAGGGTCTGTTTGACCTAGTGCCACGCCGTTGGTACACGGTGGTGATGCCACGTCGTTGATACACGACGGTGAGGGTTCCTTTGTGGTTTGAGCACAGGCAAGTCCGGATATTATTTAGGACCTTTTTGATGGAGTTATACTACGGCAGTTATTTATTTGTGATGCGTGTACCTGTTTGGAATCATACGACTGAGTATTTCGCCAAGATGGTGTTCAGGACACGGTAGGGGCATTATGAGTATAGTGAGGCAAGATGGAATGACTAATGCCCCGTCGCCTTTAAGATTTGAGGAATTTTGGTTCCAGCTGGACTTGAACGGATTGATAACGGTATTCTCCAGGGATATCATGATTTTACCCCCCTCCCTGTGTGATTTAGAGCTTGTGGAGCGCTTGTAGACAGTGTGACAAGGTCTGTGAGGAAAAAGCTATATGCCAAGTTGTTGTGGTACAAGTTTTAGCTTCGGGAACATACCTGCTTGGGCCACATTATTCTAGCCGTTGGAGCGACGGTGGAAATCCGGCCAAAATGGATGCTATTTGAGATTGGCCGAGACTGACGTTTATTGTTGAGACGATAAGCTTCTTGGACTGGGCAGTGCCAGCAGAGCTGGACGAATGGATGATTAGACTGATACCAGCGCCGATTTTAGCATCGCCAGTGATGGGAGATGGATTTGCGAGATACAGTGATGCCTCCCATAGTGGCTATGGAGTTACAGTTGGATTATTGATGAGCATCCAGTATCACCCCGACAGGGCCACTGTGGTGGCGGATACCTGAAACATGAGAGCTATTTGGGGTTGAGTTTGATGATTCCGTAGCTGGCGCTGTGTGGGGCCGTTGAGGTGAACAGGGCTCGAGGTTGTGTCCCTAGGGGTTCCTTTTGATGGTAGACTGCGATGGAGCAGTCCACTTGGATGGTCAGGATTTGAGAGTGACCGAGTGAGGACCCCGGCATGTTAAGGCTTCTTCCCTTCTTGGATGATCGCGTGGGGGTGTTTTGGGTTGCACTAGTCGAGTTGGCACCAGGGTGTGGTGTTGTTGTGTGTTGTACTATTTTTCTTTCCTTTTTCCCCAGCTTTTGTTGGAGTCCCTGAGGTTTTTCCACGTCTCAGCACAGGAGGGTTATGCTTTTGGATCCCTCGCCCGTGATTAACTCTTTTCCCTTGAGATATGTGAGAGTTTGGAGTACGAGGGATGCCCGTTGCGAATTCTGGCTCGTGAGATGAGGGATTTGCGCAATTGGGTCATGCCGTTCCAGTTGTTGTTGTTGTTGTTGTTGAGGAGTAATCACGGGGAGTGAGTAGTGACTGGGAGCTGGAGACAGTGATGTTGGGTACCTACCCTAGTTTTGAGACTCCCTTTCGAGTTGCGTTAGTTTCGAGGACGAAACTTTCTTTTAGTGGGGGAGGATGTGGTGACCCGGATCTCTGTAGGGCTTTTACAGTGTGACCCACGGCTTCTGGAGGCCTATGTGGCGTGTCGGTGGTGTTTCTGCACCAATTTGGACACAAGTGATGGACTTCGGGTGTTAAATGGATCACGTGGGTAGTCGGATGACCCCGTCGAATGTTTAGAAGTGGTTTCGCGTGAAACAGATATTAAAATTGGACTCAGCGCGAAAATTTGGAGTAAGAACACCTTTCCGGATGCCTTCGGCAATTTTTAGAAATGGAATTTGGCAAAACGGACAGCGGATTTGGATTCAGCGCGCGAAAACGATCGAATTGGACTATTTACTTGTATTTTTCGGAGCCCGGATGTGAAAACACGATTTTCGAGGCATGGGACACTGTTCCGGCAGCCGGGGGGGCAGCGCCGGCTGCGCGGGCAGCGGCGGAGCGCGGCGGCGGGCAGAGGCGCGGGCCGCTCAGTCCACGGGGCCGACGTGCACCGGGCGCGGGACGCGTGGCGGCCCAGGAGTGGCGGGCGCACGGGCGCACGGGCGCGCGGTCCATGGGACACGCGGCCTGGTGCATGGACCGGGGCGGGCCACGTGGCAGCCCCGGGTTGGTTGGTCTTCGTACGCCGGGTGCACGCAGCGCAGCGGAGCAAGCCGGGGCAGGTGGCCGTACGGCCGGGAATGGTGGCCGTACGGCGGGGCAGGTGGCCGTACACGCGGGGCAGGCGCGCCACGTGTGACGGGCAGGCGCGAGGCATGCCACGCGGCGCGGCCAAGTTGGCTGGAGCCGCTATTGCCTGTTCGGGGGGCCACGTGGTGCAATCTGGTTGATTCGGGCGCTTGGTGGACGGCCGAGATTGATCACTGTGCGCGCCCGAAATGTTTCGGGCGCCCGGAACTTGGGACACAGAGGTCATTTCCTCAATTGTTGGGTTTGGGCTATATAAAGCCTCCTTTGCAGCCCTTTTTGGGCTTCTTCCCGAGCCCATCTCTCTGTGAGGCCTTAAGGAAGATTGTTCAGCATTTTGTGGGGCATCTCGTGATGGATTCTCAGATTTTTTGGAGACTTCGACATCCGCGATTTCTGCGACGCGGCGCACTGCGACGTCTCTTGGATTTTGGCTTCCACCGTCACTTTTCAGTCCGCGAGACACCCTGGATCACCCCGATGGAATTTTGAGCCGATTTTCGCGGCAGCGCGTTCACATGACGTAAGGCTTCGTTTTCCGTGTTGATCACTTCTCCGCATTTCGAGTTTTTGGCATAGTTCCCGCGGTGTTTTGGTGACCCCTTTTCTGCTGTGAGATTTTGGACAGCGGAGGCTTGTCGATTTTCTATCTTGACCTACAAGAATCGGAATAAGGCGTTTAAGGACTCGATTGATATCTACTCTTCAAGAGGAACGCGTTCGTATTTTTATTGGATTTTTCTGAGGAATCTTCGAAGGTGAGATTTAAGCTTCTTTGGGGTTGTATCCCGCAGTTTTCGCAATGCTGAGGATGCCAGCATACCACCTTGTTTAATTTGTATCTTGGCCTACAGGTGTCGTAAATACTCGTTTTGGGGCTACTCGTCGCGAGGATCACAATCGTGATTTTTTCGGGATTTTTAGAGGATTGCACGCAGGTGAAAATTCCCCATCTTCTCTGCTGGTTTGTAAAAATAGCATGTGCTGTTTTTGGGGAATGTTGTGGTGTGGTTATTGATTGTTGGTGATGTTGTTGGTTGGAACAGAGGCTTGCGCGACATGTACCGAGGATACGGGTTCAGCGAATTTTGTTTGCAAGTGGCCACTCTCTTCACCGACTTCGGCTTTGCCTGCGGAAAGCGTTTCAGGTGGGTTGCTTTATCTCCAGAACCGGTGGACGGTTCTCTAATTCTTATGTTAGAATGCATGCATGTTTAGGGTACAATAATTGTATGTTATTGTGAGGTAAGCCAGGAAGGATGATTGTATAAGGGAATTGCAAGATTAATATTCATGTTAAATATTATCGAGGACTTGCAAGATTTAGATATTCATGATGATGAATAGTAAATGCTTACCTAAGGGATTTACCCTATGTGATTGTTAGCATGCTTGTTTAATTGTACAATATTTAGCATCGAGATGGAAGCTTGAGGAATGGCCTAAATCATGCAGATTGATATACCATAGTAGTAACCTTTTAGCATGCCTTGCTGCACATAGTCTTTTATGTTATGATTACTCGATTGAGTAGCAGGCTATATCTATGTGCGGATATTATTCTGATCATTCTTTTGATGGACCGTGGATTATGGACAGGTGTAGTTCATTAGGGATTCTGACATGTTGTTTATTCCTAGTGGATCTATTATATGCTTTACTCCCTTTCATTTCCTTGAGGACATTTGCATGCTTGTATGGACATCTAGATAGGCCATCATTTATTGCTACACTATCATGTTGGAATCTGACTTAGGAGAAACCATGTTTGTTCTTTCTCCTTTCCTTCTAGATTCTAGATTCATGTTGCTAGAGTTCGAGCAGGGGTTTGGGATAGTGTAGTCGGGACTTTGTGTCTGGGACAGGTTGGATTAGTTGTGGACTTGTGGGGCTTTGCGGCGACCGCGGATCTTGGGCGGTTGACCGGATATGTACTTGTGCATTAGATTGGGTATCAGATTCCCCTTTAGTGGATGGAGTTTCCCACTTATTGTTTACTTTGCATCAGATTGAGATCGGGTCTTTCCTTAGTGGATGGATTTTTCCACTTTGATCATAGTCATGATCAAGTCCTGCTATACAAAGATACTTGTTACTGAGATACTTTACTCGTGTGGGTCGCTCCCCTCGAGTGCCACTCCGGAGTAGGCTTTAGACCGTGTCGGGTGCCGGTCTGTTACTTATTTTGGGATGCGAGCCATGTGTGCCGATCCCGCGGTTTCGAGCTATGTGTGCAGATTCCGCTACACAGCAGGCAGTACCAGTTTTACTGGTGGCGCTAGATTGGGTTTATTACAGGCATTTACTTTATTATTGCACTCGTGTCAGGGGGACTGAGTGGAGTCTAGTAGCTGTGTTTAGACCAGTGCTAGTGTTGTTGGGAGCCGTTTGGTTTGACGGTGGTCCCGTGTCATTGTGAGTACTTTGACCGTTGTGTGAGAGGTTGAGCATCTTGAGTCTATCTGTTCTGAGAGATAGCGTGGATTTCGACTATAGCCTGCATGAGCCACTACTCGATAGCGAGTTAGTCCGTTTGGACACCCTACGTAATTCCTGCCCGGAAGTGGGAGGTGGTTGTAGGTGGGCGCAGGTTTGACTGGACCAGATGTGGCAGTCAGCTCGATTGGGTCGATTGTGCACTTCATGTGCTAGTGGTTGCATACCATTCTTTGGTTCTCCCCTTTCGAGCATTTAGATAGAGGCATGGTAGCTGTTGAGTGTCTCCAGCTTTCTTGTTCAGTTTTTACTGCATTGGTTATCTTATGCCTCTAGTGGACTTAGTGGGCAGATCGTCGGGCCTGGCGGTGGTACCCACTGAGAACTCCCTTTTTGATGTAGTTCTCACACCCATTGGGGGTTTTTCCCCTCCCCTTTCTTTCTCTCCTTTGTTTTGCAGAGTCTTAGCGGGTGTTGCTGATTCTGCAGTTGCTGTGCGAGGCGAGGGAGTCGCGTGCTAGATCCCTACCCGTCTGTGGAGAGTAGCGGTACCCCTACATTGGAGATCCTGAGTACAGTCAGTAGATCAGTTTTATTTCTGCTTTTGAGAGATTACTGTAGTGAGGATATGATATGTATTGAGAGCCTGTACACTGATGTATTTTTTGGAGATACCTCCCTGTTGAGTTCTGGGTTTTGTATCTGAGGATATTGCATGATTATCATTTTTTGGAGATGGACATTATTGTATTATTTCCAGTTGTACAGATAGATGGTTTCAATTTTACCGCACTTTTATAGTATAGCTCTGTTATCTGTTTAGCTGTAGTACTTTTCTTGCAGGTAGGACGCTTCGCCTATGCGGGGTTTGGCATAGGTGGCGGATCTGTTGGCGATCCCGGGTCGCAGTTTCGACCCCGGGGCGTGACATATGTGATTTGGATACTGTCGATCTTGTTGATCGTGGATTTGGACTATAGCCTGCATGAGCTATATTGAGCTCGACAGAGATGCGCTGATACTTTCCTCGGTGGGGTCGCGCCCCTCGAGTGTCGCTCCGGAGCTGGGCCTGTTACTTTGCTATCGCGACTTGTTGACGCAGTCCCTCTGGCTGGGCCAGTTTTGGCAGTCACGGACGCCCTACGTAAGTCTAGTCCTCCGTGGATGTAATGGCAGTAGGTGGGTGCAGGTTTGACTGGACCCCATGTGGCAGTCACTGTGATTGGGTTGATTGAGTATTTGGGTTAGAGTCGATGCATCATTTTCATCTGTATCACCCTTTGAGCATTGTAGATACTGGCATGATAGCTGTAGACTCTTTCCAGCTTATCTTTTCATTATTACAGTTTTCCTGTTATCTTATGCCTCTAGTAGACTTAGTGGGCAGACCGTCAGGCTTGGTAGCGGTAACCACTGAGAACTACTGTGGGATGTAGTTCTCACACCCGCTGTGGTGTCTTTCCCCAGGGACCCTTTCTCCAGTTCCTGCTGCTCCAGTTGCTGATCATTTTGTTGCTGATCGAGGTGAGGGAGTCGCGAGCTAATTCCCTACCCGTCCTTGGAGTATAGCGGTACCTTTTTTTGGAGCTTAGTAGTACGGTATGCTGGATTTTAGTAGTTAGTTACTTTTGAGAGTTTTATTTTGAGAGACTTTTGTAGTGAGGTTCAGACTTGTACTTTTTGACAGTTGTATTATTTCTTATTTCCGTAGTTTACTTTTCAGCTCTGATATCTGTATAGCTATAGTATCATTCTTTTTGCAGGTTAGACGCTTCGTCTATACGGGGCTTCCCGTATGGGCGGCAGATCTGTTGGCGAGCCCGGGTCGCAGTTTCGACCCCGGGGCGTGACAACTGCCTGCTCTGCTGTCGAACTCAAGAACCCAGTAGCGGAATCGGCACACATGGCTCGAATCCCAATATAACTAACAGACCATCACACATGGCTCGGTCATAAGCCTACATCCGGAGTGGCACTCGAGGGGAGCGACCCACACGAGTGAAGTAACCATGTCACAGTATCTCAATATAGTAGGACTGGATCATGACCATGCTCAAGTGGGAAAAATCCATCTACTAAAGAAACCCCAATCCCCCAATCTGATGCAGAAGTAAAACATCCGGTCAACCGCCCAATATCCGTGGTTGCCGCAACACCCCACAAGTCCAACAACTAGTACAACCATTTCCCGACTCATCAACATCGACTACACTATCCCACATCCCTGCTCGAACCCGAGCAACATGAATCATAACTCTGAATAAAGAGGAGAAAAGAGCAAACATAGTTTCTCCTAAGTCAAGTCCCAATATGATAGTGTAGCGGTAAATAGTGGCCTATCTAGATGTCCATATAAGCATGCAAATGTTCTCATGTAGAATAAAAAGAAAGGCATCAAGTAATACTCTCACATAGGCTAGATCATAATGTCCCAACATGATAGTCCATTTTGCATAAAAGCTAAATACTAACATGGCATGCGAATGTATCCCAACAATAATATTCCCACAATAATATTCATTCATAGATAGGCTCGGAATTATTATAATCATGTATGACGTCTAATAGGGTGATAACCAATGAACAATAATTTAGGGATCTCTCTAATAGTCCTAGCGAGCAAGTCGTAAAAAAAGGGATGCAGCAACCACCCACCTGGAACGCGCAAATCCACAACTATAAAAGACTCCTCGCGGTCCAACTTCCTTTTCCCTCGCAAAACACCTAAAATCTGCAAGCAACTGCAAAAAGAATCGCACTCAACATAAAAGGAGATCCCCAAAACAGCACTTGCTGTTTTTGCAAAACAGTCGAGAAAAACAGGGAATTTTACCTCTGCGCAGTCCTCCAAAAAAATCTAGAAAAATCACGGCTGCGATCATCGCGATGAGTAGATGCAAATCGAGTACTTAAACGTTCCGTTCCGACACCCGTAGACCAAGATATGGCAAGAACACTCCACCGCTGTCCAAAATATTGCCACAGAAAATGGGGTCAAAAGATGCCTCTGGAACCCCACCAAAAACCCAAAACGGAGCAAAGTGTTCAACACGAAAATCGAAGGCCTACCTCTTAAGAACACGCTGCTGTGAAAATCGTCCAAAAATTCCTTCGGGGTAGCACAGGGGACCTCTCTGACCGAACAACGACGAAAATGGGTACCGAAAGGGAAAAGTCGAAGCGCGCCGAGTCGCCGAGATCGTCGATGCCGCGGCCTCCAAAAATCCTGTGAATCCTTCAAGAGGTTGAGGACAAAGAGGGGAAGAAGTTTGCTTAAGGTTGCTCCCAGAAAAACCCAAAAAAACCAGAGAAAAAGGAGGTAGGAGGCCTATTTATATGCCCAGCCCAAAAGGGCAATTTTCGGACTTTTGGGCCGAGATTTCGGGCGCCCGAAAGATTTCGGGCGCCCGAAAGATTTCGGGCCCAAAAACGCACCCAACGGCCCAACGCAACGAGCGCCCGAATGCACCTGGGCGCGACGCGTGTCCCGAACACAAGACAGCAACGCCTAGCCGCTCGGGCGCTGCCGCGTGTCCCGCGCGGCGCGGCCAGGTGGGTGGCGCCCGCCAATGGCGGGGCGCCACGTGGCGCACGCGTGCGCTGCCCCGCTCGCCACGCCAGCTGACCCCCGCCAGTCGCCGCCTGCCACACCGCGCCTCCTACCACGCGTGCGAATGGTGTCAACCCCGCGCCCCTGGGTGAACCGCGCGTGCGTGAGCCGGCCAATCCAGGGCCGCCACGTGGCCTGCCCCGGTCCACGCGCTCCCCGTTCGACTCCGTGGATCGCACCGCGTGAGCCCGCCAATAGGAGGCTGCCACGTGTCTCCCCGCTGGTCCACTGCACCAGCACCATACTCCGTGGACCGCGACGCGTGTGCCGGCCAATCCGCGGCCACCACGTGTCACCCCCGCTGGTCCACGGCTCCCCCGTGCACCAAAATGCACCGAAAACTTTCGGGTGTCCGTTTTTGTGCATCCGGACTTAGAAAAATACAAGAAAATAGCCGATCTCAAGTGTTTTTCCGCGCTGAATCCAAATCCGGCCTCCGATTAGCCTGAAACCACTTTTAAAATTCAGCAAGAGCAGCCAAAAGACAGGCTTGATCCAAAATCCTCTCTGAGTCCGTCTAACGCGTCCTTTTGACGCATTGCGGGCCCGACACACCAATAATAGGTGTTTCACCACCACGGATCACGAGGGAAAACTACACGGGGATCTGGACCACTACACTTTGTGTCCAGTGGGGTTAGGAAACAAACTACACCCGATTTGATATAACATATATGCACGGGTTGTAGCTGCCACTACTCCTGCCGGGGCATCTAGAGGTATATGGCCATACTGCTCATATAGCCACGTCAGGCGTATTTGCGACCCATTGATTTCGTCGGGAACAGCTCCCAACAATGCCTCGCATAGAGGCACCCAGTCTTGCAGTGCAGTTCCCGTCACTGGTGGACCGTCGACACGGAGACATGAAATAACCGCCACATCTTGGATGACGGTCAACTCACCATGTCGAAAGTGGAACGTCTGTGTCTCCGGTCTCCACCTCTTGGCAAGGGCGCTTAGTAAAGCTTGATCCAGCTGCACGCGTCTCAGGCATGCTACCCTGTAAAATCCAGACTGTCGGAGTAGATCGAGTACAGCTGGATGGTCAAGCTCCCACCGGTTGAGCTTGCGCCCATGCTCTGAGAACTCCACAGCACGATACCCCTGTAATGCCAAAAAAAAAAGAGAGTTAGCACTTACATCAATTCAACTTATTTGTATTACGATAAATATCAAATAAACTTTTATAGCTCTTACCTCAGTCCTGATAAATGCTGACCTATGGAGATGCTGGTCTGATAGGACCGACGGATCAACTGGTCCCGTGTCCTCGTGATCTGCCATCTGCAATATGTAATCTACATATTAATAACATAATAGCTAAAAAAGAGCAAATATTAAGACAAGATAAATAAAATTGTGGAAGTCATACGCTGACGTCCTTGTTGCACTCTTTCTACATTTTGTGAACAAGTGCTCCTATAATGGCCTGCTTGTTTACAAATGGAGCATGTTCCTCGTCGGCCACCACCCTCGTCCATTATATTACGAATATGTGTAGATCGTGGACGACCTTTCTTCCTTCGTATAGGAGGCGGTACAATCGGGGGACCTTAGGGTCGTGGCCAGTGCCGTCTATCAGGAATAGGATGAAAATGTGGTGCGTACGTCGCACGATAGCAGTCTGTACTATACCAGACTAAACAAAAAATATGATAGTCTAATCTTATATGTGATGTACTACAAACTGCTAAGATATGCGAGCAAGGTATTCCCGTTAGATGAAATTCACCACATGAACATTCTGCATTTGTTTCATTCACGATCACTTTGAAGGCGAAATCTCCCGTATTGACTTGAAATTCTATTAGTCCAAATCATACGACCTGATGTCCCCGCGTCGTATCCATACTTTCGGTAATTATTCTTTTGATTTTAGGGGTTAGCGCGTCTGTCATACTTTCACCGTTATCACGGCGATGAAAAAAATAGTTATTAAGCTTATAAAATGTAGCCGCAACAAAAGCTGTGATAGGAAAACCACGACTGCCCTTAAGTACCCAATTTAACGATTCAGAAAGATTCGTAGTCTTCAATCCAAACCGGCGGCCTCCATCAAATGCCAATGCCCAGTACTCTTTATATCTCTCAAGATCATGGACTCACTGCCAAGCATCGTGATCCAACACATCTAATTCTTCCTTCAACTAATAATATTCCGTCGGTGTTGAAGCACTTCCGATCTGCCAAAATTTAGATAACAAAGTTTTATTTTTGAAGCGCTTATTCATATTTGCTTTCATGTGTCGAAAACACCTACGATGCGAGTGACCCTGTGCTGGAGGATAGATAGTAGCCACTATTTTCCTCAATCCAGGAAATCGATCAGATATAAAACAAATGGCTCTATCGCGGGTAACATACTGACGCATGTTTTACATAAACCATCGCCAACTCCCGTCATTTTCCCCCTCACAAATTGCAAATGCCAAAGGATATAGTCCATTATTTACATCTACAGCCGTCGCTATCAAAGCATGACCTTCATATTTGCCGTACATATGTGTGGCATCAATACTCACTACCGGCTGACAATGTGCGAATCCACAAATCAATGATCCAAATGACCAAAAAACACGACCAAAGCGACAAATTCCATCAGCGGGCCACCTATGATCCTGACGCCATAAAGTACCAGGATTAGATTCCTTCACCATATTAAAGTAACGAGGCAAGTCTGTATATGACTGCTCTCAGCTCCCGTAAATAAACTGTAACGCTTTACTCCTTGATTGCCAAGCCTTCCAATATGTTATGTCAACATAGAAAGTCTCTCGCACCGTTTCTTGAATTTCTTTTGGCGTCATATTAAGTCTAGCCTTTAATGTCGGGAGAATCAATTGACATATAAGGCTCGAATTACATACGCTGCGCCGCATTCAGCATTGGAATTACACATGTGTGTGGACCAGCATATATTTTTACCCTAAAGTACATCGTATCTTTAGGTACCAAAGCATGTAATCTCCATGCACATCCCTCTACGAAACATTTGACAGTGTAAGTCGTTCTAGTAGATTTCAATACTTTCATTTGTACATTATGATCAATATGCCACCGGTCTAGAGCATTCAATAAAGATGTCTTATCATGAAAGACGCGTCCAACCCAAGTCCCGTCAATGCTAGAGAGACCAATATTGATTTGTCGAATATCACTCTCTGTAAGATCTACAACATACTGATTTATCCAATTATTATCTGTAGGAAAACATTTCGGATAATCAACAAATTTAATTTCCTCGTCATGATTGTCAACATATTCGTTGCTTATTTCTGTGTTGTCCATTTCATTGAAAATGGCATTTGCAAGATAATTTAACCCTCTATCATGATCATCATCTATATCAAATGATGGATCATTCAAATCGTCATCCTCACTACTATTGTGATCATCATTGATTGGTGAATCCTCATGATTAATATCACTATCACCACCCCCGTCAACATCAGCATCTCATTCATCAATATTATCACCTCCTTCGTCAACATTAGTATCAAAATCATTAATAGCAGGATTATTCCAATGTTAATAGGAAGTAGATAACCTGCACATTTGGTAAAAATAAAATTCCAACATTACCACCTCCATATCCCATTAATTTAAAATTTAATTTGATTTGTATTTACCCCCAATCATAAGGTTCTAGTTGTAAATGAGACATCCTTGATTCTAGACGGGAGGTCGTGCATTGTCCGCGTGAGGTCGTGCATTGTCCGCGTGAGGTCGTGCATTGCGTGTGTGTGGTCGTAGGTGGCACACATGTGGTCGTTGGTGGCACACTACTAACTGAGCAAGGTACAACACTTTTAATAGACGAATACTCACTTTCTCTGCAGTATATATAATGATTAAGTCCACTTAAAAAATATTACAAATTACCAATTTATTATGTTATTTTACTAACCTTGTCATTCTTACACCACCTTCGCTTGGAAGATTTTGATCACCCATTACATTAGCGGAAGGACCCACATCAATATAAGTGTGGAGCATTCTCGTGTAATAACCTTGCGGTTCAAAATTCTCCGACGGGTGTAGCTCTTTCTCAATGTATACCGACACCGTCATACAACCAAAATTATCAAACAATCTAATCATTCCCTCCAATGATTCATCATCTACTATTTCGTGAGCTACATATTCATTACCGACAGTGGGACAACAAATAGTGAATTTTAAACGAAATTCTTCTCTTGTACAATTTGTTAAACGATACATTCTCGTCTCGAAATTACTATATGTAGAATCGGAACGTATCGCGATTAATTTTTTTCGACCGCCGATATATTTTGGACCATTCTCATCGATAACTAACTGTCCATCACAATAAATACTTAGTGACATGCGACGATCCGCTATTTTAACTACAAAAAAAATTAAGGACTTCAAAATACTAATTTGAACTTCACAGTAAGAGAGCGACAGTGAAACCTCTCACTGTGAGATCTCGCAAGGTAATGCTAAGGGCGACAGTGAGCAATCTCGCGCAGACACAGTAAAACCTCTCTCACAGTGAGAGATCCCTCTCGCTGTGAGAGACTCACAGTGAAGGATGACAGTGAGTACAGTAAGGGATCTCTGACTGTAAGAGAACTCTCACAGCGAGGTTCTCTCACAGTGAGAGAACTCTCTCATTGTGAGAGATCCCTCTCACAGTGAGGAATCCCTCACAGCACGGTGAGGGATCCCTCACTGTGAGTAGTGAGAGACTCACAGTGAGGGGATCGCTCACAGTGAGGGGATCTCCCACAGTGAGCGATCTCACTGTGAGAGATCCCTCTCTCACAGTGAGAGGGAGAGAGAGAGAGAGAGAGAGAGAGAGAGAGAGAGAAAGAGGGGGGGGAGAGGCTCACAGTGAGAGATCTAGAGAGCGAGAGAGACGGCGACGGAGACAATAGGCTTCCTCTCGGCGACGGCGACGGCGATAATCTGCTCCTGCTTCGGCACTGTGCGGGAGAGGAGGAGAGAACTTGTCACGCCCCGAGGCAGCCAATTTGGTCGGTTCGGGCGCGCCAACAGACCCGCCAATCGGGCATGACCTCTCTATACCCGAAAGGAACGGTAACAACATCTCCAATCAAAGCAATGCGTATGATAAGATACAATATCAAAGTAAAAGCAGCTACTAACTAAAACTTTCATTCATTAAACAACAAGTTTAAACCATAAATGAAAGCATACATAAGTGAACCATAATAAAAATTTATTGCATTTCCATCTCTCAACTTGAAACTTAAACAATATTACATTTTACATCTTTTTCCTCACAATACATAGTTCACTCAAAATATAAAAAGGGATATATCTGCTAGACCCTCTAGGTCTCTATGCTGTTGGGCCCTTACCCCTGTCGTATGCCTCGCTGGTTGTACCTGTACCTGAAAAAATGGTCACCCAAGGGTGTGAGAACTACTTAAAGTTCTCAGTGGGTTCAACCACCGAGAAAGAATGTTCTACACCACTTGGTCCAATGGAAGCAGGATAGCAAGATAATCTATGCTAATAATAACTGCAGATGCTGACTAACACGATCATAACATGTATGAATAAATCTATACTATCTGTGTATGTTCCATGTCTCACTGCTATCAATCTTGCCCCTCTGGGCCACTATCCAAAACTCGGCCACTATGCCGCTACAAAAGGGTCATACTAACCCGGCCACCTAGGCCACTCTATTTTCTTCTTTACCTTTTACACATTCTTGTGCTTTTGTTCAAGTTGCTAAACCCTCAAAAATTCTTGCCCACAGGGCCCCAGCCCGGCAGTCATGCTACCATAAGACAAAATTTTTAAGGTTGCCGATAGCACCCGCAAGTGCTACCCCACCCAACGGGGAACTCTGTCATACGGGTCACTGCCTGGAAGAGGGACACTGCCCTTTACGTCTGACAGGAGCGCCCGGGAGAGGGACACTGCCCTTTACGTCTGACAGGAGCGCCCGGGAGAGGGACACTGCCCTAACGTCCAACAGAGGTACTTGGGAGAGGGACACTGCCCTAACGTCCAACAGGAGCACATCTCACCCCCGAAGGGTCGCCAGTGTTATTATCCTTTTCCTTTTTTTTCTTTAGCACTTGCTTTTCTTTCTTACCCAAGCTTGTAGCTCACCCTGCCACTGACAATCCGTTTCTTTTTCATTTAAGCTTTTAGGTTATATTGCTTATTAAGCAATTTCCTTTTTCTCATTATCCTTCTTTCATTCAATTTAGTCTTTAGCTTCTTTTACTCTTTAAGCATTTTCTTTACACTTTGGTTTCAGATGAGTTCAAAGCACCTTGACCCTCATCCACCTGGAAGTAGCACATGCTCAACCCTCCCGTTAACATTTATGCCTCAATGCTTTCTCTTTTACTTTTCTCTTTTATCCTAAGTTCTTTACTCTAGGATAACTTGGGTGTCTCTAACACCAATTTAGAGTTGAAAATCTTGTTCATTTACATTTTCACTTAACCCTGCCACTTGGCAATTTCTTTAACTTTCTTGCCCTTTTTACTTTCTTTCTTTCTCTTCTTAATTACTCAATCTTGTACTTTAACCCTCTGTCCATGACCTTAGGGTTCACTATGCCACCTAGACATTAGTCCGTCCAATTATCTTTGGCCTAGAGTTTACCAACTCTATATTCACTTTATATTTAGCCTAGAGTTTATTAACTCTATGTGCATTCCAATATATTTCTAGAGTTTATTACCTCTATTCACATTCCATTTTAGCCTAGAGTTCATTAGCTCTAATTCCTTTCCCCTTTTTGCTTAGAGTTTATTAACTCTAATTCCATTCTCATCTTTTACCTAGAGTTCATTACTCTAGTTGTATTTCCATCCTTTATCTAGAGTTCATTAACTCTATTTGAATTTCATCTCATTTCCAACCTAGGGTTCCTTGACTCTAAGTTTCACTTTTCACATTAACCTAGAGTTATGTTGAGCACTCTATAATCAACCTTAGGTTATTCCCTAAGGCAATGTCACTCGTTCATCTAGGTTTAACTCCTAGGTTATCATGCCACTCGTTAAACCCTTAATCTAGATTTTCTCCTAGTTTTGCATCCATTCAACCGTCCTCATTTTCTCCTAGGTCTTACAACCACCATGCATTTCTCTTATGCCTTTACATGATTCCTAGGGTTATACCCTAACATAATTATTTTCATGCATTTATTCTTTGCTATTTATGCTCATACAAAATTTAACCTACAATAGGTTAATATAATTGCTTTTAGGGCTAAACCATAATTATCTGTATTCATGATCTTATTACCCTAACATGCTCACTAACATAATTCTAGGTCAAAAATCAAAGGACAAAGGGGAGATGCCATCCATTTTCGAAAAAATCCCCCACCTTAAGCTCTTTGCAAGAAGGTTGGATTTACAAAAAATCCCCCCTCCTTCTTCTCCAAGAAAATTTCTAAAATAGGAATTAGTATCATAAGAGATCATTTTTATCTCTTCTAAAACCCCTAAAATTACAAAATGGAAAAAACCCTAAACTGTTGCTCACATCCCCTTTTGTAGGTTCTCTTTTGACCAAAGAAAAAGAGAAGAGCAAAAATCCCCATTTTGGGGCACTATTACAAAGGAGGGATTTTGATCTCTCTATCTTCACACAAGAACCCTAAAAATGGGAGAAAATCCCATTTGGGATAGTTCCCAATACTTTTGGACCCAAAAGGGAGCCCTAAATGAGAGCCCTAAATTCTTGGTTTACCTCTTTTGATGTTTGCCCAAGAGAAAAGAGAGAAGAGATGTTGGAGCTTGATTTGGAACTCCCCTTAAAGTTCCCTTCAAGTTTCCTAAGCTCCCATGAGCCTCACACCCTCAACCCAAACCCCCAGCCCCAGCTGCTGTTGTTGCTGCTGCTGCTTCTTATGCTGCTTCTTATGCTGCTTTTCCCAGGAGCAGCACGCACAAGAAAGAGAAGGAGAGAAATGGGAGAATCAGGGAACGAGGGAGAGAGGGAGTGAGAGAGGAGTTTTATGTATTGGGCAACTGGTGGGGTGAATTTACCAAACTACCCTCATTTACAAAAGAATTCATCTCACTGTCCCAGCATTCTTGCCATTGAGTACCGGTACACGGGGTTGATTACCGATACCTAAATATAAAATTTTTCCAATCCGAGGCTGGAAAACTCCCTGTTTTGCATAGGGTACCGGTATCCAGGGACTTAGAATCTTTTCTGGTTGTTTTTTTTTTGCACTCAGGCACACTGCGTACCGGTACTCATCATTCAGTACCAGTACCCAATGTAATTTTCAGCACCAAATGCATTACGTACCGGTATCCAAAATTGCGTACCCGTACCAGCACAAATTTCAGCACTTAGGCAGATTTTTGCATATTGAGTCTTCGGAGTCCGTTTCTAAGACAATTTTGCACCGTATGAGCTCGGTTTTGCCCGAAATTTTACACGCACCCTAGGAAACACCTTCAAAACACGTTCTCATTGTACTTTGCCCAATTTGGCCAAAATTCAAACTGAAACATATTTAAAATCCGGTAATCACATGGAAATATTATTGCTAAAAATATCTGAAATATGAAACTGATTCAATGTTAGAAGAAGTAAGCAGTTGACGCACAAGGTTAAATAATCATGAGATGATGATGGAGAAAAGAAAAAGGAAATAACAGAAAGAAGACATCATCAGAATGGCATAAGAAAGAAAGAAAGAAAATAACGATCTAATATACGAAAATAAGTGGGAAAATAAACATTACATGCATATTTTTTATATTTGATGGAGTAAACACACTGGCACAAAATTTACATTCTTCCAAAGCCCATATTCTTATAGCTTATGAAGATTCGGCGGTTAGAGATAAAAATATACTAGAAGCGAAAACACTTTGGTAGTTAAAGTAACGACAGAACAGTGATGAACTCATCTGCAGTGAATCTGAAAGAAAAATTTTTCACTTCTTGCGAGACGCAGCGGCAACAATCCCCCCGACTAGAAGGCCCACCACTCCAAAAGCAGTAGCAGTAATGCCCATGCCAATCACACCATCTGTTGCCACATAAAAGATCTGGTCATTTCACTTTTATATAAGTACGAAATAAGATGTGGGCGTAAGTCAACAAGAACAAATATTTCTCAGAGCATACCAAGTTTTAAAGTTATCAAATGGGTGAGAGCAAGCCCAAATTTATAGTGCTAGCCCAAATTTTGTGCATAAATATGTATCTCACCTCTTGCAATTTTATCTCCCACTACCTTTTGCAAAGTCAGTGCCTGCCTCCAATCAGGCGCAATCTACAACAACATTGAGAAGGGATTAAATGAATGAAAAGTGAACATCAAAGCCTGTTATATCCTACTCTACAAGATGTCAAGCTCGTGTAATTTATCAAACATAAGCATCACAAAATGATTTAACATTAAGGTGACACTGAATCTCAGGAATAAAATCCTATGCTTGATCTGTGCAATTATATTAGATTATTAGTATCATTGAATTACCGTGTTTGGTTTGTCACATATATCCCTGGCAATCTTGGCAATGATAAGAGATATTTTCTATAAATGCCTCTACTCCTGGCATTGGATGACTCTATTGAAAGTATGCTATGGGATGGAGGGCAAATACTGTATGGTGTGCAGATAATGGATGCACCAGGTGAAGGTGGTAATTTCTCCGGCACTTTAAAACTGAAATCATAATTTTGAAAAGGCTAGGAAACAAAATCTAACTTTTGAAGTTAGGTACCCATTGGCAAATTGACATAAAAATCATTTAGATATATTTAGATATACATAAGGAAAGGATACATCAAGCAGAACAATAAATGGATAACTCAGAAGTTGGTAACCCACTATCCAGACCAAAACAAGATATGAGAACAAATACAAAGTGCAGAGGAGGGTGTATTCACATTTGATCCGGCAGCATCTTCCAATCTAATAGATCACTCTCCTTCCGATTCACTTTATATTTACATTGTCTCTATTCCTCTAACCATTTCAACACTTTTTAATTCTCCCCAAAAAGGATTAACCAAAACGGTCATCCTCTAAACTGGTTTAGCAAAAAGTTAGGCTATTTTTTCCTTTCGACCCAACCAATAGAAACTGCAGCATGTAATGTTTCTTCCAATGAATAAGACGGCTATGGATTCAGCTATGGGTTCATGTGAGGCTACAGGGAAGAAGGGTAGAATAGTAAAGGGTTAGGTAGGTTTTTTTTCTTTTCTTTTTTTCTTTTCCAAATGAATCTGATAATAACTATAGATTTGCAGAAAAGGGTTGAATGGCAAAGGGTTAGGTAGGTTTTTTTTTTTTTTATTCCAAATGGGGCTACTAATAATTACAGATTTGCTGAAAAGATGAAAAATATCATAAAATTGGGAGTTGGGGTTGTAGGAGAGCTCAGCTTTGTCGAGGCAATGCACGTGCAACCTTATGACCGAGCAGTTTTGAAGAACGAACATTGTAGAGTGGGCTCTGGGGACAGTGGGTGGAAATGATTTGGATGAAAGGGCAGCGGCTCAAACAGATAGAGGCAGCGGTTCTTTGCGAAAAAACAGAAAGAGAGAAAGTAGAAAAAGTTGGTGAAAAAGGAGGGGACGAAAGAAGGGCCAAAATATGCTCATATGGACAGTAAATGCAATTTTCCTTCCCAAAAAACACTAATGATTGCAAAGGTCTTGGACTTCATTTACACCACTTGGAACTAATCCTAGTAGACCTGCATCTCAACCAAAATTTCTGATATACAGGGATTTGGTTTAGTCAAAAATTACTAAAAGACAAAATCAAATTCTAGCAAATATCTCTAAAACCTAATCTAACTAAAACACATTAAAAATTTTAATTATTTTTCTTTCTCTTTCACCTACATCAAAAGGCACCCTCATAAGGCAGGAATTTTAACCTTATAGACAACAACAAAATATAGTTGTTAGGGATTTGTCTTAACAGTAAAATCTTCAAGACTAAAGGACATGTTATATGTTAGGTTATCTGGAAGATGAATTGAGTTGTTAGTGTTTTGGGTTGCGAACACTAGTTATCTCTATTCTTCCTCTCTCTCAGCTTGAGGACATTCTCTCTATTTTTCCTCTCATATCTTTGTCTTCCTATCTTTCTTCTTCTCTTTTCCCCTTTCCTCTGTCAGATACAGTACCACAATGCCTACAATGATTCTAATACGGTGTTATTATTACAGCATTATGCTCCAGCACTGCTAGTATCTTTCATCTTTCCTTTCTTCTTCCGATTTTCTTCCTCTTCTAAAGCTACAGTGCCTCAGTGCTAAATACTCGATAGTATATACGATGTAGAGATTCTGCTGTTGTATCACTTTGAAAATGCTGTGCTATAATATTCATTCCGTACTACAACAGTACTGGTTCTATCACATCCATATACTGAAAAAAAAAAGAGTTGTTGCATGACAGATAACTCAATAGTTGACAACAAAAGGAAATAAGAGGATTAAAAAGACAACGGAGCATAATGGCAATGGCTATTTCAATGTAATGACAGGCCCTTAAATTTTAGCACATCAAAATTTGCGAGCATGTGTAGGTGTTACAGGTTGTTAAGCGACACCAATTAACCAACTAATTATTGCAACATAAGGATGCATTTACTATAGAAGAGTCTCAGGATTTTAATGTACTTCAACAAAAATTATTTTTACAATCACAGAGAAATACGAAGAGATGGATATGACTTACCTCATCATAAATACCTCTCTTATCAAGTTGGCTATAATGCAACTAATGTGAATGAAGGCTTCCAAAAGTATAAGTGACTCTGATGTTTCAACCCTAAAATACTACTCTCTGCTCTAAATAATGAAAACTAATATAGACAACCAAAATATTTTGAAGACTAAGGTGATCCGTGATTGTTAGTTGGAAGAAATATTTCCTTAGGTCATTATAAATGGCAATAACTGCGTGCATCATACTTTAACAACTTTATATGACAAATAAACAAAGTATGATTGTAATTAGACTAGCAAGAAGTCAATTCTATCAGCAATTCCATGATCCTTCAAAGGATTTGTTAGTATGATAGCCACATAGGAAATTTAACATACTTACAAATTACAACAGAATATATCAAGAAGCCAAAAACTCAACAACAAGTATGGCAAAATAATGTGTTCAGCATTTCAGTCTATCATCAGAAAACTTTTACAAGATTGTGACTGAAAGATGAAAATATATCAAGCTGGTAAAACTTTAAACTTGTTAAAAGGCATCATTGTTAAAATATATTTGTTAAATGCAACAATACCAAAAAAACATGAGAATCCATCAGCATTACCATTTAATTAGTAGCTACAGCAGCATATAGGATGGGCTATAGTTCAAACTTCAAACTAATACGACCAAGTTGTTGTCCTCAAAAATACTTACCAAGATATAGGAAAGTAAATTTCACAACATCCATTGCACACAATGAGACAAAATAATACTAGTATCGAATGGAAGAAAAAGGATCTGAATAAGTACATAGACTGTATTGGTGGTAAAATAAATAAGGTCAAACCTCCAAACACCGCTCTAAAAGCTGACGACTCCTTGCATAATCCCCATTTCTATAGTACCCAACAGCTAACAAATAGAGTTTTTCCCGTGTTTGCAGTGGGCTGCTAGAAATATCCAGAGAAGCTGCCAAGACGAGGAGAGAGGCTTAGTGCCATATTACTCTTACTCAAAAGTTTATAATTAAACAAAACAAACATAATAGTTGAAAAAAACAAATTGCCTCTCTTATATTCTGTTATATAGGTAAATTCACAGTTACTAACTAAAAGAAAGAGAGAAGCAATTAGTACCAGGTAAAAAAGGGGTATAATTGCACTAGTAGTCCATGAAGTTTTGGCCAAGTTTCGATCTGGTCCTCAAACTTTAAAGTTCAACATTACTAGTCCCTATACTTTTTAAGAGTTTCATTTTCGTCCTTTCAGCATGTTTAATAATAGAGGGCAAATTATTACCAAGACCTAGTGCAACTACATTCTATAAACCATATATTTATCCACTTTTTTTCACCTCATATTTCGACCTTACCATGCTGAGTTATAATTTTTCCCGATATATAAATTGAACCATTGGATTGAAAGTATGAGATTGGTGAAGATTCAATGAATTTATGGCGTATGAACATCCAGATGAATTAGGTGCATACAATACTTTTTACTCCAAAAAAAGGAAAAAAATGAAATATTGTTGAAAGTTTAGGGACTAAATTGAAACCTTATTAAAAGTTCAAGGTCTCAAAAGTAAAAATTAAAAGTTCAAGGACGAGCATGAAACTCAACTCAAAGTCCAGGGGCTATTAGCGCAATTTACCCAAGAAGAAAAACGAATATTACCTTCAAGCATCCCTATTCCACGATTCACATCATCAGGTTGTCTAGAGTGAACGAGGGCCCAAGATAACCTCATGAGGCTATCAGCCTTTTGTTTTTCATTCCCAGCCTCAGCAACCTCTTTCTCACAACCCTGCCAAGAAATCAAGCACAATGATATGAGCTTGTCTGCATGCTATAACATATATAAATTGTAAATGTTCCAAAAAACCAAATGGTTACTGCCCACGTGCCACAGGGAAAACAGAATTAGCAAATAGAATTAAAGAATATTATGGGGCTTAGCAAAATTGAATATCATGTTCTAGAGCATCAATATAATCTTCTAATCTGAATATGTTCACTCTCTTTGATTTTATAAAAAGAGTATGTTAGGTCAGACTCCTCTAAAGGGTTCACTTGGAACCAAAATGCAAAACAGTTTTAATCTTGAGAGAAAAGAGAAATGATAACAAGATAGTTTAACCAAAAAAATTTTAAAAAAATAAAGTGAGCCAATTTTAAAAAAATTGCTTTGACAATTTCCAAATTTTGCAAAAACCATCCCTTAACGAGCCCAAAATTACAGTATAGTACTAATAAGCGTATACAAGTCAAAGAGCAAGTAAAAATTAAACAACTCACCAACGTCATGTAACAGATATTGTAAAATACAATATGGCACTTCACAATATGTTCCATAGATCATACAGTATTGCTTTAACCATGCTGTAAGGCGATTAGCAAACATATAGTAATCGCATTTAAATTCTTAAAACTCATGAGTGGGATTCAAGTTGATAAATAATGATCCTAAAGTTCTCAAGTGGGAAGACATCAGTCTGTTTGTAACTTTGTATCAAGAAATTAAGTATCCATCTGTGCCTTACGACACGGAGCGATAGGTATCGTGCCACCAATTAGGCGGCACGGTACAAGGGGGGTCTCTCTTGGCCCTCTTGTGCCGCGATACTCTCTGAGTATCGAACGAGACAGAGCGATACCCAAAGAATATCACGGTACGTGCCGCTGCGTGCCGACACAGGCACAGAGTGTTTTTAATTTTTTTTTTTTTTACTTCAACCTTTTATATTTTTTGGTTTCTTGTATAGACCTTTATCCCTCTCTCAACTATTTTCTTTTCACTTCTACCTTTTCTTCTATTCTACATTTTGTTTTCTTTACTCTCACATCTCTTACTCTATTTTTTTCCTTTCTATTCTTTTCTTCCCTTTTTTCTCATAATTTTTTTTTTAGTTTTTTCTTTCAATCTCTTATTATTTTTTGATCACTTCGATCTTAAAAGAAAAGGTAAAAAAATAGTAAAATCGAATATCTACTTATTAGGTAAGTCAAGAAATTTACAACTTAAATTTTTTTTCCATGCATTTAGAATATATTTAATTTGTAAAGTTTCTTTTGTAAAGAAATATGAAATTATAAAAAAATTTATTAACAATTTACAAAAATCTGAAAATATATCCATTTGATTTAATCATTATATGGTCCATTTTTATTTTCTTTGTACGGATTTAGTATTTTGTGCGAGATTTAAGATATTCTTAACTTTGAAAATTTTATTATTAGATTTAGAAATATAAGACTTCTAATAAAATCGAAAACTACATAGAAACAATTGATATTTGAATTTGCTTAATGTATATGTCATATGGTTTAGTGTTAAATTTTCATAAATAAATTGCACAAGTTTTTTTATTTAAATTTAAGAAAAATTAATTTCTTTGGATGAATTTACAAATTTTTCATAAAAATTTAAAAAAAATTAATTTTCTCTGGTTTATATTTTATAATTTTTAAAATTCTAAAAAATAAAAGACAAAAAAAAAAATTAAAAAGTTAACCAATTTTTATTATTGCTTAATTTATTCATAGTATGGTTTATTATTAAATTTTCATGGACAAATTCTATAATTTTTTTAAAATTTTTAGAAAAAATAAATTTCTTTAATTTTTTATAAATATTTTATAAAAATTTGAAAATGAAAAAAAACTATCAGTGCACTTTGGTTGGGTCTCATTCTAATTTAGTCTAGTTATTATATGATCTTTCGTCGAATCAATACAAATGAATCTTGCAAATCTTTATAAAAATTTAAAGAAAAAATAATTTTCTCTATGAGCTGTAGTTGTATTTAACTTCACCTATAAAGAAGGCTACTACTATAGTAAGCTATTAACTAGTAAGTTAGTAAGCTATTATTAACATTAGATCAAGAAAAATCAATACATAGCCAAAATTTATAAATATTATTTCAAAACTTTTAAAATAACATTCTAAAGTCTTATTGGACAGAAAAAACTAAAATAAGATCGTGCTAAAGCGTACCACTAGGAGGTCTGTGCCGTATCGAACCAGGCAACGGCCGGCACACCCCCGTGCCACGACACTTTAATCCTTGCTTTGTACACACTGCAAGGATACTTGAGTTGTAATACTCGAGAAATTCGAGTTTGAAATTCAATAAAAGTCGTAAGTTATATATATATATATATATATATATATATATATATATATATATATATATATATATATATATATATATATAGTGCCATGACTTAAGTTATGAATAGTAACTTGTAGAATTTTCGGATTTTTGATTGAAGTTGGCTAACTTAACCAATCTGAATCCAAACTCGACGATGTAAATACTTGATTTGAATGGTCTCGTCGATCTGAGCGCAATAGCGCAGTCCAAATTTATGTTTGACAAGCCTAGGTCATCGAAAAGCATGCCAAACAGTGGAATTCACTGTATTAATAGATTGACTGACCTAACGAAGCTCAAACTTAACGAACCAAAATCGCTACTTGATAGGTCTCGTCGAGCCGAACGTCGTGGTGTCATCCGTTTTTCTGTTTGACGACACTAAAAGCCTCGAAAAGCATGAAAAATAGTAAAATTCAATATATAATCCCTAGAATGCCAATAGTTTATGCACCAAATTATTTGAAACTTAATGGGGAGGGGCTTCTCTGCGTTTTTCATCTACAGTGAGGGACCCACGTGTAAACGTTGACCTTTTGGCATTTTGTAGCACTAACTACATAAAGCAACCTAGGGTTGCTCCTAGCAAACCTAGCCGCCTCCCTCTTGAAACCGCAGCAACCTATGCCCCCTCATCTCCTCTGCGCCTCCTTCCCGTGCGTTACACCGCCGGCCGCCGCCTCCCGTCGCCAGAAAAGCAACAAAGAGCAAAATCTTATTTTCCCTTGGGTTGAGAAGGAGAGGAGTGTCCCAAGCCGCAACCAAATGCTTCCGAAGCTTGGTGAGGTGTTCCTCGTCACCAAAGAGATCCCTTGGAGGCCCGCCGCCTTCCTTGGCCGTGTGACGGCAAGGGAAGATCCTCGGTCATCTTTTTCTTCCTCAACTCCGGCCAAGGTGAGCCCTCCTCTTTGGTTGTTTTCTTGCTACCTGGACACTTGCAGTCCCTTCCCCACCTCTTGGTGAACCCCTCTGCAGAGCCCCGACCCCGGGGATGCGCCGGGTTGCCGGCGGAAGCATTGCACCCGTCGAAACCCTAGTTTGTTCTGCCTCTTGCAAACGCGTTATCTGGAGACTTTGGACCAGATCTAAAATGCTAGACTCCTCCCTCTAGTCCTGTAGAGACCCTCCACAAAGTTTGGTGGAGTTTGGTTGAGCATAGGGGTGGCAGCGGCAAACCCTAGTTTCGGGTTGCTAAATCTTGGCCGGACTTGGTCGTACGCCGTCGCCGCCGGACCCCAAGGCACGCCTGGTACTTACCTCTGCACCCTCCTGCTACTGCTTGCCTTAGCTACTGCCCAAAACCTTGGTTTTGTTAAGATGTCCATGCCCAAGCTCTAAGTCTTAGTGTTTTAGGCCACCAAGCTCCGACCAGCACCCTAGCTATTTTTCGGCTACCCAATGGTGAGCCCCTGGACTCCTTCGACCTCCTGAGCATGGTGCTCATCTCAGGTCTGAGATTGGTTGAGTGGTTTGGTCCTAGTAGCAACCTAAGCTCAACAACTTAATACATGTAGTCCCATAGTTGTTCTCAGGTCTTGTGCTGCTCCCAAACAGCGAGCATGGTGTTCAGAACATCAAGGCCCTTTTACTGATGTCTCGGTTCAGTATACAAGTCCTCGGATTTAGTATAGTAGCATGAAAGCCAAAAATATACATGTAATTATGCAATTTTAGCAAACCCTAGTGATCTAATTGCAATTGTAGCCTTATGTGTTGTTTTGGGCAACGTGCACGTGATCTTTGAACCTTTCGTTTGAGATCCAATGATTTTCGTTGAGCGGAATTTGCTTAACGAACCGTAAATCGACGAAATTGTCGGTTTATCGGTATTTCGGCGTTAATCACGCATTTCGAGAAAAATAGATGATTAATATAATTTGTCAGATGTCCCTGGCTGTTCCCGACACTGTCCTGGCAGGCCCTGTGACTTTGGTTTAGCGTTGGTAATTTCCGAAGCCGAAATCGACTTTCCGAAAGTGAGTTTCGATTGTTATGGCACCATTTGTGCACGGGATTACACAGAGTCGTATGTTAGTGACCGAACGTCTTAAGTTAAGCGTTGAAGTTTCATGAGATTCGAATACTGTTATGCACAGTTCGGGCCAATAGTGGTCTTCCAGCAGATTTCCGAAATTTACGGCAGATTCCCAGACTTTTACAGAAGTCGGTCGTATAGTCGTTCTGCACGTATTGAGTCATTGGGTGGGGTGTGAGTGGGTCTTTTCTGCCACATGTCCTTGTTGTAGGCCCTAGCAGTCAGGAGCCAGCCCGTGCGCCATCCAGCGGATACCACGATCGATTATCTTGAGGTGGGTGCTTCGGTCCGAGCTTTAACATATCGTCACATAGGATACCGTAGTTGGTCGGACCCCTGTGATTGACGCTAGCCTTGGTCCTACAGTTGAGCCTTTTCATATGCTTTCCTTTCCAGCATTTACTATTGTTATACTTCAGCATTTAGTATATATTTATATACATTTGGACATATGCCATACTTACTTGGTCACCAGCTCAGTTACATCAATGTACTTTCTATTCTCCACTACATGTTTAGAATAGGAGTTTTAGTTTCAGTTACATGGCATGGATAGTATTTCAGTATCAATATCCCGGTGGGGATTTTCCAGCTTTTCGCCGATTGTTCGGTCTTTAGACCGCGAGTTGAGCATCAGCATTATGATCGCCATAGAGCCAACTTTTTGTCACGTACGCCCGCAGATTAGCTACCCGCAGTGGTGTTCTTTACCGGTAGAGAGGTCACATCTACCCGTGAGCCCAGTGTGTGCAGGGGTATGATAGCATATTGGTGCATTAGTGTGGCATTAGCCTGATGTCCTCGTGACCAATAGTGGCATGTGATTGGGTATATCGTGTTTACTGCTTTAATGCATTGCTTTATTACATAGTTCAGTACTTGCATCTTACTATTCAGCATGCTCAGTTTCAGTATCAGTATTTGTTATTCAGCCTTGTGATATTACAGCTTTTACTATCCGCTAACTACAGTAACCAGTAGGTACGACTTGCTATTTCCCGGCTCGTCGTACCCACTGGGATACATTTATGTTGTATCTCACACCTTTTGGTGACCATTTTTCCAGAACAACCAGGTGCTGGGATGTCGGGACGATCAGGAGAGCAGTCGCAATAGAGTCGTCCCTATTCTCAGCCACAACTGATCATTGCTATATTTCTACAGTTTTAGTATTATGACTATGTTCTAGTTGTCCTGGTTTGAGAGTATGTTTTGGATTATATTTATATCATGTGGATGTGTGTAAGATGTGTTTAGCTATAGAAGATCATGATGATGTTTAGTTATTTAATAATTGTTGCATCTCTGATTGAATAATTGTACTTGTCTAACCGTGCATGTATATGGGAGACTATGTCCGTGTGGACAGAGGATGTCCTATGTATGTGGCGGTCTGTTCACGTCCCGGATATTAAAGTTTTAAACTCTAATTATAAAAATAAAAAATTTAGACCGATTTTCAAATCCGGGGCGTGACAGATTAGATGGTATCAGAACATAGGTACACGGTACCTAGGTATTTGGTTAGGATTGAGCCCTAGGATGACTTGTAACATACGTGAGAGCGCAGAGTATGTCAAGTGGTTAGGAGCTCAGGTTTATTTACACACTAATGAGTTGTTTCCTAACCTTGTTCTTGTGGCTACGAACGGTGTTAGCACGCTGGCTTAGTGGTGAAAGTGGGTGCAGTGTTAGCCGCAGCCGTGGTACGGGCCGTGGGCTTGATGTTTCAGTGGAGCCAGAGGGCTCGGATCGTTTGCAGCGTTTTGAGGATCAGCTCACCACTTTTGCTGGGTTAGTTCAGCAGATGGCTACTATTATTGCACCGGCCCCACCACTAGTCCAGGTGCTTGGAGGAGTTGTTAATCCACTTGCCCCCGCGCCACATGATATAGTGACTTTTGATGCAGCCGTGATTACCGGAACTATGCCGATGGCTGTTATTATTGGTGATCCCCCGATTATAGCTATCGAGATGACTATGAGGTCAGCAATTCTGTTGATGCGGATAAAATGATTATGACGACATTTAACAAATAAAAGCCCTTGTCGAGTTATGTCTTAACCCTGATCAGTGTAGAATAGCCTGGGATTCATGATTATTCCAATAGAGGTGGTGGAAACAGTGAGCGCACTTGCGCAGGCATGGTTGTTGTACAAACTGGTTTCGGTGGCTTATGGGCCCAATTGTAACCCTGATTTGGGTTGGATTCAGATTCAGGCCCCGCCTCTTGCACGGATTTCGTGGACCATCTCGGATTCTTCTATGAGTATACATCAATTGTGGCTGTTGTGGCTGCTATCTTGGTGAGGTAGTATTGGTGGTGCACTATGACTAGAGAGTCTGATGTGCCGAGTGATGTTGATAGCTTGAGGATCCGATATTAGTCCTAAATGGATTCAATATGTGTTTGTTTCACACATTGCGTGTGAACTGCTTGTGGGGTTGCGATCACCACCGTTGATGTTTGAGTAGCGACAAGTGTCGCTAGAGCTGTGTTAGCAAGTAGTAATTAATTCAAGGTGTTCGTGAACACTGGAATATGGTTCTAGATTCCTGTGAGTAGCCAAGGTGACACTCATGACCACGAGGTGGCAGTGACACTAGATATAGGTTTATAGTATCAGCATTGAGATTGGCGTTGTAAAGTACGTGTGATACCTTTTGTTGGATTCCGGTGGGAGTCATGTCTCCAACTAGATGTTGGTGACAGGTTTATAGTATTTCACTTTTCTTTATATAAGCGCGTTGGCTGCAGACAACGTACTGTCAAAAGAGCAGATGAAATACTCTACCCCGTAAGGGGAATATCATGATTGGGTCTAATTGTGTGCTTACTTTTTATGTTAGTCTCCGAAGTTGCCCTTTAGGCATCGGTGTTGTAATCTCGGTGCTGATATCCCAGACCGTATTGGACCTTGGTTAGGTCTCCAACAGTATACACACGCAGAGGACAGATTGTCTTTGTCATTGTTATGGACATCCGTCCTAGCTAGTGGCCGCCAACCACGTTGATATTGCTTAGATCTTGCAACTACTCCGATAATGAAAATGTTTCGGTTAGGCTATAGAATTGGACAACATGTCCAAACCAGATCAGTTAAGTTTTTGTGGACGACAAAACCTAGTTTTTGAATATCAGTGGTGTTAAAGGATTGATCGAGTCCGTTACTCGGTAGTATAAGTGAGAAGGTGAAATTAACTAGCTTTATTCTTCAAGGCAACTTTGTGCATGGTTGACAAGCTAAGTTCAGGTCTAGGACTTAGTGGCGTAATGTAATGCCACAAGCAATTATGAAGTGCATGTAGAGAGCTTCTAGTACAGTGAGAAAGCTTCAAAGGAGTCTACCGTGAGTTAAATTCACCAGCTCAGTTATATCAGTGTACTTTCTATTCTCCACTACATGTTTAGAATAGAAGTTTCAGTTTCAGTTACATGGCATGGATAGTATTTCAGTATCAGTATCCCAGTGGGGATTTTTCGGCTTTTCGCCGATTGTCCGGTCCTTAGACCGCGAGTTGAGCATCAGCATTATGATCGTCATTTTGCCAGCTTTCCGTCACGTACGCCCGCGGATTAGCTACCCGCAATGGTGTTCTTTACCGGTAGAGATGTCACATCGACCCGTGAGCCCAGTAAGTTCACACAGTGTGTGCAGGGGTATGATAGCATATTGGTGCATTAGTGTGGCATTAGCTTGAGGTCCTCGTGACCAATAGTGGCATGTGTTGGGTATATCGTGTTTACTGCTTTGATACATTGCTTTATTACATAGTTCAGTACTTGCATCTTATTGTTCAGCACGCTTAGTTTCAGTATCAGTATTTGTTATTCAGCCTTGTGATATTACAGCTTTTACTATCCGCTACCTACAATATACCAGTAGGTACGACTTGCTATTTCCCGGCTCGTCATACCCACTGGGATACATTTATGTTGTATCTCACACCTTTTGGTGACCATTTTTTCAGATCAGTCAGGTGCTGGGATGTCGGAACGATTAGGAGAGCAGTAGCGATAGAGTCGTCCCTATTCTCAGCCACAGCTGACCAGTGCTATATTTCTACAATTTTAGTATTATGACTATGTTCTAGTTGTCCTGGTTTGAGAGTATGTTTTGGATTATATTTATATCATGTGGATGTGTGTAGGATGTGTTTAGCTGCAGAAGATCATGATGTTGTTTATTTATTTAATAATTGTTGCACCCCTGATTGACTAATTGTACTTATCTAGCCGTGCATGTATAGGGGTGACTCTGTCCGTGTGGACAGAGAATGTCCTATGTATGTGGCGATCTGTTCACATCCCGGGTATTAAAGTTTTAAACTCTGAATATAAAAAAAAATAAATAAATAAATTAGACCGATTTTCAAATCCGGGGGGTGACATGAGTAGTGTGAGCCAGTCCACTCTTAATAGTTGATACATATAACGAAAATCCAGAATTACATGGAAAGAGGAAATGGAACTCAACATCTTCTCAACTGATATCTGAATATCAAAATGAAACACCTATGGCAAAGAGAAAGAAATTGTTTTGACGTGATAAAAGGAACTGGAACATTCTTTTGACGCGATAAAAGGAACACAAATTATTCAACCTTTGTCCCTTAATCCCTAAACTTCACTCTGCAGAAGGAAACAACAAAAAGAAGTAACAAACATTTCTAAAAGTTGGACAGGTCTCTTTGTTTGGGATTCTTTCATAGCTAAAGTTATAGCTCTGAAAGCAAACTATCAAAATCTTTTGACACTAAAATTGTTCCTATACTTCCATATTTGTTTAGCATACTCTTTAGAAGCAGTTAATAACAACTGGTCATTCAATTAAAATGAAAGTGACATATGCAAATGGTTAAGCAAACAATTCATTCCATTATTCACAAAACACTTGCTAAAATGTTGAAAACCTTATAGTGATGAAAGTTAGAAAAAGGTAAAAATGTAAAGGAATCCCCTCAACTATACGCCATTTGGAAATAGACTGCTCACCTATTTTTCTTTTGATTGAAATCCCCTCAACTTTTCATTCATTTGATTTAAGTTATTTTCATCAAATAAAGGCATTCTATTAAATTTAACAGTTATTCAGTTAAATTTAACTACTCTGAACAGTTGATGAAATTACTGATTTCGTAAATTGATAACAACTAATGGCTTAAGGATCTGTTAATTCTCATGAATTACCAGCTCAGTTTACACAAATAACTTAAATTAAAAAATAAATAAATAAGGGTGTCAATCAAGAAAAAAGTAGAGTTGAAGGGCCTATTCCAAAATAGTCTATAGCCATGCATTCTTACCTAAAATACTGTAAGCTCTAAGCAAATAAGCAAACTGAGAATAATTGGATGCTTTATTCAATATTTTTACTTGAATCTTTGGGACCTTTCTAAGTATGAGTACTTCGGTAATTCCATGGTATAGTCCAACACATCATCCAATTCCGAAATGAATAACTTGGATATAAAAGAATTTTGTAAAAATGTTCGCAAGCCCCTCAAATAACAGATAAAGTTGGAATAGGCCCCTGAACTTCAATTTTTTTAATTGACACCCACCAACCTTCATTTTTTCTTGATTTGAGTTATTTTACTCAATTTAATTGCAAATTTCATTGAAACTAGCTACTCCCCCGCACCCCCCCACACACATAACAAAAAAAAGCGACACACACAAAAAAAAAGCTACAGGCATGAAGTGAATTTGACCAAATCACATATTAGTTTAACAAAATTCCCAATTCATTGACTATAATAATCCAAATCGACACAAAATGCTGTTGATCGAAAAAGGTTAGAGCCCAAGTTCTCCATGCATTTCCACCAAAGAAATTCTAGGGTTTAGGGTTATATTTCAAAGTTGACCAAATAACTGATTAATTTGACAAAAATTTCAATTCATTGACGAAAATTAACTCAAATCAGTACAGAACGGTGCCGATCGAAAAGATCAGAGCTTCAAGTTCTACGTGCATTTCCACCACGGAGATTGAAATCCTAGGGTTTAGGGTTAGGGTTAGGGGGGACCGGAGAAGGGGACGCTTACGGCGATGATGTCGCGGTCGCACCACGGGAGGTTGTCGCCGCCGCTGAAGAAGGACCCGACGGAGTCGAAGAACTTGCCGATCCCCGCGTCCATCCCCGGATCTGATGTTAATAATGATGATGATGATGCTGCTGCTGCTTGTGATTAGGGTTTTGGGATGGGGGCAACGAAGAAGCTCGGATGAGGAGGAGGAGGAGGAGGAAGAAGAGCTAAAACGAATAAGCCGAACGACTGAGACGTGGAGGCCAAGTAATGGTAAAAATTTAGAAGGAAATTGAGAGGTTCAATAAGGGTGAAATAGGAGAATTTTTTTTCAATTTAGCACTTTAAAAATTTATAATTTATCAAATAAATTTATAAAAAAAAATTGATCAAATAATTATCTTTTGTCACCTCAGCGACCGGTTAAAAAAATAATAAAAATTATAAAAAAATATTTTTTTATTTATTAAAATTTAAATAATTTACGGACTTTCTCTTAGAAATACTAACGGTAAATAATTTATCATTTATTTTTATTTTTTATATATAATCTTAATAATTATATAAAAAGTTTAATAAATTTTATATAATTCAAACCATCTAAAATATCATAACAAGCTATTCATACAATTTTAATCATCAAATAGAATTTTTTAATCATTCTCGTACAATCAATATAAAAATAATAAATTATTTATCATTTCTTTCTTAAAATAAAATGGTAAATGATTCACTGCATTAATTCTTTTTTTTCCACATACACTGGGTTGACAAAAGAAGGATTAGTTAGCCAAATAAAATTTTGAAAGAATTATTTGGCAAATTAAAAATTTTATAGAGTTATTATTAAAAAAAGTTCGATAAAAATAGTTCGGATAACATCCCATATAGAATTTGTTAGGATCTAAATATTAATGTCAAAATTTAACATTATAAGTAACTATGAATTAGGAACCTTACTATCCTTGGAGCGTTCTCCACAATCCGCGGGTGGTGGGACCCCCAATTCAGCCTCTTGGTTGGTGGGCCCTTAGCCACTTGGAGCCTTCTTAGCCTCTTGGTTGGTGGGGTTGGTGAGGTCTACAGTGGATTGGTGGGATCTACAGTCCCGCTACCCTTCGGTTTCTTTTTTACATTAAATGGTGTGTACCGCAACCCTTCGGTTTCTTCTTTGCATTAAATGCTTCCCGTTTCGTGTTCTCTCTACCTCTTCGTTTTCGCTATGATGAACCGATGTTTCGTCTAATCCCTACCTCTCAGTTTTCGCCATGATGAATCGTCATTACCTTCCTGCGTGCCAGGACGGGCGCGGCGTGGGGCCTGTCACTGTCTCTGCCGTGTTTTGGCGGAGTTGTTGGTACGGGGTCGCCTACTAGGGTTGCTGGCCGGCAAATCTTGCTGTCCTTTATTGTGGGAGCGTTGTTCTCCTCTGCGACGTGGCCGCCTGCAACTCGCCGAAGCGCCATGGAATGTGGTATTCGGTGTAGATGGCAGGGAGGTTGTGTCAGGCTCTAACGAAATATGTGACTTCTCTTTGTCGTTCGTATACCTAACCTTTTACCTTCTTTTGCTTCTGATAAACTTCTTCTGCTCTTCTTCAGAGTATTGCTTATTGCTTATAAATACTGGATTTCCTCTTTTCTGTTACCTTTCTACGGTTGTTGTTGGGTTCGATCTCTTCTCTATCTGTTAGTGTCGTCTTTACTGTGGAAGGTGTGTCTCCTTTTACCTTTTTTTTTATTTTTTTTTATTTTAGTTTTACACTCCTCCTTTACCGATGGTTGTTTGCTTATCTTGCGCATTCTCCTGGTTCCTAGAATGTGGGCTATTGCTCTACGGGTTATTCCTCGGTGTCGACGATATCTCGGAAGTTGGTTGGTTGCGTGCTGTGCATTGATCGGTTGATCTTTGTTTGGTATTATTTTTCTCTCTAATCTTCTTTGTGTATGCTTGTTGTTGGGTTTGGTTTTGTATTCCTACTATGTTTTCGGCTTTTAGTATTTGGTTTTGGGTGTAATTATGCCGTCGATTTTTGTGACTGTTTGCTTTCACGAGTTGCTTCGTGATGTGTGTCAGCGTTTTCCTCTGGCGATGCTTCAGGATGGTGTCCCGGTTGAAGACGAAGAAGAGAGGTTAGTGTTTATGTTGATACGAATATTAAAATAGAAGAAGCTCATGAAGAGTCTGTGCGATGTTGGAGTGCTCCGTGTGCGAATATCGACCAGGCTGAGAAAGATGCGGCGTGCCAGCTGGTAGGAAAGCTGCACGATGAATTTTCCTTTGAAGTTAGAGATTTTAATTTAGAGGATAAAAGTTTCTATGAAAATCTATATGGACGCCTTTCAGATGACCACACTTTGCTCCAAAAAAAGTATAAGCCCCTTACAATTGATTACAACTTGATCCGGGGTTACTATGGTGATCTCCAAGCTGAGAAAGAACGGTATGTAGTTCAACGGAAAAGGTTAAAAGAGAGTATAGATAGGTGTGTTGCTTTGCTTGATTGTCCAAATACTGTTGTGACTGATCAAGATAATGGTGCTGAAAAATCAGATGATGATCCTACGGTGCCGCCTGGCTATGGAAATTGATGGCTTACTATAGAAGTGTTGTTTTTTGGGTGTTGTCTTGTTGTTTTGTTTTTTGGGGCTTCATATGGTAGTGTAGAAGCTTTTTTTTCTATTTTTTTCTCTTTTTGGATGTGTCTAGCTTAATTGTGTATATTTCTTAGTATTTTCTACAGATGTGGGTTAGGCAGTAATAGTCTGCTCATTGATGACTGCAGATGTGGGTTAGAGAGTAATAGTATGCTCTTTACTGGGTTCCCTTAAACCAGCACCAGTTGGTTTGCTATGAGTATTTGCCTATCGGAGCAAAAGCTTTCTATATGTATACATTTACTATTTTTCTCTCTGATTATTTCTTTGTATGCTCTTTGTTGGTTTGGGTTTTGTATTTCTCCTATGTTTTCTGCATTTAGCATTTAGTTTTAAGTGCAGTTATGGCGCCTAATTATTTCTTTGTATGCTCTCTGTTGGGTTGGGTTTTGTATTTCTCCTATATTTTCTGCATTTATCATTTGGTTTTGAGTGCAGTTATGGTGTCGATTTTTTTGACTATTTGGTTTCGTGAGTTGGTTAGTGATGTGCACCGACCTTTTTCTCTGGCGATTCCGGAATATGGTTAAAAAAGGACAACAGTTCAGAAGAAGTTGTTGGTTTTTATATAAGGATCCACAAGGATCTAAATAGGTACTATCAAACAACTAGAGGGGGGGTGAATAGGTGTAATACTCAAAAACTAATCTCAGTGCAAAATAAAAACCAATGCGGAAAATAAAAACAGCACACCGAGATTTACGTGGAAACTCCAATCCAGGAGAAAAACCACGGGACCAACACGCAATAGCAATCCACTAAGAAACGAAGAATAACAAGATGATTACCGACTCCACGGACTCAAACCCCTCCTTCAAGTTCTTCGAATCTTGCGCTCCACCGATTGCACGTCCACTGCACACGTTCGAATCCATGAGCGCCACTCGAATCCACGAGCACACGTTTCGAATCCATGAAACGCCTTCAACACACCGAATCCACGATGCTACGTCGAATCCACGACGCAAACTCAGCCGATACAGAATATAGGCTTCGATGGTGATCCTTTGCTTAGATTATCATTGAAGAATCATGGGTGGAATCTCTAAGCAAAGACTAGATCAATTCGACAAAAAGTATGTCTTGGAAGAACCGTCGAATTGACCTAAAAAAGGCTAAAAAGAAGAACGATAAAAACCTAGCCTCTAGGGTTGCTCTGAGTGTTTCTGAATTGATCGGTTGTTCTCAAGAAACCCTAAGTATCTATTTATAACCTTTGGAAACTAATTAGAGTCGGTTTAGCAATCTTATCACGACATGGCATTGTGTACCGGTACTAAATAATGGGTTCCGGTACTCAATGACGCAAAACACAGATTTTCCTATTGTGTTCTGATACTCCACACTGTGTTCCGGTACTCAATAAAAAATACAAAAAATCCTGTGTCGGGTTTGAGGAACTCAATGTGTGGTTCCGGTACTCAATGTAAAAACTGATTTTTCCAAGATAAGTTTTATCCAAAACAGACCAAGTACCGGAATTCAAACTTAGAATAAGTTGTGAGTTAAAAACCAAGTTCCTAAAACCACGTCTAAACCGGGTTTCAATTAATTTCTGATTCCAATGATTATAAATGTACTTAAATCACCATGATTAAATTAATCATACCTGAGTGTCAACTTGAGCTCTTGTTGAATTTTCTTCGAGTCTTCGAATGCTGATTGACAATTTGATCACTTCGAGACTCCGACTCAACTCACGAAATATGGCAACACAAAAAGCCGTAACAATCTCCCCCTTTGGCAATTTCGTGACAAAACCCAAAATTACATAAAAGCGCTCAAGTCACTCATCTTAAACCAAAAAATTGAAACTCAATGTCATCACCAAAACATTGATTTTTTCTTTGCGTGAAAGATCCAATAAACAAAAATTACATTTGAACCAAACAATCCTAGAACATACTCTATGACTTAGGACTTGGAGTCTTAAAGTGATGTAAATCCTACAAAACAAAACTCCAAACAAAATCAAACGTTAGTCGTTAGAAATTAAATGTAAATCCTACATTTGATTCGTCCTTTTGGTTCTTTTGTTTTTCTGGCTCTTTTGTTTTGTGGCTCTTGTCCTCAATTTTTTTTATCTCCCCCTATCTTGAGCATCTCTTTTCATCATCTCTGTTTTCCTCTTTTTAATTCGTCCATTATTTCTGTTCTCCCCTTTTTTGTCACAAATTGTCAAACAGTGAATATAGACAAAAAGTAAAAATACTAGGAGGATAAGTTCTTAGTTACATGACCATTAGAGTTCTTGTTCATCAATAAGTGAAAAGAAACTGAAAACCAAAAACAAGAAAGAAAAGAGTCACTCATCCTCATGTGAATTATCATCGTCCTCATGTGATGTAGGTCCATGTGATGTACTCGGTGTGATTGCTCCAGGGACCACATCATCATGTTTGCATCCGAGGATATCAAAGATCTTCTTTAATCCATCCTCAAGTTTCTTAAAGCCTTGCTCCATCCTTTTCTTTAATGAGCGAACATCTCGATGCAATGTTTGTAGTGTTACTACCACTACAAAAAAGGCGGCATTTAGCGATGCTTTTTAATCAACTTGTCGACGCTTTAAAGCGTCGCTAAATGACTTACCGTCGCTCGGCCAAGCGTCGGCGAATGGGTCGGTACACATGGTGACGGCAAACCAAGCGCGACGCTGGACAGAAGTGTCGGCATATTAAATGCGACGCTTTAAACCGTCCCTATAATGTCAAGAATTTTATTTTTTACAAATCTTTTAAGATAGATGGCGACGCTTGGAAGAAGCGTCGGCATATTTAAGGGGACGCTTTAAAGTGTCTCATAGAATGTTGAGAATTTGATTTTTTATATACCTTATAGGATAGATGGCGACGCTTTAAAGCGTCGACAAATGTAACATCTTGGGACACATACTATAGATTTAACGACGCTTCAAAGCGTCGTAATTATTGCTTATATTTTTGGAACATACTAATTTTTTTTTTTTGCAATATTTTTAAAAATTACTATCTATAAAGTTCAAAAAAATAATTTACTATCAGTAAATATCACTCAACCAACAATCAAGAAAATCCACATAGCAACCAATTAAACAATATATATGTATTTCAAAATGGAGCAATGTTAATACATCATGCAACATCTATAATATAGCAGTCATATATCAGTTTAACACTCCAAAATTAGAGTTAGTACATATTAACAAAAATTTGTCCATAAAGTAACAAAGTTTTCATGGATTGAACAAAAAATGATTGGAAATTCAACCAATGTATTCTAAATTGATGGTGGATCTCTTGTATTAGCGCTAGAGTTGACGGATTGCCCAACAAGTTGTCGCAATAGAGACTTAATTTCAAGTATTTCTAAGTTATGTTTGTTTTGCATTACTTGCATTTGACTTTGCAACCTTCTGACTTCTTCTTTCATAGGATCTTCTCGCCCATTATCCATATCTCTAAGCTGAGATTGAATACCAAAAACTTGTATTGGAGTAGGTCCATTCTCATAACCCAAAACTCGACCATATTTATCTTTTTTCAGAGTGTTCTTGATGTAATCATTTTCCAAATTAGTGGTAGATTTCGAGGGTTCAGCAGCTGAACTTGCTGCTATAGCTTCCTTTGCATTCTCCTATAGTGACATGGAGCGATACAAAGATGTGAGATTATTGTATTGTAAATATCTTTTAATGAAAAAAACAATCATCTAATTTCTTAGTGCATACCAGAAAATTGCTTGATGCTGTATTGATGTAAGTTTTATCTTTGCTATTGTGAGTTATGGCATAAAACTCGATACGTCCAGGCTTTCTTTGTTTTTTCTTTTCCTGCCATTAACACAAACACACACATATTAGTGCAAGTGAAAAAAAAAAAACAACTTGAAATAATTTCATATAAATAACTGATTTCAATTTCATCTTTCTACTTTAAAGAACAATAAGTACAATAAAAAAAAAATCATTTTACAAATTCATCCCTCTTCCTTGCAAAACTCTTAGAACTAAATATAATACAAGATAATATAATTATATACTAGATATAAATAAATATATATAATAATAATATTATTATTATTATTACATACTGAATATGATTAAATATTTAACAAGACTGAACACTCCATAAAATATGAATATAAGTAAAAATAATACGACTACATATACTTACGTAATTAATTATTCGATATCACCGTACATAATTAAGAAATTAATATAATATTAAAATAATATAAATATATATTATATAAAAATAAAAATAAAAATAATATAACTACAGTAAATATAGAGAGAGTGCCTTGAAAAATAGGGAGGAAGAGAAAAAATAATAATTTCCCTCTCCTAATTAATATATATATATATATATATATATATATATATATATATATATATATAGAGTTGTGCTGGAATGCTATTGATAGCACCAGCCCAACTTTGTCATTCATTTTGTAATCCTTGGATCGTATCGAGATTCGTGGAGGATTTTTAATGAAAAAAAAGAGAAAAAAAAAAGTAAAAAGCTCTTCTTTTTAATTAAAGAGCTTGCACGAATCTCAATGCGATCCAAGAACTACAAAATGAATGGTAAAGTTGGGCTGGTGCTATCAATAGCATTCCAGCACAACTCTATATATATATATATATATATATATATATATATATATATATATATATATATATATATATATATAGAGCAATGCTACCTGTACACCCCGAAGGGGTGTACATCATACACCTCCACCATTTTAATGGTGGCGATACTTTTTACGGGTCACATCAAGTGACCCATCATCACACCCCCATCCTTAGATGGGTGGGTGTAAGATGTACACCCCCTTTGGGGGTGTACATGTAGCGTTGCTCTTTTCCATAGGAAAATGCTACTTGTACACCCCATTTGGGGGTGTACATCGCACACCCCACCCATCCAATGGGTGGGATGTGGTGAGGGGTCACTTCACAATTTGTGAAGTGACCCCCCCACCCTTAGATAGGTGGGTGTAAGATGTACACCCCCTTTGGGGGTGTACATGTAGCGTTGCTCTTTTCCATATATATATATACTCATATTAATAATAATAATAATAATTTTTTTAAATTATTCAAACGAAGTTAGATAGAATTTTTTTTAAAAAGAAAATTAGATTGAACTTATATATACCCATATATTTTTAGATAAGATTAGGTAAGCATTAGTTATGTCTACGTTGGATTCGACGTTTAAAAAGATTAGGTAGAATCCTAATAAAGTAAACTGTCCCGCAATGATACGCTGGATCACACCCGATCAGCCCCACCTGGGCCGTATATACGTACCATTATATCGGGGCAGTAGAACGTGACATTTTCAAGGAAGAGCAAGCTAGGAAGAGAGAGAGAGAGAGAGAGAGAGAGAGAGAGAGAGGGAAGTAGAGAGATGGGAGCCTCGCAATCATCGCCCGAGGAGACTTCCATACATAAATTCACCGTGAAAGTAAAACAAATCTTTCTTTTTTCGTTCTTCTTCGTCTTGGATTTTTTGTTTTTATTTTTGCTTTTATTTTTTCTTTTTGTTGGATTAAATTGGTTAAGTTTATTTTCAATAATAATAATAATAATAATAATAATAATAATTAAGGATTGTGTTTTGTTTTGTTTTGTTTTGTTTTTGTGTTGTTGCAGGATAGCAGCGGCAAGGACGTTGATTTGGGGGTTTACAAGGGGAAGGTTCTTCTCGTTGTAAATGTTGCTTCCAAATGGTATTTTTTTAAAACATTTTATATAAAAAAAAACACTCTTTTCTCTGATTTTTGAAATTTGGTTCGATTACACTCGGTGACTCTTCTAAGTTTAAAAAGTAAAAAAGATTTTTTTTTAAAAAAGTATAAAATTTGTTTTAATTAACCAACAGGCCCCAGTAAATAATTTCTGTTATTAATTACAACTTCTGACCAGTGATTTCACCTTTGAAAGTTTCAAAGTTTATATTTACTCTTATTAGATAAATGTAGGAGTATTTGTAGGGGTGAAAGTGGTTAGGATAAACTCCGTTGACAAGATGCAAATGTGGATGCCAATGTTTAGGTGTATCCAAATTCACATCCCAAAAAAAAAAGAAAAAAATATGGATGTGAATACGTTTCTTAAAAAACCGACTGTGTTAGACTGTTTTTACCCCTACCCCTAGGAGATAAGAGGGGTATTAATAGATATTGTAGAGGAAACTGCATTTATGTTTGTTAAATATTAAAATTTAATGAATAAAATATAGGTATATAAAGTCTGAACACAAGTGTGAACCTTTAATTGCATTGTGTGTCTTATCGTGATAATTCTACTTTATATTTATATATGGATATTATTATATATTACTATCTGAATAATTTTAGAATATAAATTTAAGTCATATTTGAATCCTAATCCTCTTTTAGCGGATATGGTAACGAAAATTTAGCACCCGACGTATATTTGCATCCATCGAAAAATATGGATGTGGATATGGTCTTATCAAAAATCCAACCGTATTCAACCGTTTTCACCCCTAGGTATTCGAGCTATTTGCTTTTTATGTAACTCATAATTATTAAGAGAAATTTATCAAATTGGGGATCAGGTGGCTGATTGAAAGTATTTTATGTTATGTTTTTTTGTGGTAAGTTCTTAAACTTAGGTGGCTAGGACCAAACATTAGGAAGTTCAGCATATCTTTCCCCATTTGCCCCCTAATTTTCCCGCTTCATCTCCTTAAAATGAATTGTGAATTGTGTAACAGTGGTTTCACCGATAGCAACTACACCCAGTTGACAGAACTATACAGCAAGTACAAGAACAAAGGTAGGTAGTCTCTTTTCTGCTCTTTGTAGGATTCCGAATTCCTTTTTTGGTTGTGTTTGATGGTTTCTTGTGAATACTAACTATTCTTTGGAATGCTTTCCCAACTCAAATACTCCTGCAAGATATAGTAGAGTTTTGGTATTAAGTTGGTACTCAATCTTCTATTTGTGAAATAGTTATCAGGATTCTGTCTTTTTTATTCAAATTGATTTAACGTTGCTTGCATGGCTAAATGAGCTTGAGGTTAACTTGAATTTGCCCCATTGGACATATCATGTTTCACACATAACTCTGAAAATGAAAAAACAATATGCATTTTACCTTCCTATGTGATACTGTAATTGCAGCTAGTGAGGTTGATGCTAACTAGTTCTCTTAGCACAGATCTCTCGAGTGCAATATTGTGTCTTTCAAGTCAGTAAATGCTTTTTTCTTTCTTTTTGTTTTTTTCGGTGAGGGGGTGGGGGGTGGTTGTTATGTGCAACACGCTTTATATCCACGAGGCAAGCTGCATTACAGGCTTCCATCTTTTTTTTAATCTCTAGTACAAATTTTGGATTTAATTAGGAAAAGAGCAGTGTTCACAAATTGCATTCCTTTTTGCGCCTTGGGATGGATCGATCACTTGTTAGATGTAGCTCCTCGCTAGGGTGATGATAAAGTAGTATTTCCAATCCTATTCACATTCTTTTAAGAAACCTTGTCGTCACAAAGTACTTCATTTTTTCGTGTTTTAAAGTTTCCTTTTGTTAGTTTTCATTGGCATTATCTTCAATGCGTACCATGTCCCTTCTTTCACTACTATTCATCTTCCAAAACTTTTGTTGAAGAAATAGGATTTTATAAATCAAATAAAACATACTTGATTTTTCAATTGCTAGAGTTCTTCTATGTATACCCAATAAGTGACCCTCTAGTCAAGCAGTCTGGAAACCTGCAGAATATGCTGACCGGCTGGTTAGACAATTGCTTATTTGGCAAGAAGTCGATGACTGGTCCACCTAGTGATTTGTCTTATATATATAGAGAGAGAGAGAGAGAGAGAAAGAGAGAGAGAGAGAGAGAGAGAGAGAGGCTGGTATGCTTTTATAAGCACGGAACGCTACGTACTTATAAGTCATTTTCGATGTTGGGTCTTCCGAATCGACGATTGGCTTCGTTAGACTTGATTTAAAGTATTTGAAGTATCTAGAAAATAAATTTCATGATTTTTCGATTTCATTTCCCTAGTAATCGAAGGGGCTCAAATCAACAATTTTAATGATCGTGGTGAGCCATTTGCAAGTTTAACGATGTAGAAATATCCAAATCATGTAAAATTTTGATAGAAAATTCTTTATACTATATAAAATAAGATCAATATGTTTGATTTAAAATTTTAGTATCATATCATCACATTTTGTGGAATTTTTTATTTTCAGCCGTTGATTTTGAGCCCTTTCGATTACTAGGCAAATGATATTGAAAAATCGTAAAATTTATTTTCTTGGTACTTCAAATACTCTAGTTCAAGTCTAATGGAGCCGATCGTCGATTCGGAAGTCCCAACATCAAAAACGACTTATAAGCACGGAAAGCTCCTTGCTTATAAAAAGCATACCAACCGCACTATATATATATATATATATATATAATTGAGTTCCTATGCTTTTAAAAGTACCAAGTCATTAGTGCTTGTAGGTTTGTAGCCATTGGATGAAAAAATGTGTGTCTGCCGCCACGAACGAACCTACTCACGAGGAGTGGTCATTCATGATACAAATCGAGTTTGTTTGGGTTTTTTATTTGAAATCAGGTTTGTAGGCTCATAGCTTCCAACAGACTCAAGAATCTGTTATTAATTATCCCACACTTGCAGTGTTAAGGGACCCTCGATTAAGAGACCAAAAATGATTGCTGATGATGAAAGAGACCAAAGCGTGAAAGAATAAAAATTTATTAATATAAATTGCTGTGTACATGGCTTAAGCAGGGGCATGCCCCCAATGTACATAAGTGCTCGGTTTATGAATTTAGCAGTTAATTAAGTTGCTCAGTTTAACGACTTTGCGGTCAATTAAGGTTGAGTTTTGACTTGATTTGCTCAGTTTAACGACTTGGCGGTCAATTAAGGTTGAGTTTGATATGACTTGCAATTTGGGTTTGGCTTGCGAGTCGATGAAATTGACTTAGCCGATTGAATTCAACTCAGTTTGAACTTTTGATCTTTAGTTCAGGTGGAGTTGATTTTAATTGATTCGGTTCATCCTTGGAGTTTGGTTTGAACCTTTGAATAGGTTGGGTTCAAAATGAACTGGTTTGAACCTTTTGTATTTGATTTGGGTTGAGCTGCCTTAGGCTTTCGCTCGGTTTGTCCCTTTTTCAATTTGGTTTGGGTCGAACCATTATACTTTGATTCAGGACCCGTTGAGATTTGGTTCAGGTCGAACCCTTATAACTTGGTTCGAAATCCTTTGAAATTTACTTGGGTCAGGCCCTTATAGTTCGGCTCAACTTGGACCCTTCTGTAGTTCGGCTTGGTTCAGATCGTAACCCTATGATTTAGTTCGAGATCCGTTTGAACTTGAAACTCCATTGCATTTGGTTTGGATTGAATCTTTATGGTTTGATTTAAGACGCCTTTGAGTTTGGTTTGAGTCACCCTCTTTGCGGTTTGGCTCAAAACCCTATGACTTTGATTTGGGATCGAGCTGATGCATGGTCCGCTTCATATGATTCCACCCAGATTCAATTTAGGTTGAACCGGCTTATGGTTTGGCTTGGCTTGTCTTGATCCTCTCGCGATTCAGATTCAGTTTGGGTTGAACCGGTTTATAGTTCAAATTGAATCTTTTATGGTTCAGTTTAAGGCGAACCGGCTTGTGGTTTGATTCGGTTCAGCTTGAACCTCTTGTAGTTCGCCTTGAGTTATATATCTCAATTGTATTTGTTTTAAATCATATCCATATTGGGTTCAGTTGGCAATTCGATTTAAATCGAATTAAGTCGAGCCGTGTCTATCACGAAGATGGCGATTGGCTCGATCGGTGCCTATCACGAAGATGGCGGTTTGATCGAGTCGAGCCGTGCCTATCACGAAGATGGCGATTGGCTCGATCGGTGTCTATCACGAAGATGACGGTTTGATCGGTCGAGCCGTGCCTATCACAAAGATGGCGGCTGGCTCGATCGGTGCCTATCACGAAGATGGCGGTTTGATCGAGAAAAAATTAAATAGGAGTATTGGAATGCAATATGCCAAAAATACAAGTTTAAAATTCTTTTCAATTGCAAAACCACTTGTGATAAAATATCGACTCATGATGATTGCATTCAGAAGAAGTTAATGTAAGTGCATGACCATTTTAAAATCAAAGATATTTCATTCAATCCACATCAATTTCATAAAAATTAAAAATTTTACTACAAAACCATAAAAATGAGGATAAATTATTATAAATGTTCTTTATTTTTTTTATATACGTTAAAATTAAGTCATCAAAAATAATATAAAGATCCAAAAACTATCAAGATGTAATGGATTATCAAGGTGATTTATAGAGAGTCGCTAACAGACATAAATTTGTTTAATAAACTTTCAAATTTGAGATAAGCAAATAATAAACTAGGGGTGATTTTTTGAGCATCTTTTTATTATCCCACCTTATAACAAACTAGAGATCGTATAAAATTTTGAAATTTGAATATATATTTCCAAGAGCTTCAACAAAAATCTTTGCCAAATGATTGTCAATCATTTTAGACATGTGGTAGCTTCACACACATACTGGACGATCGTAGTGGTAGCTCTTTCCTACATGTGGTGGTAGTTTTCACACTCTCTTAGGGATGTAACTCTTTTCACATCTTTCATAAACTCGGAATGATTCATGCAATTAAAACTATTATAACTCCCCCTTGAAAAATGCAATATCTTAAGTGAAAGAATCATGTCATAAATTTTAGTCTATCAGTAAGCACCTATTCATCAAAATGAGCACACACAACCGAGAAAGGTTGAGTTTCTATAGATCACATATGATTATAAGAATTTGATGAATATAAACTTAAGAACTCCTATAATAGATTATCTTTAAAAAATCATGAATGCGAAGTACAACTGATAATTAATATAAAATTAATAAGAAGTGAATTAAAGTGAACCTATTTGATGTTCAAAGCACTGTTTAATGTGTCAATCATTCATTAAGCTTTTAAAAACAGTAAATAAAAATCGTAACAAAGAAAGCACCAAAAAGTGTAACGCAAAGATCAAGATAGATACTGAATAAAAAACGATCAAAGCACTACAGTAAGTCAAAAACAATTTAAGACTTAAGACAAGAAAAGATATCATCTTTCCGAATCCAGACTTGTTGGATTTTTGGTTGTCCAGAGGATTGTTTTGACTTTCGATCAACCTTTGGTTTTATCTATTGTGGTTTTGACTTCTGGTTGACCAGGGAGACTCGACCAATCTGTTGTTGCATTTGAATCCATGAAGGTTGTTGAGTAAAAATAGATGTCGATTGATGTTTAGAAGATGCCAATTGAATCCTTTTTTTCGTTTCGAGGGCATGTCTTCTTAACGTGGCATTTAATTCCACAACTATGACATACATTATCCTTTAATTCAGTTGAAACAATAGATGTAGAATGATGTACCTTCTCAACATATGTCTTTTCAAATCCAAGATCAAGTTTATTTGTTTGACCCAATCTGAGCATACAATCAAGTTCTTAGATCCGGAGGAGAATTTTTGTATGTCAGATTTGAGTTGATGGACTTGTTTGGTCAAAACTTGATTTACTTCATGGATTTCCTTGAATTGTTTTTTCTAAAAAATCAATCTTATTCAGATGTGACTTAACCATTGTTTCCGATTGGTCAAGCTTCTATTGGAGGGTTTTGTTATTCTTCAATACAAGTTCCCTTTCCTCCTCAAGAGCTTTAGATGAAATCTTCAAGGTTCTGTTCTCATCTTCAAGTTCAAATAGATGCTTTTTCAACTTCTTATTGTGCTTAGCCATCTTCTTTAATTCCTTAAGAAGTTGCTGATACGCTTCCGCAAGATATTCATCATCTGACTCCCCTTGACTCTCGTCACCGTCGCTCGACGTTGTTTCATGCACAAAAAGAGAAGTAGAGTCAGAAATAATAGATGATAAGCAAACAGTTGAAGAGGAAGCTAAAGAAGTATGAGAAAGGAAAGCAATATCGTCATTCTTTTCCTCGTCACTTGAGGTCAATTTATTAGAAGTTGAATCGTCCCAAGTTTTTGTTTACAAAGCCTTCTTTTTATAGGATTTCTTAGTGGGACAATCCGTAGAAATATGACCGTAGTCTTTGCATTTGTAAACATTGGATTTTCCCTTCAAATACATCATTTTCTTTAGAACCTTTTGCAAGTTTCTTGTCTTTAGAAGATTTAAAATTCGAAAATTCTTTTGATGAAGTTTTCTGTTTGGTACATGCGGATCTATTAGTTATGTTCTTTCGAAAATTTTGACGGAATTTTTTTTTTGAGACGCGCCAATTGTTGTTCGAAGTCGGCTAGAGAGATTTCATCGTCAGAATTCGAGCCGCTATCTTCTTCCTTAGTAGATTTGAGAGCAGCATCTGTAATTTTGGAAAAAGACTTGGAAGAAAATTGATCAGTAGGGAAAGCATTTTATATGTTTGTAAAGCACCTACAAATTCTTTTACTGTCATTTGTTCGGATATTTGACAGTTTCAATAGCAGCCACCTTTGGTCTAAAGCGTTCCGAAAGAGTTCGAAGAATCTTTTTTACAATTTTAGACTCCGGGATCTTCTCACCTAAATTAACACATGTATTAATTATGTCTTGAAGTCTTAGTATAATAATCAGTAAAAGATTCATGCTTTACCATTCGTATGAAATCAAATTGACTTGTAAGCATCTGGAGCTTTTGTACTTCTACTAGATTTGTCCCCTCATGTGCAACTTGTAATGTATTCCAGATCTCTCGCCGTTTCACATGTGGAAACACATGTGAACTCGGTAGGGGAAAGTGCGTTGAATAAAGCATTAATAATACCTTTCCCATTGTAGGGCGATTTTTCTATCTTATCCTTTGACCACTTAGTTCGAAGTTTAGAAACAGTAGAATTTTCAACCATTTCAGTTGGATGTTTTCAGCCGAATTCCACGGCTTGCCATACTTGCTCATCTATTGCGATGAGGAAGGCTCTCATCCGGACTTTCCAATATGCATAATTAGTCCTATTAGAAAAAGAAGCCCTATTTATATTACCACCTTTATCCATAATGATAGAAAAACCTATCCCGCTCTAATACCAATTGTTGGTTATGATAACCCTAGGATCTAAATAAGATCTATCTAATACCTGGAGAGGGGGGGTGAATATATATAATGGCCAAAAATACAAATCTCAATGCAATAAAATAAATGCGGAAAATAAAATCAGCGCACCGAGATTTACGTGGAAAAACCCCAACTTGGAATAAAAAATCCACGGGACCAACACGCGATAACAATCCACTAAGAAATAAAAGATTACAAGGTGATTACCGATTTCACGGACTCAAACCTCTCTTTCAACTTCTTTGGATTACGCGCTCTCCAATGAATAGTTCAAGTCCATGCTCGAATCCACGAACGTCACGTTCTGAATCCACAAAACGTTTACACTTCAAATCCACGAAGCCTTTAACACGCCGAATCCACGATGCCCACTCGAATTCATGAGCGCATTTCGTCCGGAGCAAAAAAACCAATGTTGCTGGTGATTCCTTGCTTAGAAAATCATGAAAGAACCGTAGAAGTTGTCTCTAAGTAGCAGTCGGATCAATTCTCCAAATAACAGAGAAAATAAGGTTCCAAGAATTGATTCTGTAGAAACTTATTGTACATAATGAAAGAGAGAGAAAGCAACCAACAAGATTCTAAGTTTTCTAAACGATATAATATTCTTAGCCACGTTTTAGATGAACCCCCACATGATTTTTATAAGTTTAGAAGCAATTAGAATCAGAATAGGAATCATAAACTGCATATTTGGAAGTTTTTATCGGGTCAGGGTTCGGACCTTCTTGACAGAGTCCAGACCTTGAAGTCACACGGAACTCCAAAGTCTGGACTCTTCTCCCATAGTCTGGACCTTCCCTGTGTGAACGCTGGGAAAGCCGTTCGGGCTCTAGACCTTCTTGTCAGGGTCCGGACCTTCTTTGCGCAAAAGTCAGAATTAAGGTTCGGAGTCCGGACTTTGCCTCAAGGATTTCGGACCTTCAGCGACAGAGAGATTACAAACCCTTTGGGGTCTGAACCTTGACACAGGGTCCGGACCCTGAACACATGAAATGTGCAATTTAAAATTTTTATCCAATCAAAACCCATTCTAATAGCTTCCAAACATATAAATATTTAAATCATCATCAACATTATTCAAACTTACCAAGCACCGTGAATTCATACTTTGAGTTTTCAATTCTTCAGTTGTTGACTTAACGATTTGAACTCTTCAAGACTCCGACTCAAATCACGAAATATGCCAACACTTAAATCCGTAACAAAAACCTCAAAATCTCTTGACAAATCTCTACAATTTGTAGTTTAGATTTGCCTAGGGTTTGTAAAAATTCATTTTCTAGGGCTAAATCCAAAACCCTTATGTCAAACCTCAAAAGACTCATCTTGTCTCAAGCTCTCCAAGCTTCCTCTTGCTCCAAGAAGAAGGCTCCACACCTCCAAAGCTTCTCTCAAGCTTGTTCTTTACAAGCCCCAAGTGTTGGAGGTGATCTCTAGAGAGAGGACGAGGAGGAGAATGAGAGGAGAGGATTGTGTGAGTGCGTTCATTGGTCAGGAAGAAAGGGGGCTGTGATCCCCTTAAATACCTGGTTGCAACAATTGCTATTAACTCCCCCACATTCCACAATTTACAACCAGTCATAACTAGGCTTTCGCAGCCTTGAGTACCGATACTCCCAGTCCAGTATCGGTACACGGGCATTAGTTTTTGTACTCAGCCCAATTCCACAAAACCCGAATGATGGATTTCTTGGTTTACCACTGTGTACTTGTACTCATCCGAATCATTACTGGTACTCGACGAATCCATACCGGTACTCGAGAAGAGTTCCGCAAAACCCGAATGTGGGTTTCTTCTCCACATAACAGAGTTCCGGTATTCTATTTAAGTATCAATACTCAATACAATCCACAGTTTCAGTAAATTTGACTTTTCGAAGTCCGTTTTCGCGCTTAGTTGGCGCCGAAAACACTTGAATACTTCCCGAAACTTGCTGGGACTATTCAAATAGCTTCCTAAGCTACTTTTAACTAGAACTCCGTCATTTGCAAAAGTTCGATGCACTACATCCTGAAGCCATTTGTGGGGTGTCCCCTTTGCCTTTGATAAAGTAGATTTACTTTGTGAGTTGTTGGTGCACAAGGTCTGCGCACAGGTGGTGCAAGACGATCTTAATGCTACTGTTCAAGACCTCTTGCTACAAAATACTATTATAATGCAGACTTTCATATAGTTATGCAGAGGTATTCAAGGCTTAAGTAGTAAAATGGAGTCAAGAGTTGTTCTTCAAAATGGTTCCAATAGCTTAAACATATTCCAGCAATAAAGCTGGTTGAATCGAACACTTCTTCTGCAGGGGAAGTTGACCAGGTGTATGTCTGCCCTGTGATTATCATACCTTGAGAACAACTCATCTGGAGTATTGCTAAAGTATGGCTACAATTCTGCCCCCTTACTCTTCCTGGCAAGACAATTCAGACTCATTACTCTTCCTCCGATGGCCCTTATCCATATGCCTTCTCTTCAAGGAGATGAAGAGGCTTAACAATTGCACAAAGAGCAAGAGAAAGTACACCCTGATTATTTTCCCTGACTAGGTGCTAGCTTGATCGCAAGGAATTAAGTGCCGCCCGTGCCGCGGCGGCACGGGCGGCACGTACCGTGCCCCTCAAAGAAGGGCACGGTACAGGGGGGGTCTCGCAACCCCCCCCCCCCCCCAGTCTCGAGCGATACCCTGTTGGGTATCGCGTGCCGTGCCGAGCGGCATGGCAGTTTTCTTTTCTTCTATTTTTTTTTTTTCTTTTTTTTTTTTTTTTTTTTTTTTTTTTTTTTTAATCACATGCGTAGAGTTTTTTTTTTTTGTTATTTTTTTTAAAAATCACATATTGTACGGTACATATTTTTTATTTTTTTTTTGTTTTATCTTTAAGAGATTTAGATTATTTTACTAACTAATTTAGGTTGTTAGTAAATGTGAATATCTTTAAGAGATTTAGATTATTCTTATTTACTAACTAATATAAAAAGTAAAGAGATAAGATAAAATGAGAATGTAGTTATAAATCAAATTTTTAAAAGATTTAAGTTGTTATTATTTACTAACTAATAGCAATCTAAATCTTTTAAAGATTTAGGTTTTATGATTAAAAATATTTTTTATCTCTTTTCCTTCTTATATTAATTAATGAATAATAACAATCTAAATATTTTAAAAATCTAATCGGTACCCACATTCTCATTTTATCTTATCTTTCTACAATAACAACCTAAATCTTTTAAAAATCTGATTCGTACCCACATTCCCATTTTATTTACGTATCTCTCTGTAATTTTGTTTGAAATTAACTTAATCATGAAAATTAATTTACGTATCTCTCTGTAATTTTGTTTGAAATGAACTTAATCATGAAAATTATAGCTAAAGGCGGTCCACCGTCTTTAGAAGGCGGTGACCCTTCTGTATGTGGCGCTGATATGCCAAGCTGATATGGCAAAAATATGGTTAGTTTTACAAATAAAATTTTGATAAGATTATTTCGCAAATTATAAAATTTTAGAGGGTTATTTTGAAAAAAAACTCCATTGTACTTTATATATAAAAAAAAATATCAATATGTTAATTGGTGAGTATAGTAAGCTATATATAGCCAATATTCATAATTTTTTGACTAAACATTTCAAAACAATATTATAAGAGCTTATTGGGAACAAAAAAAACAAAAAAAAAACGTTCCAGAGCGTGCCACTGGGAGGTCATGCGTATCCATCGGCACGCAAGCGTGCCACGTGTCGGCACGCAAGCGTGCCGGTACCGTACCGTGCCAGGCGGCGAGCGGCACGCCCCCGTGCCACGGCACTTCGAACCTTGCTTGATCGTGCTCTCTGTTTTTAAAATGAGAACATGCTGATATGTTTCTTTTCCCAGCTATTATTGAGCTTATTGTTTTGTAACGAAGTTCATGGATTTATTTATTTTGAATATTAGATTGGTCTTTTTCCTGCTCTGTTGAGTTATATCTTATGCTGCTACATTAATTGTCGCAGTTTAACAACTTGGTGGAAGCTAATTAATTTTGTTTCTAAATAATCAGATTTTGAGATTTTGGCATTTCCATGCAATCAGTTCCTGCGGCAGGAACCTGGTACAAGCCAGGAGATCAAAGAGTTCGCTTGTACAAGATTTAAGGCTGAGTATCCAATTTTCCAGAAGGTATGGCATATGTCTTTGTTTATGTTTGTTTCTGTAACACCGAATAAGAAATTCTGAAATGAAGTAAGAAATGTAAGGCAACAGCCCTGTAGTTCATTTTTCCTGAATAGCTGTTTTTAGATGAAATTCAAAATCCAACATCTGATGTTTTTGTCCTCTAAAACAATAGATGATGCATCCTTCGAAAGGAAAATACATTGGGCTCTTCGGTGGGTCCTTTTTGACTATATTGTTTTCTTTTAAGAGCTTCGAAATGTTTAAACAATACCAACTTGTTTTGTTAGAATTTTTCATACATTCGCTCCAATTAGTCTAACATAGTGGGCTTAATTGTATTTCTCTTAATGGAGGACGTCAATTGTTTTTGGCTTTATAAACTTGTTTAATGTTTGTTATTGAGAATATCATGCGAAAGTATTTGGTATTCTTTTGAGATTTTTGTGATTTTTAATGCAAATCAGCTATACTAAAATTTTTGATACAAAGAAAAGGTGTTGTATAAGGGTGGTGATATCTCATTGAGAACTTTCAGTTTTGTTAGGGATTGGCACAAACTTGAGATTAGGACTCGTGATTTGTCAGATTGGTGGAGTTAAATCCTATAGAAATCTCCTGATTTAAGTCATAAAACTAATGCAAAAATGTATTAATTATATTCTTTACATGCGGGACAATAAAATTTGTTCACTTTCTGTTGTCGTATATTTGATTTGATGCCTTCTTACTTTTCTCATGCAATCAAAATATTGCTGGTATCAGACTGATGGTGTTGATCTGAGTAATTAAATAAATGTTCAAAAAGTAAATAACTTTGATTCTCAATTTGATCAAATTGGATTAGAAAAGGTAACAATGAAAAATCCTGTTCGAGTGGCTATAATGAAAAGCTATTGTAGCCTGTCTCTTTTCCCATTGGAGGAAAACTGAAAAAGAGAAAAACTGAAAAAATAGCTTTGCTTCTCAAATGGGGAAGAAAAAACATACTGGATGTTCAAGAGTTGTTCTTGAGGTTTGGAAAAATTTTGAAGTTCTTCGTTGTATAGTGAGGCCATTTAGGAACTTTCATCTTCCAAATTTGGAGCATGAGAAGAAAAACATACAATGTTAAAAGGTTCATACGGAAGCCTGAAATGGAATTTCATATTGTGGAAGCCGATACTGCATCATTTTGTGTTGTTCATAGTTGTAATGCGGAACTCTAATGGAGATAAACTGAGCTAGATTTGGTATTGTGTTATTAAAAATTGGTAGGTATGGCACTTTAAATCATAACGTACTTTATTGGGCAATTTAGTTTAGAAATTAGTGATGAAAATTGGCACTCTCTCTTATTGTTTTTGGTTGCTTATTGACAAGAGTTTCTATGCTTCATGCTCCTGCTATGTCTGTTTTATAGATGGTAAGACAACACAGCATAATGTGTGGACTTAAGCTTTTCGCCTAGCAAAAGTTCGTGCGGCGCCCGCCTTCCTACTCGAAGAGGGCAAGCCTTGCTCTCTGTTTGCTAGCCCGGACCTTCGCGCCCTACGACTAAATGCAAAAGTAGAGAAAAGAGAAAGGAGTAGTGGTTCCGCAGAAAAAACTAAGTACTCTCTTTACTTAGAAAATAACACTACAAGATACAACTCTCTCTTGTTGTCTTTGGCCTTAGCCAACTCCCCTATTTATAGGCTCATGTACATAACTCATCCACTAAGCCTACATTAAAGACACCCACTAATGTCTACATTAAATACCCACTAAGCCCACTAACAACTTTGTGGGTTATGCATGACTCTTGGCATCCCATGGCATTGATGGCATTGATGGAGGAGGTTGCAAGTCTCTTCACCTCCCCCAAATGGTGTTGAGGTTGGGCCTCATTGACAAGCCCACTTCGGTTTGGGCTAGGAATTTAGACTGAAATTTTCTAAGTCCCTAACACTCTCCCCTACCTAATTCGCAGGCGTCCTCGTCGCGCGCTGCTTCTGGAACTCGTCGATAAGTGCTTGGTATTGCCAAAGTGTGTCACCCTTCTCCCAAGTAGCCTCGCCGTAAGGGAGATTTTTCCACTTCACCAAGTACTCTGGGCTTGGCGGCACTCTGCGTCGCCGAATCAGTCGAGTGTCCAAGATGGATTCCGCTTCTTTGTCCAAGGATGTAGTCATGGTTACCGGGGCGCGCTGCGACACGCCACGGTTTAGATCCTCGGCGTCTTCATGGTATTGTTTCAGCTTGCTGATATGGAAGACAGGGTGGTTCTTGAGGTTCGCGGGCAGCTGCAGTTTGTAGGCAGACTTACCCACACGTTTGACGATGGGGTATGGGCCTTCATACTTGCGCAGCAGCCCCTTGTGCACCTTGCGCAAGACCTTGAACTGCTGCGGTAGTAATTTGACCATCACTTGATTACCCACGGCAAACTCCCGAGGTTGTCGCTTCTCGTCCGCCCACTTCTTCATTCGCCGAGCTGCTTTCTCCAAGCTCGCCCTCGCAATTTCACCCTTCCTGCAAGTTAGAGGTAAATTGGAGAGCAACAGGGCTGCGGAACTGCTCTTCTGCGGCAGCTGTGTGTGGGGCGAGCGGTTGTCGCCCAATCGCCAGCTCGAAGGGACTACAGCCCGTAGAGTCGCTGCGCCGCAAGTTGTAGGAAAACTGGGCAACATCAAGGTGATGTACCCAATCCTTCTGGCTGGCACTCACGTAATGCCGCAAGTACTCCTCCAACAGAGCATTCACCCGCTCCGTTTGTCCGTCCGTTTGTGGATGAAAACTGGTGGAAAAGAGCAACTCAGACCCCAAGATTTTGAACACCTCGGTCCAAAACTTGTCGGTGAATCTGGGGTCGCGGTCGCTCACAATACTTTCGGGGATCCCCCAAAGTTTGACGACATGACTGACGAAGTGTCGTGCTGCTTCTTCAGCCGTGCAATCGGTTGGTGCTGCGATGAAGGTCCCGTACTTAGAAAAACGATCCACCACCACCAGTATGGACCCACGCTCCCCCACCTTTGGCAAGGCGGAGATGAAGTCCATGGAGATGCTCTCCTACGGACGGCTTGGAATAGGCAATGGCTCGAGGAGACCGCCAGGTCGCTGGTGTTCAACCTTGTCCTGTTGACACACCAAGCAAGTTCGCACATAGGCCTCGACGTCTTCGTGCATTCGTGGCCAGTAGTAAGCGGCCTCGAGCAATGCCAAAGTCCGCTTCTGACCTGGATGACCTGCCCACTTGGAGTCATGACACTCCTTTATGAGCTCGCGGCGAAGGTTGCCCCACTTGGGCACAAACACCCGCCGCCCTTTGGTGAGGAGTAACCCGTCGCTGAGCCAAAACCTTGGTGTTTTGCCCTCCTTGACAAGTTGCACAAGGTTCTGAGCGATAGGGTCTCACCATGTCGAACTCCGCCAAGAAATCCTGCCACATTGCCTGTTAGGCGATAGCTTCTTCTACGACTGGAAGTAGCTTGTGGCGACGTTGTCGGTGCGCACCACAAACTTGCTCCCGAGCAAATAATGCCGCCAGGTCCGCAAACAATGCGCGACGGCGGTCATCTCCTTCTCTTGGACAGTGTATCGCCGCTCGGTGTCGTTGAGTTTGCGACTCTCGTAGGCAATGGGGTGTCTATCCTGCACAAGAACACCGCCAATGGCAAAATCTGAGGCATCGGTGTGTACCTCAAAGGTGCGACTGCAGTCAGGTAGTCGCAGCACCGGATCCTCCGTCACCGCCCGCTTTAGGTCCTCGAATGCCTCCACGCATTGAGAGGTCCAATCCCACGAGTGGTTCTTCTTCAAGAGATCCGTTATGGGGGCTGCTCTCGCAGAGTAGCCTGCAATAAAACGTCGATAGTAGTTGACGAGCCCAAGGAATGACCGCAACTCAGGTATGGTTGTTGGGGTCTCCCATTCGCAAATGGCTCGCACTTTCTGCTGATCCATGCGGAGTTGTCCCTGACCTATCCAGTGGCTAAGGAAGTGTACCTCTTCCTTCGCGAAGCTACATTTCTCCTTCTTGACGAACAACTGGTTCTCCCGCAACACTTGGAAGATGGTTCGTAAGTGTTCGATGTTCTCCTCCAAGGTGTTGCTGTATACCACGATATCGTTGAGGTACACTACCACAAAGCGATCGAGATAAGGATGAAACAGCTTGTTCATGAGGGTGCAGAAGGTTGCTGGCGCATTCGTTAGGCCGAACGGCATGACAAGAAACTCATAGGACCCGTACCTTGTCACGCACGTGGTCTTTTCCTCATCTCCTTCCGCAATCTGCACTTGGTAGTACCCGAAGCGAAGATCAAGTTTGGTGAAGAATTTTGCTCCGCCCAATTGATCAAAGAGATATGCAATCAAAGGGATAGGGTACTTGTTTTTGATAGTTACCTTGTTGAGCGCCCTGTAGTCTATACAAAGCCGCAGGCTTCCATCGCTCTTCCGCTGGAACAAAACTGGTGCTCCATAGGGTGCTTTTGACGGTCGAACAAAGCCTGCATCGAGGAGTTCCTTCAATTGCTTTTGCAACTCCTCGAGCTCTGGCGGGGCCATTCGGTATAGCGCTTTTGCTTGCGGTTTGGCTCCTGGCTCGAGCTCGATAGCATGATCCACCTCCCGCCTAGGTGGAAGTTGCTTTGGCAATTCCTTGGGCGTGACGTCCTGGAATTCTGCCAAAACTGTCGCAATCTCCGTCGAAAGGCCCTCCTCCTCGAGGCCCTTGTCGCTCACCTCGCGTTTTGCCGCAAGGTAAGTCATCTCACCACGATTCACACCCCTTCGCAACTGTAAAGCAGAGAGGGTCTGGGTGTTTACCGTTTTCTCCTGGCTCGCTAGGACCATGCACGGGGTTGTCTCCTCCATGATGCTTAATGCTCCAAGGTGTGGCATCGGAACCGCCTTTGACGAAGCCAAGAAGTCCATACCCAGTATGACTTGGAAGTCGTCGATCGGTGCGGCGGTGAAGTTTGCAGTGCCCTTCCAAGGTCCCACTGCAATTGCCACGCCTTTGGCCACCCCTAACACGGGTTGTGCTTGCGAGTTGACGGCCTTGATCTTACTTGTGTCCTTCTCGAGGGAAAGGCCTAATCGCTTGGCCTCCGCCTCCGTGACAAAGTTATGAGTGGCTCCCGTGTCGACCAGCGTTCGTGTGGCCTTGCCGTTGAGGACCACATCGATGTACAGGAGTCCCTTGTTGAGGGATTTGGCATTGCTTGCCAACCCCTGAATCGCATTGACGAGCCTAAGAGCGCCCATCTTTGTTGGTTCGTTGCTGCCCTCACCCCGCTCAGTTTGGACAACATTTACCTGTTTTTTCTTTGGACAATCTCTCGCCTAATGGTTCTCGCCACAAACGTAGCACATCAGCTTTTTGGATGGCGCCGCAGGTCCTTTGTCGCGACCCCTGCGCTTCTTTGGGTCACGGCGTTCTCCCCCATCCTTAGCCTTGCTCACTTTGGGTGTTCTGCCGCGAGACGGATCCGCCTTCTTATACTCAGGCAGCTTCTCCGCTAAGGCGATTGCGGAGCCCACGTCTTCCACGTTGCGCCCCACAAGTTCTTTGTTTGCCCATGGTTGGAGTCCGTCAAGAAAGAAGAATAGACAATCTTCTTCCGCCATGTTGGTGATGGACAGCATCAACTTGGAGTACTCCTTGACATACTCCTTGAGAGTCCCTGTATGTTTGAGCCGTCGAAGTTGCCTCGCAAGATATTCGACGTGCTCGGGATAGAACTGCGCCTTAAGCTCGCGCACAAAGTCCTCCCAAGTCTTCAATTCGCATTGGCCCTTCTCGGCCTCTGCGGATCGCCGACGCCACCACAGCATCGCATCGTCAGCGAGGTACATGGATGCAGCCTGGACTTTTCCCTCCTCTTCGTCTAGCCGCAGCGCCTTGATGTAGCGCTCCATGTGCCATAGGAAGTTGTCGATTTCTTTTTCGTCGCGCGTTCCCCTAAAAGATTGAGGCTCGGGAACACGTACCTTTGAAGCATACCCCCTGTGAGGTTCAGGATCATAGGATCAGTCCCCACCACTTTCTCAAGGATTGTCACCCGTGACTTGAGGTCCTCGACCTCATCGACCCGAGCAACAAGATCCTCGATCAAGGTATTTCGCTCCTCATCTCGCCGAGTAATGGTCTCCTGAAGCTTTTGGAGTTCGGAGCGAAAGGTTGTCATTGCAGTAGTAACACTTTCCTCCATGCTGCGAAAGTCATCAAGAAACATTCCAAAAGTTTCGGCCAACTCAGAATATCGTTCACCTATTTTTGCCACGGCATCCTCCAATAGCGCGAGACGATCCTCCAAAGGAGCGTCCTCCCTTGTGATGGCCCGTGGCTCTTTGCTCTTGCCTCGCCTAGGATGCTTTGGAGGTTCAGCCGGAACATTGGTGACGTCTGACATGGTTCCTAGCTCGAACCGGCTCTGATACCAACTGTCACGGACTTCAGCTTTTCGCCTAGCAAAAGTTCGTGCGGCGCCCGCCTTCCTGCTCGAAGAGGGCAAGCCTTGCTCTCTGTTTGCTAGCCCGGACCTTTGCGCCCTACGACTAAATGCAAAAGTAGAGAAAAGAGAAAGAAGTAGTGGTTTCACAGAAAAAACTAAGTACTCTCTTTATTTAGAAAATAACACTACAAGATACAACTCTCTCTTGTTGTCTTTGGCCTTAGCCAACTCCCCTATTTATAGGCTCATGTACAAAACTCACCCACTAAGCCTACATTAAAGACACCCACTAATATCTACATTAAATACCCACTAAGCCCACTAACAACTTTGTGGGTTATGCATGACTCTTGGCATCCCATGACATTGATGGCATTGATGGAGGAGGTTGCAAGTCTCTTCACCTCCCCCAAATGGTGTTGAGGTTGGGCCTACTTGACAAGCCCACTTCGGTTTGGACTAGGAATTTAGACTGAAATTTTCTAAGTCCCTAACAATAAGCTCATTATTGAAGGTTTCATTTTTTTCATTTTTCTTGTTTTCTTCTGTGGGTCAAACTTGTAACACCTGGTTGCATGGTAGCGATCTATGTAAGAAGGTTCTGGTCATTAGTTGTAACCATAGATTGGCTCTTACATAAGAAGGTTCTGGTCATTAGTTGTAACCATAGATTGGCTCTTACAACATGGCGAAGCTAAGACCTGCATATTACTGGGATTTGTTGTATCCCGTCAAGACTTGAAACCAGAGTTCATACACAGGAATGCAGCTGAAAAATATCATTGTGTGAAATGAATTTTGGATACTTATTTTACCTTGTAGGCATAACGGCTTTCCACAAACTTATAAATTCAGGGGGGGGGGTTGTGGGGAGGGGGAGGGGGAGGGGGGAAATTAGACATACTTTAATTTACATGTAAATAAACAAGCAATGCGCATGGAATTGTATGTCAAAGCCATCAATGAACTTCAGTGGTGTTTCCACTATTAATTCTTTCATTTAAGCTATGCTAGCTTTGCATTCTGTTAAATTTTATTTCTTTATTGTGCGCAGGTTCGAGTAAATGGTCCAGATGCTTTACCTGTTTATAAATTTTTGAAGGCAAGAAAATCTGGTCTCTTTGGATCGAGGATTAAGTGGAATTTCACTAAATTTCTTGTTGATAAGGAGGGAAAAGTTATCGCCAGATACGGGACATCAACACCCCCATTGTCTCTCGAGGTTCATATCTCTATCCCTTTTTTTTTTTTTTGGGTAAAGTACGCCGCTAGCCCCCACCTTTTTTTTTTAAAGTAAAGATTTTGCCTCCGATTTATGACGTATCAAATTGGCCCATTCCCCATCTTCCATTTAGTCTAACAGTAAATGTTTTGTTGAACCAAAGTACGCACCACCAAAAAGCAAATTAGAGCATATTGTTTTAAAAGATAGGCCCATTTTGTTAGCGGCCGTTGAGAGCATATATCCTTTATAGTTGGAAAACTTTTGGCACAAACATTTTTCAGAAAAAAAAAAAACACCAATCACATCGTCTTTTAATCAGTCAACTCAATGTCAGACGGAGTGTGCTAACTTTGTATATTTATTTAAGTTTGAGCAACATTAAATTCAATTTTAAAAAATATGGGCCAAAGTGAAACTTTTATAAACGTGCAGGAGCTAATGGTTCAATTTTACCCTTTTTTTCATCTCTTTTTAGAAATTCAACTTTGTTCGTACGTTTTATGTTTGCTTTTGTTTTTTATTTCACTTATCTGTGTAGAAAGACATTCAGAAAGCACTTGGCGAAATATAAAAGTCTTCAGGTTTACTTTTGCTTGGGAGATACCACAATCATTTTTATTTTTATCGACCACCGATATAAACTATGCTCTCTATCTATGTGATTATTTTTATTTTTGGGTTATTGTAAGGTAATGCTTTTACTTTTCATGTGCTTATTTTGTATTTTATGTAAGAGTACCACCTCAATATCAAAGTGGTTGCTTATGAACAGTATTGGTATTTGGAAGCTCAATTTTTTTTTTTTTTTTTTTTCATGTAAAAATGTATAGACTTTACTTGAACTTAGCATGTGTTTATCAAAGTGATTGCTTATGAACAGTATTAGCGGTGGGAAGCTGAATTTTTTTCCAAGTAAAAATGTATGAACCTTACTTAGCATGTGTTGAAATACCCATCTTAACTTTAAAATTTTTCTTTTACCATTTAGTTTTATGTATTATTTCTAAGTAATTATAAAAAATTTCATCAAAATTCTCTTAAATTTAAAGAGTTTCCAGTAGGCTTAAAGAAAATTCTATCAAATGATTGAATACTATTGGATTACAAAATATTTAAATCAAAGAAGTGAAAGTAGCGGCATACTAAATCAAACAAGTTATCAGTTAGTAAAATGAAATCTTTTGAAGTTGAGTAATCCGTTTCAAATTGTTGTAATCCAGGAAGCGTTCATACCTCTATTTCGGCCTCTTGTGTTCGTTTGATCTGTCCTAGTGCTACTGAGTTTCTGACGGTGTATGTGCCCATTTCTGCAGCACAATGATGATGAGAAATGCAGACGCTTTCCTTCATTTTCGAAAGTTGAATTACGTATTGTAGACAAGCAGGCTAGCATCTTCCTTACTTGGTAAAGGTTAGGGGAAGTAAAATTACAATTAAAATTTGTGAGTACTGTTTTTAAACTTTTTATTAGCTCAAGGTTTTTAAATTCTAATTAGGCCAACGATCCAACAACTGGGGCGAGGGGGTAATCGTTGGCAAGTAGATTAGCGTCCTACTGTGGGCATTGATGATCCAACATGAATGTACTAATGTATAAAACTAAAGGCATGCACATAACAGTGTACTTGTTAGAATAATATTCAACATTTCTAAAACCCTCAATAATTATTTTTATTATTTTATAGTTAATTTTAATGATTCTCATTTATTATCATTTAATTATTATTAACTTCTTAATTAAGTTTTGAACGTTTTTTGCATTCATGGACTCTTAACTATCCTTTATGGGTGATGTGAATATTGAGAATTCCAACCTTCACCTACACCTTACACCTATATAAAGTACTATTGTGTATATATTAAGATATGGAAAATGCTACTTGTACATCCCATTTGGGGGTGTACATCGCACACCCCATCCATCCAATGGGTGGAGTGTGGTGAGGGGTCACTTCACAATTTGTGAAGTGACCCCCCCACCCTTAGATGGGTGGGTGTAAGATGTACACCCTCTTTGGGGGTGTACATGTAGCGTTGCTCTTAAGATATACACACTCATACTTATACACAAGTAAGAGAAAATAAAAGAAAAAGTTTTAGAAATAATTTGATTTATATTTCTATTTTATTTTCTTATATTGTTTTACTATCGGGTGTCAAACCTTGGGGTGGTGTCTCCGATTAATCCGCACGAAGGACGGAAATACGTCTTAGGGCAGTGCCTCGCACGCTTCCGGATCAATCTTATTTCGATTTTTTTTTTCTACAATTTCTGAATTTTTTCGTAGCGCTTAACGGTAAGTATTGTTGTTTAATTTAATCACAAAAAATTATTAGATAGCTAATCACAATCAGATTTAGTGCGATTATTTTTCTAACAGTCTAAGACGTAGTTTCTGATTTTATTATGATTAAAATCTAACGAGTGCTAATCCGAAAAAAATATTACAATTTACATATAATTTTGTTGCCAACTTATTTATATGTTTAACATTCAAAATTTAATATACTGGAATTAGCATTTTAAAATTTTAATTGCATATAGTTTCTTGCAATTTTACTTTATCTGTTAAATTTAAAATTATTTTTTAAATTTTAAATTACAGTGTAATTTTAAAGAATTAATAAATATTGATATAGTAATCTACAATTATATATATATATATATATATATATATATATATATATATATATATATATATATATATATATATATATATATATATATATATATATATATATATATATATAATTGAGCTCCTATGCTTGTAAAAGCACCAAGTTATTTGTGCTTGTGAGTTTTTTACCCTTGGATGTAGGAATGTGCGATTTGGATGATGGTGGGCCACTTGGGTTTAGTGGGTGGTTGGTAGAATAATATGATCTAAGGGGTAGAATTAATCAAAGGGTTAAATCTAACGGTAGAAAACTTACAAGCACGAATTGCTTGGTGCTTATACAAGCACGGTGTGATGACCTGGATCTCCGCAGAGCTGTTGCAGTGCGTTGGGTGGCTTTAGGAGGCCTACGTGGTGTGTCGGTGGTGATTGTGCACAATTTGGACACAAGTGTTGGACTTCGGGTTTAAAATGGATCACGTGAGTGATCGGAGGACCCCGTTGAGTGTTTAGAAGTGTTCTCGCGCGGAACAGATATCAAAATTGGACTCAGCGCGAAATTTGGGTTAAAAACACTTGTCTGGATGCATTCGGCAAATTTTGGAATTAGAATTTGGCAAATCAGACACCGGATTTGGACTCAGCGCGCGAAAACGGTGAGAATGGACTACTTACAAGTTTTTTTCGGAGCCCGGATGCCAAAACATGGATTTCGAGGCATCTGGGCACTGTTCCGGCCGGCGGGCAGCGCCGGCGGCGGCGGAGCCCGGCGGCGCGGCCGCGAGCAGCGCGGCGGGCTGAGGCGGGGGCCGCCCGGTGCACGGGCCGGGCGTGCACCGGGGCGGGGGGGGGGGGCACGTGGAGCCTTCCGGTTGGACGGCGCAGGGGGCGCGGTCCACGGGGGGGCTCGGCCGGGTGCGTGGACCGGGGCGCGCCACGTGGCGGCCCCGGGTTGGACGGCGCAGGTGCGCGCGGTGCACCCACGGGCGCGCGGCTGCGGCCGTACGCGCACGCGGGCGCAGACGCGTGGGTGGTGCGCTGACCGCGTCGGCGGGCGTGTCGGGTGGGGCGGCGCCGCGCCACGTGGCACCGCACCAGTGGCTGGCGCCACCCACCGCGCTGACCAGGCAGGGGGACGCGTGGCGCTTCCCCGCGGGGCTTGCACGGCTGCCGCCTGTGCGGTGGACATGTGGCAGGCCCCGAGGCGGGTCGGACGGCGGCGAGGCGGGTCGGACGGATCCCGTGCGCGGGCGGGCTGGGCCGGGCCGCACAGTGCGCGCCCGAATCGGGCAGGCCGGGCCGCACTGTGCGCGCCCGAATCGGGCCGGGCCGGGCCGCACTGTGCGCGCCCGAATCGGGCCGGGCCGGGCCGGGCCGGGCCCGGCGCCCGAATCTAGGGACAAATCCAGAATTTCCGGATTTGTTCCCCTCAGCCTATAAAAGGGACCCGAGCCTGTGTTTTTGAGACTTTTCTCCCTCTTCCAGGCCCCCCCACCTCGAGCTCCCTTCTACACTTTTTTTCTACTTCGAGTACTGTATCTACTGGAGGAGTTCTAGGATTTTTGGTGGCACGCATCCCGAGGTTTCGGATTTTACGGCGCGGCACGACGTTTCATCTCCGGTGATCTTCTTCGTCGCAGTGCGGTGTGAGGACTCCCCTGGCCCACTCCGACCTCCGATTTTGACGATTCTTGCGCAGGAATACTCCCGAGAGGTAGGGCTTCATCTTTCATGTTGATCGCGCACCCCCGTTTTGGGTTTTTGGCACGGTTCCCGAGGCACCTTTGTGACCCCTTTTTCTGTGTGATTTTTGGGACAGCACTTGAGTATTTTGTGGATATCTTTGCGCACAGGCGTCGGATTGAGGCATGCTGTGAGGACTCGAATTTCCACTTAAGAGATTACTGTTGGTTTAGTGGCCTTTGGTAGTGTTTGTGCGCGTGTCGGGCCCAAGAAATGGATTGGTGGTGCAATTTGGGATTTAGTTTGCATCACTGGAGGCCTGCGTGGTCTGTCGTTGGTGTTTGCGCGCAATTTGGACTCAAGTGTTGGACTTTGGGCTTAAAAAGAGATCGCGTGGGTCACTGGAGGACCCGTCGAGTGTTCAGAAGTGATTTCGCGTGTCGTGGATGTCAAAATTGGACTCCGGGCGAAGTTTGGATAAGAGTTTACCTCTACGGTCGCCTTCGGGAATTTTTAGAGTTGGAATTTGGCAAATCGGACTTTAAAAATAGACCCGGCGCGAAAATCGGATCGAGTGGGCTATCCGGGGGCACTCCGTAATTTTCGGATGAGAATTTGGAGAAATGGACATCGTTTTTGGATTCAGCGCGCGAAATCGCTAAGAATGGATTATTTACTTGTTTGATTTGGAGCCCGGTAGGCGTGCGCGTTTTTCTAGACGACGCGGCACGCGAACCGAGGCGGCGTGGCACGGATCCTGAAGCGGCGCGGATCCCGAGGTGCGGCACAGGGCTCGAGGTACGCGCAGCAGGCGCGTCAGGTGCGCAGGGAGGTGCGCCTCCTGCGCGGGCCACGTGGGGGCCGCCAGGTGGCGGACCCCTGTTGGCGCCCGCGCGGGCGCGGGGGAGTTCGCCCGTGTCACGGGCGCGTGTCCCGCGCCTGTGGGCAGCGCGGTGTCACGCGCCCGTGTGGCGCGCGGACTGCGCGGCCGCGTGGCGCGCATAGGCGCGGCCACGTGGCCCCGCCATTTGCTGCCTGGACCGGGTGCACCCGCATGGGTGCGGTGGACCGGCGGGTGCACCGTGCACCGTGGCCGTGGACCACCCTTCCCTCTCTCCCTTCTTTTCTTCTTCTTCTTCCTCCCCCGCAAGCGATTTTTTTCTCCCTTTCTTTTCTTTCTTCTGCACCCGAGAGCGAGAGGGAGTGAGGGAGGAGGTTGCATGAGGTGCGGCGGCGCGTCGTGGACCTCGTTTTGCGTGCGAGGTCGCCCGGCGGAGCGTTTCGGCGACGACGGCGCAATCGGGTAGGTCCCGCGTGTTGGTTTTTCTGTATTTTTGTACAGTTTTTGGAGCGTTCTTTTAGACTGTAATTGACCCTCTTGCTCTTTTCTGTGTCCGGCATCGTGCACCGTTTTGCGTGCGGACTCCATTTTGCGTGTGGACTCCGGCACCGTGCACCGTTTTGCGTGCGGACTCCGGCTTCGTGCACCGTTTTGCGTGCGGACTCTGGCTCCGTGCACCGTTTTGCGTGCGGACTCCGTTTTGCGTGCGGACTCCGGCACTGTGCACCGTTTTGCATGCGGGCTCCGTTTTGCGTGCGGACTCCGGCATCGTGCACCGTTTTGCGTGCGGACTCCGGCACCGTGCACCGTTTTGCGTGCGGACTCCGTTTTGCGTGCGGACTCCAACACCGTGCACCGTTTTGCGTGCGGACTCCATTTTTCGTGCGGACTCCGGCACCATGCACCGTTTTGCGTGCGGACTCCGTTTTGCGTGCGAACTCCGGCACCGTGCACCGTTTTGCGTGCGAACTCCGTTTTGCGTGCAGACTCCGGCACCGTGCACCGTTTTGCGTGCGGACTCCGGCACCGTGCACCGTTTTGCGTGCGGACTCCGTTTGGCGTGCGGACTCCGGCATCGCGCTCCGTTTTGCGTGCGAACTCCGGCGGCGTGCTCCGTTTTGCGTGCGGACTCCGGCAGCGGACATCGTTTTGCGTGCGGATCGCGTGGAGGCCAATTGCAAGTGTCTACGAGCAATTGGTGGCAAATCGAGGTGGGTGGCCCTATCTCCAAGTTCTATGGACTGTACAATAATTCTACTGATGTAGGACTATGCATGATAGTTTATTTCCTTGTGTAGCATGCTAGATTGTTGGAATGGTTATTCCTTTTATCATCTGTTAACATAGTTATATTGGAACTTGACCTAGCACCCCCGTCATATGTTGCATGTGTAACCAGACCAGTAGAAAACCCTCACTTGGGCTAGGGTTATTTTATGCTTAGACATCCACACTGTTCTTTCATTCCTGGACATAGTGTTATCCTCGCCCGGGTAGTGGGCCGAGAGGTCGGGACTTGCTTTTAGTGTGGGATGCTTTTGCACTCTTGCTTGGGAGCAGAGTGGAGTCTGGTAGTTGTAGCGGGTTGCTTATCTGCGCCGGGAGCCGTTTGGGTAAACGGTAGTCCCGAGGGGTCTTGTTTCCCTATTGCACTGTCGTGGAAGGGAGCCGTTGAGCAGGCGGTAGTCCCAGGCCGTCGAGTATCTTCCGGTCAGTGTTGTTGGGAACCGTTGGGGTTAACGGTGATCCCAGGTCATTGAGTGTGGTCCGACCAGTATTGTTAGCTTGAGTTGTGGGTCGTTCCTGGCTGTGGAGTACCTCCAGCCAGTGTGCCTTGTGCTGCGAGCTGTTGGAGAGGCTAGTGTCTCGTGTTCCGTGTGAGCTGATCAGCTGAGTCGTAGAGAGTGCTCCGACTATTGTGCGAGATATTTGGGGATCTTGAGTCCTACCGTTCTGGGAGTGAGCGTGGTTTTTGACTATAGCCTGCTTATGCCAATTTGTGATACTCTATGCCGCGCCGTTTTCCTCAGTTGGAGTCGCGTCCCTGAGATGCCGCTGTGGATACGATGGTTGGCCTGTTGAGGCAGTTTTCCGCAGTGGATGCAACGATGGGCCTGTTGAGGCAGTTTTGCGCGAGGGGTGAGTTAGTCGGGCAGGACGCCCCACGTAAATCCCGTCCTCATGTGGATGTGTGGTAGTGGGCATGTGCGTTCCTAGTCGACAGGCGCAGGCTTGACTGGACCCTATGAGGCAGTCAGTTCGATTGGGTCTATTGAGCACCTTGGGTGCGAGTGGTCTTTTTTACTTTCATCTGTTCCACTTTTTGAGTATCTAGATAGAGGCATGGTAGCTGTAGAGTAGCTCCAACTTTTCTTGTACAGATTTCATTGCACTGTCATCTTTTACCTCTAGTAGACTTAGTCGGCAGACCGTTGGGCTTGTTGACGGCACCCACTGAGAACTACTGTGGGAAGTAGTTCTCACACCCGTCGTGGTGTCTTTTCCCCAGGAACTTCTTCTCCTGTTCCTGTTGCTCCAGTTGCTGATCCTTCTGACCGAGGCGAGGGAGTCGCGAGCTAGTTCCCTACCCGTCGTTGGAGTGTAGCGGTACCCCTTCAGAGGAGAGCTTCAGTAGATTAGTTTACTTCTTTTTCCTCTGTTGAGAGACCTTTGTTGCGAGGTATAGAGTTGTACTTTATTTTACAGTTTGAGAGACTGATGTAGTGAGGATATTTTTGTAGTGAGAGCTTGTACACCGATGTACTTTATTGGAGATATCTCCCTTTTGAGTTTTGTATCAGAGGACTTTGTATACGATCGTTTTTGGGAGATGGATATTGTATTATTTTCAGTTGTACAGTGTTTGGTTTTCAGTTCTTAGTAGTTTACTTTCAGCTCTGATATCTGTATTTCTGTAGTTTATTCTTTTTGCAGGTTAGACGCTTCGTCTGTACGGCAGTTTCCGTACAGATGGCGGATCTGTTAGTGAGCCCGGGTCGCAGTTTCGACCCCGGGGCGTGACACATGCTAGAAGGCATTTTTCATCTACACATCGCAAGGAACGTCTCCGTATTTTCCTTGGATTTTTCTGAATTTCCCGAAAGTGAGAAATCCCTGTTTTTTCAGAGTTAAGTGCTACAGTTTTTTTGGGGGATTCTTTGAGATGGTTACCTTGTCGAATTTATATCTTGACGTACGGAACTCGGATTTGAACGTGCAGGTACTCGTTTCGACGGGCTCGTCGCGAGGATCGCGATGGTATTTTTTTGGGAATTTTCTGGGCAGAGCTCGCAGGTGAAAATGGCACAACTTTGGACTGTTATATTGGGACAGCGTGTTCTTGAGTTTAATTGTATGTTTTGGGGTAATTGTTGTGCAGTGCTTGTGGCGGTTGGCTTGTTTGGGCGGGAGCACTATTTGGACTTGGAATTAACGATCGAGGTGGGTGGTTGTTGCATACCTCTACTTTTGACTTGCTCACTAAGTTTATTAGAGAAGCCCTCTATTGGACATATTGATTGATTACCATGCATGATTAAATGATATCAATGTGAGCCTATCATTTGAGATTAATTCTGTGGACATAGCATGTTGGGAATATTATCGGGATAATAGTGTTGTTGGAACATGATTATTGAAATATTTTGTTAGTGATAATTAACATGCCATGTTACCACATAGATTTGATGAAAGTTGGTTAAATGGATTAATTATTGGGACATGATGACATATCTATGTGCGGGTACCACTTTGGTGATTTATGACGGATCAGGGATTATATACATGTGTAGTTAGCTGATGTTTTTAGCATGATGGTTATATCTATGGGGATTGATTATTCGATACACATGTGGAACTGTTATTTGATTCACTTTCTTTCATCTTGTCTGAGGACATTTGCATGCTTGTATGAACATCTAGATAGGCCACTATTTATTGCTACACTATCATATTGGAATTTGACTTAGGAGAAACCATGATTGTTTTCTTTCTCCTTCTCATTTAGACTTTTGAGTCTTGTTGCTCGGGTTTGAGCAGGGGTACGGGATAGTGTAGCCGGGACCTTGGGGTCGGGGACAGGTGGTATTTTGATTATGGGTTGTGGGGTATTGCGGCTATCGCGGATAGTAGGCGGTTGACCGGATACATATTGTTTTACCCGGTTTTGGATTGGGGGTTATAGCGGCTACCGCGGATAGTAGGCGGTTGACCGGATGTCGGATGTGGGACATGATTGTGATTGTGGGTTATTTCGGTGATCGCGGATATTGGGCGGTTAACCGGGTGTCGGTTGTTGGGCTTGATTGTTGACAGTGGGTATTGCGGTGACCGCGGATATGGGGCGGTTGACCGTATGTGTCTTATGCATCAGATTGGGGATCGGGTTTCTTTAGTGGAGGGTTTTGTTCCACTTGAGAGTAGTTGTGATCCAGTCCTGCTTTTATGATACTTGTGACAGTGATTGGGTTATATTATCACACCGGCGCGGTTTTATATGCCCGGTGATGCTTTCCTCGTGTGGGTCGCTCCCCTCGAGTTCCCCTCCGGAGTGTCGGGGTCAGGCAGCCATTGAGTTTTGCTATCACATCGGCGCAGCTTATTTGCCCGATGATGAGGGTGGCAGCAGGAGTCTTTGCTATCACATCGGCGCGGCTTATTTGCCTGATGATGAGGGCGACACAGATTGGGTTTATTTGGGTCCTTTGGTTGTTGACGCATACGGTTACTCCATTTTTGGGATTACATTTAGAGGCATAGTTGTGGTAATTTCTCATTTTTAGCAGTTTCATTACTTACCACTCTTCTTCCCCTCTTTGCCTCTGGTAGACCTAGTGGGTGCGTCAGAGTTTGAGGTTTTACCCACTAGGGGAGGCTACTGGTTTACTAGTAGTTCTCACTCCCATTCTTCTTTTCTCTTTTCTTCTCCCTTGTTTTGCAGTGTCTTCTGCGGGTGCTACTGGGCTTTCAGTGGCGGGTCGAGGAGAGAGGACGGCTGAGTAGATAGATCTCGAGGCAGGATGAGCGTGTTAGCTGGACTGTTGGTGTACCCAGGTTTCCTCAGACGGTTGTACTTTTACCTTTGGGACTGGCTTTTGCCAGCAGGTTGTATTTTTTTTGGTGAGCTGGGAGAGACTGATGTATCATTTATACAGATGTATTGTATTTTATTTCCAGCTTCAGTCTGAGATGTATTAGTTTTAGTTCAGCTCTGTTTTTATTGCTCTATTATTGTATCTCTTATATCTGAGCAGGTAGTTGGCGCTTCGTGCACGCGGGAAATTCTGCGTGCACGACGGATCTGTAGACGGGCCCGGGTTCTGGTTTTCACCCGGGGCGTGACACACGGTAGCCGAACTCTCTCTCTCTCTCTCTCTCTCTCTCTCTCTCTTTATATATATATATATATTGTTTGCTACAGTAAAGTAAATATATATATACAATTTTTTTGCTACAGTATATTTATTTCGCTACTGTAATTAAAAAAAAAAAAAATTACTGTTTTAATTATTTTGCTACAGTATTTTTTAACAAAAATATATTACTGTTTGCTACAGTAAAAATTACTGTTTTAATTATTATTATCCTACAGAAAAAAAAGAAAAAAGAAAAAAAAAGGTAAATAAAATAAAATTTATTTATTTCAAGCAGGATTCGAACCCAGAGTCAAAGGCTGTATATATATAAAAAAAATTTAACCAATAAACACATAGCATACTTTTATACACTTTAGTTTAATTTTAGATCTATTCAGTGCGTTTTTCGAGCTGCAAGTTGATTTTTTGTAAAAAGAAATTGATAAATTCTAAACCTAGTCGACATATTAAATTGAGACAAAATTTGTTAGGTGGCTAACTTCTCGTGATATTATTTTTTTGAGTTTTATCAGATCTGAATAGAATCTTAACGATTGCTTGACGAAAGGCATGAATAGGACTAAGGTCCTAGAGTCATCGAGAGGGATGGGACTTTGCCCATAAAGGGCATTCCTGCAATGGGAACCCAACCTTTGTGATAGGAGATCCCTTGAAGAAGGTTCAATGTGGTAAAAATAAGCTGCCAGGTTGGCCAAAGAGCACTTTATACAGTTTATTCAGAAAAACTTTAGTTCTAATTCCATCCCTATGATGAGTTGTGCTCTATGTAGTGGTTGAGGTTGAGTTTATAGCTCTTAATAGAATCTGAGGCGATAATTTTCGCGAGATGTGACTCTACACACATCCCTGGAGGAGACCACCTATATAAGAATATTCGTATAAGGCCGCGACTATGAGATGTGGGTTGTCCATAGAATTTTTTATGAAAAAATCAAGGTACTGTGCATGGCCTTTAATACACAGACTCGCGACAGAAAATTCTGTACTATGTGTGTGGCAGTTGAAGTCAGGGTCAAAGGAACGTAGTTCAAGACCTGTTTCACTCCGATTCATTCTGATGAAAATTGCTTACACTAAGTGAGGTTAAGTCTCTTAAAGACACCTTACCTATTATATAGTATAAACACCCGATAATCTTAATTTATTTCATTTTTGATTATTGAGTTTAATTCTTATTTCGAAATTTTGAATTTTGTGGGGATTGTTAGAATAATATTCAAAATTTATAAAACCCTCAATAATCATTTTTATTATTTTATAGTTAATTTTAATTTATTTAATTTTAATGATTCTCATTTATTATCATTTAATTATTATTAACTTCTTAATTAAGTTTTGAACATTTTTTGCATTCATGGACTCTTAAATATCCTTTATGGGTGATGTGAATGTTGGGAATTCCAACCTTCACCTACACCTTACACCTATATAAAGTACTATTGTGTATATGTTAAGATATACACACTCATACTTATACACAAGTAAGAGAAAATAAAAGAAAAAGCTTTAGAGATAATTTGATTTATATTTCTATTTTATTTTCTTATATTATTTTACTATCGGGTGTTGAAAGAAACTTCGTCAAACTTTTTCTGCGGTCGTGCTCGTAGGAAGGGGAGTTCCGGTCGTGTTAAGGATTTTTGTATTGTCGTATTTCATGAAGTGTTTTGAGTCTTGAAGATTGAAGTTGAAGAATTGTCGATCACATACATCGATCTCATGAAGAATGGATTCAAAATGATCAGGTATGTTTAACTAAATATTTTTGATGATTTGAATACATTTTTATAGTTTAGAAACACTTAGAATAATTTTCATTGCATAAAAATAAAAAACTGAACACTTTACACGTTCAGGATCCGGACCAGCCACATCCAGTCTGGACCCCGAACATGGTTGGGTTCATGCGAAATTCCAGTCCGGATCAACCCCTATCCAGTCCGGACCCCGAACATTATTTTTGATAAAACGCATGAATCAGTCCAGATTAGGAAATTCAGTCCGGACCCCGAACCTGTTTTTTCAGGAAATTCTCTTGAAAAACACGACAGTCCAGATCAGCCAAATCCAGTCCGGACCGCCGTGCGGGAAAAAGTCTGTTAAGTAAGTTTTTGATTCTTATCTCTTTCCAAACGGTTTCTAACCTATAAATAGACCCTAACATTTATCTTTTAGGGTAAACCGAAGGATTCCTAAGGTTTCAAAATTCCTATTATTTCAAAAGGAATCAAAGGAAATCCATATATAGAGAAGAAAGGAAAACATGATTAATTTCACGTTTCTTCATCTATATTGATCAATTTGATTCTAGGGTTTTTCAAACTCTTTATTTCTTGTAGAATCAGATTGATGAATACTTAGATGATGTTTTCTTGTCTATCTATGATCTAAGTATTCTGATTATCATTACCACCAATAAACAAAACAACGATTTCTGAAAGGAACATCGGCGCGTGGATTCGCGTGGCCTTGTGGATTCAAGGTGCTTATCGCTTTCGTGGATTCGGAGCGAGATGCGTTCGTGTGATCGATACGTACCAAAATTGGTGAAGACCGTGGATTCGGTTGGACGTCGTGGATTCGGCATTGGACGCAAATCATGGATTCGAGGCGCGTTGTGGAGCGAGCGGAGAAGATCTACTCTGAGCGTATGGAAAAGGTTGAGTCATAGTGTTACGGTATATCACCTTGTACGTATTTAATCTTAGTGGATTTCACCGTGTTATCGGTCCCGTGGTTTTTTACTCATGTGACGGAGTTTTCCACGTAAAATCTTGCGTTTTTTTTTTTTATTTTTACGCAAAGATTTTTTGAGTTTTATTGTTTACACCTATTCACCCCCCCCTCTATGTGGTTTTTCCCCTATTTAGATCCTTGGATCCCATAACCCACAAGTAGTATCGGAGCGGGAATAGGGTTGTAAATAATGGTTGAAGGTAGAAACATCAATAGACCACCGTTCTTCGATGGAACAAATTATGCCTACTGGAAAGTACGCATGAGAGCGTTCTTCATTTCCATCGATGAATGAGTATGACAATCAATTGAGTTTGGATGGACATATCCTACTGAGATTATTGTCGATGATGTTGTCACCATCAAACCTAGGTCAAAATGGACCAAGGAAGAAATTGATGCATCTTCTTACAACGGCAAGGGAATTAATGCTTTATTTAATGCTTTGTCACAAACTGAGTTCTCTCGCGTCTCGGCTTGTGAGACCGCGAAAGAAATCTGGGATACTTTGCAAGTTACACATGAGGGAACAAGTTTATTGAAGATTCAAAACCTGTAGATGCTTACGAGCAAGTTTTGTTAAGCATTTTGTATTGACGTATTTCGTGAAGTGGTAAAAGTCTTGAAGATTGATGATGAAAAATTGTGGATCAATTACACCAATCTCAAGAAGAATGGATTCGGAATGATCAGGTACGTTTAACTAAATAATTTTGGCGATCCGAATACATTTGTGTAGTTTAGAAACACTTGGATAAGTTTTCAGTGCATAAAAATAAAAAACTGGACAAGTTGGATATTCAGGATCCGGAACAGACCATTCCAGTCCGGACCCCGAACATAGTTTAGTTAATGCGGAATTCCAGTCCCGAGCTCCCCTGTTTCAGTCCGGACCCCGAACTATGTGTTTGCTGAAATTGCATGAACAGTTCGGACCTCCCCTGTTCCAGTCCGGACCCCGAACTGTTTTTTCAGAAAAATTGCTGGAAAAAGACGACAGTCCGGATCAGCCAAATCCAGTCCGGACCGCCGTGCGGGAAAAATTATGTTAAGTCAGTTTTCGATGCTTATCTCTTTCCAAAGGTTTCTAACCTATAAATAGACCCTACATTCTTCTTTTAGGGTTAAGGCAGATAATCGAAAAATTATAGAAAAATCCACAAATATAGAGAAGAAAGGAAAACACAATTAATTCATGTTTCTTCATCTATAGTGTTCAATTTGATTCTAGGGTTTCCAAACTCCTATTTCTTGTAGAATCAAATTGAAGAATACTTAGATGGTAATTCGTGTCTATCTTTGATCTAAGTATTCGGAGGATCATCACCAATAAACAAAACAACGATTTTATCAAAAATCGGCGCGATGATTCGCGTGGCCTTGTGGATTCAAGGTGCTACCGCTCTCGTGGATTCGGAGCGAGGCGCGTTCGTGTGATCGAGACGTGCTGCATTGGTGAAGACCGTGGATTCGGTTGGACGTCGTGGATTCGACGTTGAACGTCGTGGATTCGGCGTTGGGACGCAAATCGTGGATTCGAGGAGCGTTCGGAGCGAGCGGAGAAGATCAACTAGGAGCGTATGGAAAAGTTTGAGTCGTAGGGTTACGGTAAATCACCTTGTACGTGTTTAATCTTAGTGGATTTCGCCGTGTTATCGGTCTCGTGATTTTTTACTCCTGTGATGGAGTTTTTCACGTAAATCTTGCGTACTTTATTTATTTTCCGCATTGGATTATTTTTTACGCAACGATTTGGTGTGTTTATTGTTTTCACCTATTCATCCCCCCTCTAGGTGGTTTTTTTTCTATTCAGATCCATAATATTCATAACCCACAAGTGGTATCAGAGAGGGAATAGGGTTGTAAACAATGGTTGAAGGTGAAAACATCAATAGACCACCTTTCTTCGATGGAACAAATTATGCATATTGGAAAGTACGCATGAGAGCGTTCTTGATTTCCATCGATGAACGGGTTTGGCAATCAATTGAGTTTGGATGGACAAATCCTACTGAGATTATTGTCGATGCTGTCATCATCAAACCTAGGTCGAAATGGACTAAGGAAGAAATTGATGCTTCTTCTTACAACGACAAGGAAATTAACGCCTTATTTAATGCCTTGTCACAAATCGAATTCTCTCGCGTCTCGGCATGTGAGACTGCGAAAGAAATCTGGGATACTCTACAAGTTACACATGAGGGAACAAGTTTAGTGAAGATTCAAAAACTGCAAATACTTACGAGCAAATTTGACTCTATTTTTATGTCAGAAAATGAATCTTTCACAGATTATTACACACGATTACAAGATATCGTTAATACATGTGTTAACTTGGGAGAGAAAATTCCAGAATCTAAAATTGTAAGAAAGATTTTGAGAACTCTTCCTGAAAGATTTCGCCCTAAGGTCGCAGCCATTCAAACAGTAAAACACTCGAACGAAATCAAGGTAGAAGAATTAGTTGGTGCACTTCAAACTTATGAAATGACTTTTCCTACTAACTATTCTTCTAGAAAGCCTTCCTCTTCTTCTAAGTCTTCAGGTTTTGCATTGAAATTAACAAAAGAAGAAGACGCGGATTCATCCTCCTCAGACGCTGATGAGAATTTATCAATGGAGGATTTCGAGAAACAACTTACACTCTTGACGAGGAAATTTCGCCAAAGCTTTCGAAGGGAAAATTCAAGTAAATCCTCATCCTTCGTTAAGTCCAAGAAAGGCAAGGGATCTTCAAGCTTTAAGTCAAGAAAGCAAGAGGGTTCTTCAAAGGACAAGAAGAACTCTGCGGGACAAATTCAGTGCTTCAAATGCCGAGGTTATGGCCATATCTCAACGGAGTGTCCCAACAAGAATCCGTCAAAGAAGAAGGCTATGCAAGCCGTCACATGGGATGACACTTCCACTTCTAATGAGTCATCTTCCAGTGATGAGGATAACAACGCCACATCATTCCACGCGTCCACAACTTCACCTTACATGTGCTTTTCAGCGACTTCCTCTGGTTCATTATCCAACTCCTCCTTGAATGAAAAGAATGCTCATAGGTGGATAATGTTAATGATCAATAATTTAATTTATTTTTCTTGAGAACACTTGCATGCTTGTATGGACATCTAGATAGGCCATCTTTTATCGCTACACTATCATGTTGGAACTTGACTTAGGAGAAACCATATTTGGTTCTTTTCTCCTTATTCTTTAGTCAGGTGGTTGTTGTTGCTCGGGTTTGAGCAGGGGTATGGGATTGTGTAGCCGGGACCTTGGGGTCGGGGACAGGTAGTATTCGATTATGGGTTGTGGGGTGTTGCGGCTACCGCGGATAGTAGGCGGTTGACCGGATGTCGGATGTGGGAGATGATTGTGATTGTGGGTTATTTCGGTGACCGCGGATATTGGGCGGTTGACCGGGTGTCGGTTGTTGGGCTTGATTGTTGACAGTGGGTATCGCGGCGACCGCGGATATTGGGTGGTCGACCAGATGGTTATTTATGCATCATATTGGGGATCGGGGTTCTTTAGTGGAGGGTTTTCTTCCACTTGAGTATAGTTGTGATCCAGTCCTGCTTTTCTGATACTTGTGACATTGCTATTTTCCTCGTGTGGGTAGCTCCCCTCGAGTGCCACTCCAGAGCGCGCGGGGCACCAGCTAGGTGCCGGACAGGCATTGAGTTTTGCTATCACATCGGCGCGGCTTACTTTCCCGATGATGAGGGCGGCAGTAGTGGTTGTATATTTCTGTCATTGCATATGATGAGATTCAGTTGGCATTCTGTTGTTGCATCCCTGTGGGGAGATCTGTTGGTTTTCTGCTGTTGCATCCCAGTTTGGATTTTTTCGGCTTGTTGCCCATTACCCGGTCGATGGACCGTGAGCTTGAGCATTAGAATTTTGATCTACACAGAGCCAGCTGTTCTTTCACGTACACTAGCGGAATTGCTACCCGCAGCGGTGCACTTTACCGGTAAAGTGGTCAGCAGTGGCGACCCGTGAGCCCGTTGGGATTATGATAGCATGCTGGGTGTCCAAAAGTGGCATTAGCCTGAGGCCCCAATGACCAACAGTGGCATTTGCCTGAGGTCCTAGTGCTCTATGGCAGCTTAGCCTGAGGCCCTTGTGGCCAACAGTGGCATTAGATTGGGTATTTTGTTATTCTACCATTGATGCATTGTTTGCCTGTTTATCATTATCCTCTAATGATTTCTCAGTTCTTGTTCAATATCTATATCAGCATGCTCTTATTATGATAGTTCGGTACCCTGATATGCTCTGCACTGTATTCATGATTATTCGGCATTTTTCCCTGAGGTCTTGTTGACCAACATGGTGTCTTTGATTGGGTATTTGGTTATTCTACCATTGATGCATTGATTACCTGCTTAGCATACTTAATCATTATACTCTTATGATTTCTCAGTTCTTGATCCAGTATCTATATCAGCATGCTTTTACTTCAGTAGTTCAGTACCTATTTATGCTCAGAATCATGATTATGCTTCCTGCCAGTATCTGCTTATGATATCTGCCTTACCTAATGACTCTTACTATCCGCTAGTTATTGTATGCCAGTAGGTACGATTTGCTATTTCTCGGCTCGTCGTGCCCACTGGGATACACTGTCGATGTATCTCACACCCCCTGGGTGACCATTTTTCAGGTCGGTCGGGTGCTGGGATGTCGGGACGTGTTGGTGAGGTTGATGCGATAGAGTTGACCCTGACAGCCGTTGATTATATTTATCAGTTTATTTAATTTGTAATTCGAGTTGTAATATGATGTAATAGTTGTATCTGTTTTGGTAGTTTAGTCTACTCTGATGTGGGTTGCCATTGTTGAGCCGAGCATGTATAGAAAAGGCTCAATCCAATGGGGATTGAGAATTTTTTATATATGTGGCGGTCTGTCGCGTTCTGGCTGGTTTTAAACTCTGATTTAAAAAAAAAAAAAAAATTAGACTCTATTTTCGAACTCGGGGCGTGACACCCAACCCCGCCAAGGAGCAAAAGAACTTCAGCATCAACAGCAGCAGCACAAGCAACAACAACAGCAAAAGCAGCAGCGACAGCTTCAGGTCATGGACCAATTGAAACCTCAGAGGATAAAGCCTCTGCGACATCAATTTACCGAGAGCAACAACGGTTATCGTCGGAACAAGAGCGAATTGCGATTGAACAAGCTCGGATTTCTACGGAACTTGCGCAAATTACTACCACCCAAGCCGACATGAAGAAAAAGTTCAAATCTTTCGCCAAATTGGTCAAAAAGATTTTTACTAAACTTGGTTGCAGTGACTCCGACGACACCGACTCGGGTTGATGTTTTTACTTTTCAATGTTTGTTCTAATGATGTCTTTTGCAGATTCTTCATTTCAGTTGTGAGGACCCGGATCCCCACGATGAGATTACTGGTTGATTGGCAGCTTCTGGAGGCCTATGTGGCGTGTCGGCGGTGTTGGTGCACCAATTGGACATAAGTGATGGACTCCGGGTGTTAAAAGGATTACTTGGGTAATCGGTTGACCCTGTCGGATGTTTAGAAGTGGTTTCGCGCGAAAGGGATATTAAGATTGGACTCAGCGCGAAATTTGGGTTAAGAACACTTTTCTGGATGCCTTCGGAAAATTTGGGGATTGGAATTTGGCAAAACGGACAACGAATTTGGATTCAGCGTGCGAAAACGATAAAAATGGACTATTCACTTGTATTTTTCGGAGCTCGGATGACGCGCACGGATTTTGAGGCACTTGCCACTGTTCCGGTGGCCGGCGGGCAGCGGCGGAGCGCGGCGGCGCGGGCGCGGGCAGGGGCCGGAGTGGGCGCGGGCAGGCGCACGGTGCATGGGGGCGGCGTGCCACGTGTCGCCTTCCTATTGGTTTGCCTTGGTACACGTGGCCGCGTAGGATAGGTCGGTGCAGTGGACTGGGACCACGGAGCAGGCAGGGGTGGCCTCGGGGCGCGTGCCTGGCAGGGGCAGGCGGCGCTGGCGCACACGTGGGCGCGCGCTGACCGCTCTTCCCGCGCTCGGGTGCGCCACGTGTCGGCATCCGCGGCGGGCCACGTGGCGCATGGATAGTGGCCGGTTCGGCTGTTCCCTGTTCTGTGGATGACGTGGCGCAACCAGCGCGTTTCGGGCGCATTGCGGCGGAGGCTTTCGGGTGCACTGTTGGCGCCCGAAAGTTTCGGGCGCCCGGAAAATGTACCCCAATGTGCATTTTTGGCTTGGATTTCAGCCTATAAATAGACAGTAGGGGGCCTTTGTGCGGGTTTTTAGCATTTTCGGGAGCTCCCTCTTCTACAAAGCCATCTACACTGTTCCCTCCACCACTTGATGGATTTTCGGGATTTTTGGAGGCCGCGGCATCGGCGTTTACTGCGACGCGGCGCACATCGACGCACCTTGGATTTTTGGCTTCTACCGTCGCTTTTCAGTCCGCAAGGCACACCGGATCACGCCAATGGAATTTTGAGCCGATTTTCATGGCAGCGCATTCACGAGAGGTAAGGCTTCGTTTTCCATGTGGATCACTTCTCCTCGTTTTGAGTTTTCGACACTGGTCCCGAGGTGTTTCTGTGACTCCTTTTTCTGTTGTGAGATTTTGGACAGCGGAGGCTTGTCGATTTTCTATCTCGACCTAAGAGAATCGGAATGAGGCGTTTAAGGACTCGATCGACATATAATCTTCGAGCGGAACGCGCTCGTATTTTTATTGGATTTTTCTGAGGATTCTTCGAAGGTGATATTTAAGCTTCTTTGGGGTTGTATCCCGCAGTTTTCGCAGTATTGTGGATTACCGGCGCCCCGCATTGTTTAATTTCTATCTTGGCCTACAGGTGTCGGAACGGGGCGTATAAATACTCGTTTTGGGGCTACTCGTCGCGAGGATCGCAACCGTGAATTTTCTAGAATTTTTGGAGCACTTCTTGGAGGTGAGAATGCCCTTCTTTGTGCTGTTTGGGAAAAACAGTATTGCTGTTGGTGTACGTTTTGGGGTATGATTAGTGAGTTGTGTTGATTATTGTTGTGGTGTTGCATTGTTGAGGTGATGTTGTTTGGAGCCGAGGCTTGCGCGACTTGTACCGAGGATGCGGGTTCAGTGGATTTCGTTAGCAAGTGGCCACTCTCTTCGTCGACTTCGGCTTTGCCTGTGGAAAGCGTTTCAGGTGGGTTGCTTCATCTCCAGAACTGGTGGACGGTTCTCTAATTCTTTATGTTAGAAAGCATGCATGTTTAGGGTACAATAATTGTATGTTATTGTGAGGTAAGCTAGGAAGGATGATTGTATAAAGGAATTGCAAGATTAATATTCATGTTAAATATTATCGAGGACTTGCAGGATTTAGATATTCATGATGATGAATAGTAAATGCTTACCTAAGGGATTTACCCTATGTGATTGTTAGCATGCTTGTTTAATTGTACAATATTTAGCATCGAGATGGAAGCTTGAGGAATGGCCTAGATCATGCAGATTGATATACCATAGTAGTGACCTTTTAGCATGCCTTGTTGCACATAGTCTTTTATGTTATGATTACTCGATGGAGTAGGAGGCTATATCTATGTGCGGGTATTATTCCGATCATTCTTTTGATGGACCCTGGATTGTGGACAGGTGTAGTTCATTAGGGATTCTGACATGTTGTTTATTCCTAGTGGATCTATTATATGCTTTACTCCCTTTCATTTCCTTGAGGACATTTGCATGCTTGTATGGACATCTAGTTAGGCCATCTTTTACTGCTACACTACTTCTTGGAACTTGACTTAGGAGAAACCATGTTATTCCTTTCTCCTTCTTTGTTAGTCAGGCAGTCTGTGTTGCTCGGGTGCGAGCAGGGGTTTGGGGTAGTGTAGCCGGGACATTGGTGTCAGGGATGGGTTGTGCTGGATTGAGGCTGGCAGGGTTTTGTGGTGACCGCGGACTTTGGGCGGTCGACCGGAGGTCGGTTTTAGATTATGGTTTGTGGGGCTTTACGGCAACCGCGAATATTGGGCGGTTGACCGGCTATTTGTTTATGCATCTGATTGAGGACCGGGGTTTTCTTTAGTGGCTGAGCTTTCCCATTTGGATCAGAGTCATGATCCAGTCCTGCTGATTTATACTACTATTATATTTATTACTCAGGCACTTTACTCGTGTGGGTCGCTCCCCTCGAGTGCCACTCCGGAGTGTGCGATATACATACTTGAGTCCTTGAGACTCCTATTCCCTATCGGTGTTATGCGTTGGCCAGCATACCCGATTTGGCAGGCACAGCAGGCAGTACCAGTTTTACTGGTGGCACTAGATTGGGGTTATTACAGGCAATTACTTTATTGTTGCACTCGTGTCAGGGGGACTGAGTGGAGTCTAGTAGCTGTGTTTAGACCAGTGCTAGTGTTGTTGGGAGCCGTTTGGTTTGACGGTGGTCCCGTGTTGTTGTGAGTACTTTGACCATTGTGTGAGAGGTTGAGTATCTTGAGTCTATCCGTTCTGAGAGAGAGCGTGGATTTCGATTATAGCCTGCATGAGCCACTACTCGATAGCGAGTTAGTCCGTTTGGACACCCTACGTAATTCCTGCCCGGCAGTGGGAGGTGGTTGTAGGTGGGCGCAGATTTGACTGGACCAGATGTGGCAGTCAGCTCGATTGGGTCGATTGTGCACTTCATGTGCTAGTGGTGGCATATCCTTCATTGGTTCTCCCCTTTTGAGCATTTAGATAGAGGCATGGTAGCTGTTGAGTGTCTCCAGCTTTCTTGTTCAGTCTTTTACTGCATTGGTTATCTTATGCCTCTAGTGGACTTAGTGGGCAGATCGTCGGGCCTGGCGGTGGTACCCACTGAGAACTCCCTTTTGGTGTAGTTCTCACACCCATTGGGGGCTTTCCCCCTCACTTTCTTTTCTCTCATTTGTTTTGCAGAGTCTTAGCGGGTGTTGCTGATTCTGCGGTTGTTGATCGAGGCGAGGGAGTCGCGAGCTAGATCCCTACCCGTCGTTGGAGAGTAGCGGTACCCCTTCAGAGGAGATCTTCAGTAGATTAGTTATTTTATTTCCTCTTTTGAGAGACTGATGTAGTGAGGATATGATATGTATTGAGAGCCTGTACACTGATGTATTTATTGGAGATACCTCCCTGTTGAGTTTTGGGTTTTGTATTTGAGGATATTGTATTATTATCATTTTTGGAAGATGGACATTATTGTATTATTTCCAGTTGTACAGTGGTTGATTTTAGTTTTACAGCAGATTTTTATTTATAGCTCTGATATCTGTTAGTTGTAGTACCTTTTCTTGCAGGTTGGACGCTTCGCCTGTGCGGGATTTTGCATAGGCGGCGGATCTGTTGACGAGCCCGGGTCGCAGTTTCGACCCCGGGGCGTGACATCAGTTCTTAATATTTTTGAACTTTGCATTACCCTCCTTTTATTTTGGCTTGTTTTCTATGACAAAAAGGGGGAGAGAACATGGAACATTGAGAACTTGAGTACTTTGAACTTTGACAGTAAGGTAAGTTGAAAACTTTGTACTCTGAGTACATGCCACTACTAACTATTTGACTAACTATTTGGGCATGTAATATTACTAACAAGTTGCTTGATAATTGACATAACTTTGAACTTATTAATTGTTGTGATATGACATTTGAACTCTTAATGATTAGATGATATGTGAATCTTTGACTGTCGACTTTCTTACATATCTGATAAATAATGTCATAAGGAGTATAAACTCTATCTCTCTGATTGCTTATTGAATGTTTAAATTCTTGAGGTATCTAACGATTTCTTTTGTCAAGAATTATTCCTTTTGCAGAGAGTACAAGTGTTTAAATCTAGAGTTTGTATTAGGAGTTTATCTTTTGTATTATCTATTGTATTCATTTTTATTTGGATCATTCATGTAAATTTTTGTTGTATGGTGATAGCAACAAAAATATCTTTTTGAATTTTTAAGTGGATTTTTGTTTTGTAACGAAACCGCCAAAGGGGGAGATTGTTAAGGATTTTGTGTTGGCGTATTTCGTGAAGTGTTTTGAGTCTTGAAAATTGAAGATGAAGAATTGTGGATCATATACATCAATCTCAAGAAGAATGAATTCAAAAGGATCAGGTACATTTAACTAAATAATTTTGGTGATCCGAATACATTCTAGTAGTTTAGAAACACTTGGAATATTCTTTATTGCATAAAAATAAAAAACTGGACAATTTGAGTGTTCAGGATCCGGATCAGGACCATCCAGTCCGGACCCCAAACATAGTTGTGTTCATACGGAATTTCAGTCCGAAATAGTCCCAAGTCAGTCTGGACCCCGAACTATGTGTTTGCTGAAATCGCATGAATGGTCCGGATCAGGAAATTCCAGTCCGGACCCCGAACTATTTTTTCAGAAAATTTGCGAAAAGAGACGATAGTCCGGATCAGCCAAATCCAGTCCGGACCGCCGTGCGGGAAAAATTCTGTTAAGTTAGTTTTTGATGCTTATCTCTTTCCAAAGGTTTCTAACCTATAAATAAATCCTAATTTCACATCTAGGGTAACCGAAGGTAACCGAAAAAAATATAAAAAATCCACACATATAGAGAAGAAAGAAAAACACGATTAATTTCATGTTTCTTCATCTATATTGTTCAATTTGATTCTAGGGTTTCCAAACTCTTATTTCTTGTAGAATCAAATTGAAGAATACTTAGATGGTGTTTTCTTATCTATCTTTGATCTAAGTATTCGGCGGATTATCATCACCAAGAAAACAACGATTTCCTAAAATCGGCGCGTGGATTCGCGTGGCCTTGTGGATTCAAGGTGCTACCGCTCTCGTGGATTCGGAGCGAGGTACGTTCATGTGATCGATACGTGCTACATTGGTGAAGACCGTGGATTCGGTTGGACGTCGTGGATTCAACGTTGAACGTCGTGGATTCGGCGTTGGATGCAAATCGTGGATTCGAGGAGCGTTGTGGAGCGAGCGGAGAAGATCTACTTGGAGCGTATGGAAAAGGTTGAGTCGTAGTGTTACGGTAAATCACCTTGTACGTGTTTAATCTTAGTGGATTTCGCCGTGTTATCGGTCCCGTGGTTTTTTACTCCTGTGATGGAGTTTTCCACGTAAAATCTTGCGTACTTTATTTATTTTTCACATTGGGTTATTTTTTACGCAACGATTTGGTGTGTTTATTGTTCACACCTATTCACCCCCCCTCTAGGTGGTTTTTCCCCTATTCAGATCCATTATTAACATAACCCACAGAACCAACCTGGATTAAAATTCCCGATGATATGCTAATAAAATTTGGCGAAAATGGAATCCAGACTATTGTTGCCGAAATATACGACAATATCGACGAAAATTACAATGACCCAAACTATCTACGAGATAGAGCTATTATTACACCCGTGAATGAAAATGTCGATGAGATTAATACTTATGTGCTTTCGTTACTACAAACAGAAGAATGGCTATATTTCAGTTCAGATTCACTATGTAGTTCATCCAGAAATGCTGAAGAAAATAATATATTATATCTGGTAGATTTCTTGAATACTTTGAAATTTAACGGAGTACCTAATCATGAATTGAAGCAAAAAGTTGGAAGTCCTATCATGTTGCTTCGCAATATTAACCAGAATTCTGGACTTTGTAATGGCACTCGATTAATCATAACTCAGTTAGCTCCTAGGATTATTGAAGCGCAAATTTTCACCGGGAACCATATTGGCGAGGAAGTTTACATTCCTCGAATAGTAATAAATGTAACAGAATCTAAGTGGCCATTCGTGTTGAAAAGAAGACAATTAACAAAAGTCAAGGGCAGACATTATAGAAAGTTGGTCTTTATTTATCGCAACCTGTCTTCTCACACGATCAACTTTGTTAAGGCTTTTTGTGTTGGCATATTTCGTGAGTTGAGTCGGAGTCTTGAAGTGATCAAATTGTTAATTAGCAATCGAAGACTTAGAGAAGATTCAACAAGAGCTTAAGTTGACACTCAGTGTTTTGAGTCTTGAAGATTGAAGTTGAAGAATTGTGGATCAATTACACTAATCTCAAGAAGAATGGATTCGGAATGATCAGGTATGTTTAACTAAATAATTTTGGTGATCCGAATACATTTGTGTAGTTTAGAAACACTTGGATAAGTTTTCTTTGCTTAAAAAATCAAAAACTGGACAAATTGGATGTTCGGGATCCGGATCAGACCAATCCAGTCCGGACCCCGAACATAGTTTAGTTCATGCGCACTTTCAGTCCGGATCGGATTTCTGTTTCAGTCCGGATCGGATTCCTGTTTCAGTCCGGATCGGATTCATGTTTCAGTCCGGACCCCGAACTGTTTTTTTCAGAAAAATTGCTGAAAAAAGACGACAGTCCGGATCAGCCAAATCCAGTCCGGACCGCCGTGCGGGAAAAATTCTGTTAAGTCAGTTTTTGATGCTTATCTCTTTCCAAAGGTTTCTAACCTATAAATAGACACTTAGGGTTTCTCAAGAACTACCGAAAAATTAAGAAAACACTTGAGAGCAACCCTAGAGGCTAGGTTTTTTATCGTTCTTCTTTTTAGCCTATTTTAGGTCAATTCGACGGTTCTTCCAAGATCTATCTTTTGTCGAATTGATCTAATCTTTGCTTAGAGATTCCATCCATGGTTCTTCATTGATAATCTAAGCAAAGGATCACCATCGAAGCTTTTATCAAGTTTGCGTCGTGGATTCGACGTAGCATCGTGGATTCGATGTGTTGAAGGCGTTTCGTGGATTCGAAACGTGTGCTCGTGGATTCGAGTGGCGTTCGTGGATTCGAACGTGTGCAGTGGACGTGCAGTCGGTGAGCGCAAGATCCGAAGAAGTTGAAGGAGGGGTTTGAGTCCGTGGAGTCGGTAATCACCTTGTTATTCTTCTATTCTTAGTGGATTGTTATTGCGTGTTGGTCCCGTGGTTTTTCTCCTGGATTGGAGTTTCCACGTAAATCTCGGTGTGCTGTTTTTATTTTCCGCATTGGTTTTTATTTTGCACTGAGATTTGTTTTTAAGTATTACACCTATTCACCCCCCTCTAGTTGTTTGATAGTACCTATTTAGATCCTTGTGGATCCTTAATATATAAAAACCTACAAGTGGTATCAGAGCGGGTTTTAGGTTTATCTATCATGTCGGGTGAAAGTGGTAATATTTATAGACCTCCTTTTTTTGATGGAACTAATTATGCTTATTGGAAAGTACGGATGAGAGCTTTTCTCATCGCAATTGATGAGCGGGTATGGCAATCCGTGGAATACGGTTGGGTGCATCCTGTTGAGGAAGTAGAAAATTCTACTACCCCAAAACCTCGCTCTAGATGGTCCAAAGAGGAATTCGAAAGATCTTCTTACAATGGGAAAGGTATGAACGCTCTATTTAATTCTCTTTCCTCGACTGAGTTCACACGAATTTCCGCGTGTGAAACTGCAAAGGAGATTTGGGATATTCTCAAAATTACACATGAGGGTACTAATCTAGTAAAAATTCAAAAGCTTCAGATTCTTACAAGTCAATTTGACTCTATTCATATGGAAGAGCATGAATTGTTTACAGATTATTACACTAGACTTCAAGATGTAATCAATACTTAATTTAGGAGAAAAGATCCCGGAGTCGAAAATTGTAAGAAAGATACTTCGGACTATTCCGGAACGGTTTAGGGCAAAGGTTACCGCCATTGAAACCGTTAGTCATCCGGATGAGATGAGAGTAGAGGAATTAGTAGGTGCTTTACAAACTTATGAGATGACTTTTCCTACTAATCAAGTTTCTTCCAAGTCTTCTTCTAAGCTTACAGGTGTTGCATTCAAATCTACAAAGGAAGAAGATGGCGAATCAAGTTCCGACGATGAAATCACTTTTGCCGATTTTGAAGAACAATTGGCGCGGATCATAAAGAAATTTCGTCGGAAGTTTTGGAAGAATCGAACCGATGGATCTTCATCCTCGAAACCATCTAAAGGATCATCGGGTTCTAAATCCTCTAACCTCAAAGGCTCTGCAAAACCTTCTAAGAAAAAAGATGAATTCGAAGGGGAAATCCAATGTTATAGATGCAAAGGCTACGGCCATATTTCAACGGATTGTCCTTCTCCGAAATCATATAAAAAGAAGGCTTTGCAAGCGAAAACTTGGGACGATTCTACTTCTAATGAATCGACCTCAAGTAAAGAGGAAAAAGTTGTTGCCTTACATGCTTCTCAAATTCCCTCTTCTAATTTTTGCTTATCATCTCTAATCACTGACTCTTCTCCTTTGATTTTGTATGAAACATCAACATCCGATGGAGAGTCATCAAGTGATGTGGAGTCGGACAAAGAAGAACTCGTTGAGGCATATCAACAACTTCTTGCGGAATCTAAGAAGATGGCCAAGCATATCAAGAAGTTGAGGAAGCAACGACTAGAGACTAGAGACTAAAGACAAGAATCATGCTTTAAAGACAAAACTTCATGATCTCGAGGAGGAACAAGAACGTTTATTGGATAACAATAAAATTCTCTAAGAAAAGCTAAACCAATCGGAGACAAACGCTAAATCATATATGGACAAGATTGGTTTTCTAGAAAAACAGTTTGAGGAAATTCATGTCACCAACCAAGCTTTGACCAAGCAAGTTCATCAACTTAAATCCGACATACAAAGGCTTTCAACTGGTTCCAAGAAATTTGATTGTATGTCCGGATTAGGTCAAACAAACAAGGTTGGTTTGGGATTTAAAAAGAGCCAAACTGTGAAGGCTTCAAGTTCCACAACTAAGTTGAAAGGAAGAACTTGTCACCAATGTGGACTTGAAGGTCACTTGATGAAGATGTGCTCGAAAAAGGGAAAGAGGAATTCTTCGGCAACTTCATCGACGGAGCGAACTCAACGGAATCAAAAGACACATCAAGTCAATGGAGTTCACTCAATCCACCAAAGGTCCGAGCCACAACATCAATCATACAAGTGGATCATTGCGAGGCAAAGACCTAAGGTGGACCAACAGTCAAAGCTATCATCTCCCAACCACAATGAATCAAGACAACCCAAAATCCGACGATTTTGGATTCGGAAAGGTGATATCTTTCCTTGTCTTAAGTTCTAAATAGCTTATGACTGTATGTAATGCTTTGATTGGTTTTCCTTTCATATTTTTCTGAATCTCTGCATTACATATTTTCAATGCCCTTCATTTTTATGTTTTGTTTTTAAACAAAAGGATTTTAACGAACAAGTGCATTGAATTTAAAAAAGGGTTTTACTTTCAATCACTCCAATTTAATTTTATATGGATTATCAACTTTACTCCATAATCATAATTCTTGAAGATACTTCATTATAGGAGTTTTTGATAATTATATTCATCAAATTTTAGTAATCATGTGTGATTTTTAGATGCTTAATCTATCTCGGTTGTGTGAGTTCTTTGTGATAAGCATGAGACAACCGATAGACTAAAATTTAGAATTTAATTCTTTCACATAAGAGATTGCATTTTCTTACAAGGGTAAATAAATGAATTGCAAAAGATATGGAAAGAGTTACATCCGAAAGGAGTGTGAAAACTACCACCACATGTTGTAAAGAGCTGCCACCCCGGTCGTCCGGTTAGTTTGTGAAGCTACCACATGTTTTGGATGCTAGAAAAATATTTTTGAAATTTTTTAGATGAAGCATTCGGAGATTTATATTCAAATTTCTTATTTTGATTAATCTCTTGGTTGGTATAAGGTGGGATAGTTAAAAGATGCTCAAAGAGCCACCCTTAGGTATTTTAGTGCTTATCTCAAATTTGAAAGGGTAGAAATCAAATTGATGTCATTTGGAAATCTCTGTAAGTCATCTTTGTAAATCCGTTACATCTTGATAGAGTTTGGATCTCTAGATTATTTTTGATGACTTGTGTTTGACGTTTATAATATGAAAAACGGTTTATAATGTTTTATCTTTGTTTTTCATGATTTCGGAGTAAATTTTTTTAATTTTTGTAAAATTAATTAGATTGAATGACATCTATGTGATCTCACAATTTTCAAGCACTTAAATTGATTTTCTTGGTTGCACGCAAATCGGTAATTCAAAGATTTCAAAATCTGGATTTGTTTCAAGAAATTTTTTAATTTTTGCTTTCGAGTACCGGTACGCAATCTGTGTTTTTGTTATATACCGAAACTAAGCTTTTATCTCTCTTTCTCTATGAACTAATGTTGTTAGTGATTTCCTTTTGTCTAGTATGTTCACTGTTTGACAATTTGTGACAAAAAGGGGAGAAGAGAAATAGGGGGAGACGGAGATGAGATCGTCGAGATAGGGGGAGATGATGAAAAATGAGCCGAAAAACAAAAAGAACCAAAAGGACGAATCAAATGTAGGATTTACATTTAATTTCTAACGATTGACTTTTGATTTTGTTTGGAGTTTTGTTTTGCAGGATCTACATCACTTTAAGACTCCAAGTCCTAAGTCATAGAGTTTATTCTAAGGCTGGTTCAAATGTAATTTTAATTTATTGGATCTTTCACGCAAAGAAAGTCAATATTTTGGTGATAACATTGAGTTTCGATTTTTTGGTTTAAGATGAGTGTCTTGAGCGTTTTATGTATTTTTGGATTTTGTCACGAAATTGCCAAAGGGGGAGATTGTTACGACTTTTTGTGTTGGCATATTTCGTGAGTTGAGTCGGAGTCTTGAAGTGATCAAATTGTCAATTAGCAATCGAAGACTTAGAGAAGATTCAACAAGAGCTTAAGTTGACACTCAGTGTTTTGAGTCTTGAAGATTGAAGTTGAAGAATTGTGGATCAATTACACTAATCTCAAGAAGAATGGATTCGGAATGATCAGGTATGTTTAACTAAATAATTTTGGTGATCCGAATACATTTGTGTAGTTTAGAAACACTTGGATAAGTTTTTTTGCTTAAAAAATCAAAAACTGGACAAATTGGATGTTCAGGATCCGGATCAGACCAATCCAGTCCGGACCCCGAACATAGTTTAGTTCATGCGCACTTTCAGTCCGGATCGGATTTCTGTTTCAGTCCGGATCGGATTCCTGTTTCAGTCCGGATCGGATTCATGTTTCAGTCCGAACCCCGAACTGTTTTTTTCAGAAAAATTGCTGAAAAAAGACGACAGTCCAGATCAGCCAAATCCAGTCCGGACCGCCGTGCGGGAAAAATTCTGTTAAGTCAGTTTTTGATGCTTATCTCTTTCCAAAGGTTTCTAACCTATAAATAGACACTTAGGGTTTCTCAAGAACTACCGAAAAATTAAGAAAATACTTGAGAGCAACCCTAGAGGCTAGGTTTTTTATCGTTCTTCTTTTTAGCCTCTTTTAGGTCAATTCGACGGTTCTTCCAAGATCTATCTTTTGTCGAATTGATCTAATCTTTGCTTAGAGATTCCATCCATGGTTCTTCATTGATAATCTAAGCAAAGGATCACCATCGAAGCTTTTATCAAGTTTGCGTCGTGGATTCGACGTAGCATCGTGGATTCGATGTGTTGAAGGCGTTTCGTGGATTCGAAACGTGTGCTCGTGGATTCGAGTGGCGTTCGTGGATTCGAACGTGTGCAGTGGACGTGCAGTCGGTGAGCGCAAGATCCGAAGAAGTTGAAGGAGGGGTTTGAGTCCGTGGAGTCGGTAATCACCTTGTTATTCTTCTATTCTTAGTGGATTGTTATTGCGTGTTGGTCCCATGGTTTTTCTCCTGGATTGGAGTTTCCACGTAAATCTCGGTGTGCTGTTTTTATTTTCCGCATTGGTTTTTATTTTGCACTGAGATTTATTTTTAAGTATTACACCTATTCACCCCCCCTCTAGTTGTTTGATAGTGCATATTTAGATCCTTGTGGATCCTTAATATATAAAAACCTACAAACTTTATGTGGCAGTTTCACGAGCAACTTCACGAAAAGGATTGCGAATTCTTATAGAAAAAAAAAAAAGAATCTGAAGGATATATAAGGAATATTGTTTATCGTGAAATATTTGACGATTTAGAATAGATGACTCACATTTGCGGTATAATTTTCTGGCTATCCTACAAAAAAAAAGCCAATTCGTAATTTATAGCATTCTTTTTCCCTTCGAAAAAAAAGAAAAACCTTTTATGTCTTCTACTATTATAACTTCACATTTCGTATTCTGTCTGTTTTATTCGTATATAGAAAACTGAAGTCATTGTGAAGACTACTTTGTTATCATAACTATCGCTGCAGCAACAAGACTGTCAAATTAAAGTGCGGATATGCCGCATATGGGAATCAACAACGCCATTCCTAAAAGGAGATATTTTCAGCTTGGATTGTTTATTAGTAGATGAAGAGGTCTATATATTTTCTTTTCCTTTATATATTCTTTTAATATACACCCTCACTTTTTAGACGACACTAATTTCCTACATTTACTATTACATAAATGAGGGTTTTTCCATGCAAGCAACAATCCACAATCAAGATGTCGAAGAATTTAAACCTCAAATTACAGAAGGCAACATATATCTGATTGAGAAATTCATTGTCATACCAAGTAGGAAGAAATTTCTATCCGTCAATCGTGAATACATGATCCAGATAACTAGGCGAACACAGCTGGCTCAGACAGAAGAAAATTTAGACAAAATCCCGTTGTATAGCTTAAGTTTCTCGATTTTTTATGAAGTTGAAAAGAAGTGATACAATGATGTCGTTCTAACAAGTTCCATTCTTTACAAATGATATTCATTTTTGTATGAATTAGTTGTGTTCCCCTTATAATTATCTATCTTTCACTCCATAGATGTTGTGGGCCGACTCACTACCATCGGTGAAATCACCCAGCGGTAAGTCGGACAAACTCTTACTCATATATGGAATTTGGAGATACAAGATTCAGAGTAAGCAATTCGAAAATCTAAATTAGTTTACTTGAATATAATATGAATCCCTATACTAAATTACGTTATTTTTTTTCTTTCAGTAAAAATACTCTACCCGTTGAACTATGGGATTAGTTTGCAACCTCTTTTGATGAAACCCGGATTTCATCAACAGAAACAAACAACCCAGTTATAATAATTTTTGCTGGAATAACTGTTAGAACATTCAAAGGTGAATATGTTTAATCCATTGATTTAAATTTCGATACTACAATAGGCCCCCTTTGTACTTACAATCACCACCCGTTTTCCTTATATTTATCAAATATAGATAAAGTGCATCTATCTACATGCTCGGCATCAAAACTGCACTTTGACCTCAACATTCCAGAAGTTACCGAACTTCTAAATAGGTCCGCCCGTGGACCATGCAAAATTTTCCTTTCTTTTTTGTTGCTCATAATTGTATTTCTATTGATACACATTTTATTACCTGTAGTTTACAACTCGGTGATAATTCAATTCGTCACATCACTTGCGGCGAAGAAAAAACTATCTCTCCTCAAGAAGAAATGCAGCTCAACAGGAAATCTATTACGGACTTAATAGACCTTGGCCTGACTAATACCGAAGTAAGCATTTAATTATAATCAATGGAACTTCTATAATTACATAGTATTTCATGTTATATTCCATATAAATCCATTTTTTATCCCATCTCAAAAAATAGAATGGGAAGTTTACGTGTGAAGCTACAATTATCGATGTCGATACATCCTATGGTTGGTGTTACAAAGCATGCAACAATTGTAAAACTTAGATCAAAATATACGGCGATACTTTCTGGTGTTCCCGCTGTAATGATATTGAACAATCCTCCATTCCTTGGTAAATAATATTGTCATACGCTTTTAATACTTTACATTATTTCTTGGGTATTCCTTAATTTTTAATATTAAATCTCTTTATTATATATTCTAAAAAAAAAGGCATAAATTGAACACTATTGTGGACGACGGAAGTGGGATAGCCAATTTTATTATATTTAGAAGATTGGCACAAAAGTTAATTCGAGTTCCGGCGCAAAATTTAGCAATAGCGATTAACTCCGATAAATTTACTCTCCCTCCTATGATTAAAACAATTATTAATCAAAAACACAATTTTCAAATTATCTCTGACACGCAAAAGTTCAGAACAAATATCCTTTCTTTTAAAGTACTAAGTTTTTTTACGATAAACAATGATCCAAAAGGAAAAAAACAGGATACAAAAAAAATATTAGAAAAAAGTGAAGATCAAATCCAGTTACTTCCCTCTTCTATTTCGAAACAAATAGAAACGACACTGTCAGAAGAACCTTCCCCACTTACTGCAACCTGTTCAAGGTAACAAAGTTTTGTTAACATTAAGTATTACTTACTATAAGAAAATTGAGGATTAAATCCAATTACCTCCCTCTCCAAATTGAGGATCAAAACCAATTACCTCCCTCTCCAAATAGGAAACAAGTCGAGACCGAACTGGCAGAAGATCCTTCTGCAGCTACGACAAGTTCTTCCAGGTAACAAACTTCTATATACTTATTAATTATCTTATAAATTTAATTTCAAATAACAATCTGCAGGTCATGCACACCTTCACATATGAGAAGAAAACGCACTAGGTATTATTTACTATAAACTTTGCTTCCATTTAAATAAATAAATAAAATAAAAATTTCTTCCCAATTCATATAAATAACTATTAATATTAAATTATGTTGTTTGTAGAGCTCAAGATATCAATGAAGACTTTGAAGGCATCAAATGAAGACTTCTTATTCAAAATATGTACGAAAACTATCAAGACTACTACATAAATAATTTCAGTTTAAATATATCAATGCATGTATATATATTCAACAAATTTATACCTGCAATGTACCGCGGGTTCTTCAGTGATATATATACATATTCTCTGGTAGTATATATTTAATATGTTCAAAAAAAAATTTCGGTTGTATATAATTTATGCCTACAGTGTTGAGAAAATCTTCTGTAGCTACAGCAAGTAATAAGTTTTTCTAAATATTAAGTATCATTCATTATAAAAAATATTAAATCAAGATATAGGCATATCAGTAGAGCTCAAGATATACGGCATATCCAATAGTATATATTTAATAAATTTTTAAAAAATTATATCGACAGTGCAGATTTTACATTAATAATAGGGATTTTTTAAAAAATAACCTTAAAAATTTTAGAAATTAGGAAACTAACTTTGTTAAAAAAAAATTGCAAGAGTAACCCTGCTTTTGCCAGCAGGGCGCCACGGGGGCGTGACAACCTGAAGACGCTGAATTATTCAGTATTTTCCTGAAGGCGCTGAATTATTCAGTGTCTTCACACTGAAGACGCTGAATGAACCAGCGTCTTCATAGTATATGCTGAAGACGCTGATTTATTCAGCGTCTTCACTGAAGACGCTGATTCATTCAGCGCCTTCAGCAGCACATACAAAGGCGCTGAGGACTTGGCCAATTTTCGCGAAAATTGGCTAAGTCCTCAGATATAAAGGCGATGAATCATATGCTAAAGGCGCTGAATGATTCAGCGTCTTTAACATATTTGTTAGAGGCGCTGAATGGTTCAGCGCCTTTAACATTTATGTTAGAGGCGCTGAATGGTTCAGCGCCTTTAACATTTATGTTAGAGGCGCTGAACCATTCAGCGCCTTTAACCACAGTTCCAACAAGCAATTTTTTTCAAGTCAAAAAAACAAAATTTGTACAACAAGTTTCATAACAGAATGAAAAATGCAACAAGTTTCACAACATCTAGATATTGAGCTAAAACATTCAGAAATAATGTGGAACAATTTCACAACATTCAGATATAATAGTTGAGTAACAACAAAAAAATGTAATCAAAAAAATGTTAATAAAACACCCTCAAACTCAAAATTGAGATAAAACTCAATTTTGAGGTTATCCTCTCCCTTGACCTCCTCGGCCACGCCTACGTCCACGCCCTCGCGGACGCCCACGCCCACGAGGAACAACAAGCTCGATAATCGGCATATCATCAAGATGCTCGGTCGCTGCCAACTAATCGAGCTCCTCGATAATACCACCCTCATCATGCTCAGCAATATGTTGGATCTCCTGTGGTGATGATGACGAGGGACGACGACATGAATATCTCGATGCAAATGATGTCCGTGATACAGGAGGCGGGAGTGAGTCTAACGTCGAGGGAAATGTCGTAGGGGCCTGAATAGGAGGAGATGGAGATCGTGGCACCTGAAATGGCGTAAATAGTTAGTTAATTTGAATTTGAAGACTTAATTTGAAATTTCTAGTGATATGAAGGTACTTGATGACTTGAGGACGATGCGTGAGCATAATCTCCTCGTCCCTCAGCAACTCTGACAGTAGGTACCGACGGTACATTTTGCAATACCATATGAATATCCTCGCGCATATCTGTCAGAGTCCCGAATATCCTCGTAGGCGACGGACTATCATGCAATAACTGGCCTATAGTAGTATCCATCTGTCGTAGTGTGTCGGCCTGCATTTCAATGGACAAATTAAATTTATATTAAATATACAAAACATGTTAAATTTATATATATATATTATTATACCATTGTCCTCTCGATATGCCCACGGGGATGAAAAGTCAGCGGAGGACGCTGCACTGGACGATATATCCATCTCCTCGTAATCGTCCAGTACCATTGCATGTATATGGATGCCGCCTGCAGTGGGTCCTCACCAGCAGCCGGGAGCTGATCAACAATGTGATCTAGCCTCTCAGACTACCTCTCAATGTGTACAGCGTGAAATGCAATCCAATCCTCATCCGGACGCCCACGTGATGTCACGCGTCGGATGGACTCCACATTGAGAGGTATATGCTGGAGAAGACCGAATTGCCGCAGGACTCTGTCTGGTACATGCATCTCTACTATGTGATAGCGGATGATAACTGTCCTTGAACGCCAGACTTGCGAGCCCTGTACACAGAAGCCTGGTAATGCAGCTAACATCTCATCTGTGTACGGCATCCATATAACATGTTAATTTAACAAAATGATCAGTTAGTATAAAAATGTTTAGAAGAAAAATATTTAAAGTATTGATTTAAACATCTACATACCTGCGTCTCTCTCTGCTGATCTAACTCATCTCTATAAAACTCAATGTCAGCGGTCCTGATATTGGCTCTGAATCGTAGTCCTCCAACGTTTGCCTATCTAGATTGTAAAATATATATATTAGTTGCAATTACATTTGAAATACAAAAATCTACTATATTAAATAAATATCTTACCGGCAACCCAGAGGGAGATCTACAAGATCGGGTAGCGCTAGGACACTTGTAGGTCGGCTGATATGAATATGCTCCCAAGCCCAAATCTATATATTAATACAAACGACTTAATATTAGAAATAAAATATTAAATACCAATATTAACATAATAATGAAATCAAAATATTATATATTATACCTGCAATAGCGTCCCAAAACAACAACACTCGGCCTTCCCGTACAGTGAGGCAAGTCCTAGCGCTCAATACATATAAGCCAAGGCAGCTGCACCCCATGCATAAGCCCCGTAGAGATAAAAATCAGCCAAAAGTGATAGCCACTTTAGGTGAACTCTGTGTCCGCTAGGGTTGGGAAACAAAATACACTCGATTTGATATAACATATATGCACGGGCTGTAGCTGCCACTACTTCTGCAGGGGCATCTAGCGGTATATGGCTGTACTGATGATATAGCCACGTTAGGCGTATCTGCGACCCGCTTATTTCGTCGGGCACAGCTCCCAACAATGCCTCGCATAGCGGGACCCACTCTTGAAGTGAAGTTCCCGTCACTGGTGGACCGTCGACACGGAGACCTGAAATAACCGCCACATCCTGGAGTGTGACGGTCATCTCACCATGTCGAAAGTGGAACGTCTGGGTCTCCGGTCTCCACCTCTCGGCAAGGGCGGCTAGTAAAGCCTGATCCAGCTGCACGCGTCTCAGGCGTGCTACCCCGTAAAATCCAGACAGTCGGAGTAGATCTAGTACAGCTGGATGGTCAAGCTCCCACTGGTTGAGCTTGCGCCCATGCTCTGAGAACTCCACCGCACGATACCCCTGTAATGGCAAAACAAATATAGTTAGCTTTTACACCAATTCAGCTTATTTGTATTACAATAAAATATCAAATGAAATTTTATAGCTCTTACCTCAGTTCTGATAAATGTTGACCTATGGAGATGCTGCTCTGATAGGACCGACGGATCAACTGGTCCCGCGTCCTCGTGATCTGCCATCTGCAATATATAATCTACATATTAGTAACATAATAGATAAAAAAGAGCAACTATTAAGACAAGATATTTTCGGTAACATAATCAATATTTTCAGTAATTATTCTTTTGATATTAGGGGTTAGCGCGTCCGTCATACTTTCACCGATAGCACGGAGATAAAAAAAAAACTTATTCAGCTTATAAAATGTAGCCGCAACAAAAGCCGTGATAGGCAAACCACGACTGCCATTAAGTACCCCATTTAACGATTCAGATAGATTCGTAGTACTCAATCCAAACCAGCGGCCTCCATCAAATGCCTTTGCCCAGTACTCTTTATATCTATCAAGATCATGGACTCACTGCCAAGCATCGCGATCCAACGTTTCTAATTCTTCCTTCAACTGATTATATTCCGTGGGTGTTGAAGCAATTCCGATCTGCCAAAATTTATCTAACAAAGTTTTGTATTTGAAGCGCTTATTCATATTTGCTTCCATGTGTCGAAGACACCAACGATGCGCGTGACCCTGTGCTGGAGGATAGATAGTAGCCACTATTTCCCTTAATCCAGGAAATCGATCAGATATAAAACAAATGGCTCTATCGCGGGTAACATAATGACGTAGGTTTTGCAAAAACCATCGCCAACTCCCGCCATTCTCGCCCTCACAAATTGCAAATGCCAAAGGATATAGTCCATTATTTGCATCTACAGCCGTCGCTATCAACGCATGACCTTCGTATTTGCTGTACATATGTGTGACATCGATACTCACTACCGGCCGACATTGTGCGAATCCACGAATAGAAGGTCCAAATGACCAAAAAACACGACCAAAGCGACAAATCCCATCAGTGGGCCACCTATGTTCCAGACACCATAAAGTACCTCGATTAGATTCTGTCACGCCCCGAGACTGCCAATTTGTACAGTTCGGGCACGCCAACAGACCCGCCAATCGAGTATGACCTCTCACTACCCGAATGGAACGGTAACATCCAAACAATACATCAAGTGTATGCGGAAGCTCAATATCAGAGTACTAAAAATCACTACTAATTTAAAACTTTTATTCAATAAACAAATAGTTTAAGCGGAAATGAAAGCATACAAGAGTGAACCATAAATTAAACTTATTACATTTCCATCTCTCAACTTGCACTTGAATAATATTACAATTCTTTTACATCTTTTCCTCACCATACATAGTTCACTCAAAAAGAAATATAAAAAGGGTACCTCTGCTAGACCCTCTAGGTCTCTATGCTGCTGGGCCCTTGCCCCTGTCGCATGCCTCGCTGACTGCATCTGAACCTGAAAAAATGGTCACCCGAGGGTGTGAGAACTACTTAAAGTTCCCAGTGGGTTCAACCACCGAGAAAAAGTGTCCTACACCGCTTGGTCCAATGGAAGCAATAATAATAGAATGCTAGGAAATATAAACCTCACTATTAAAGTGCTGATATGCATATAATAGGTCACTACACTATCTGTGTATACTCATCGACCCAACACTACTCTGTTCAGCCATACCAGGCTACTATGCACCAACTCGGCCACTATGCCGCTGTACACAGGGTTAAACTAACCCGGCCACCTTGGCCACTCTATTTTCTCTTTATTCTTTACATTCTGGTGCTTTAGTTAAAGTTAACCCTTAGAAATTCTTATTCAACGGGCCCCAGCCCGGTAGTCATGCTACCACAAGACAAGATTTCTAAGGTTGCCGATAACACCCGCAAGTGTTACCCCGTCCTACGGGAGAAACGTGCCAGACGGGTCACTGCCCGGGAGAGGGACACTGCCCATAACTCCAACAAGGGCTACGTTTCACCCCCGAAGGTACGCCCATTTTATCTTTATCTTTTCTTTCTTTTCTTTTACTTTTTACTTTAGCACTTAGCCTCTTTGCTCTTAAGGACTTGCTTTACTTTCTTATTCGAGCTTATAGCTCCCTTTGCCACCGGCAATCTTTTTCTCTTTCCTTTAAGCATTTAGCTCTTTACTTTCACTTTTAGCCTTTCGAAAGTACCTCGTCCGACGGGTCACTGCCTAGGGAGTCCTGCTCCACAATGATGAGTCTCAAATTCGAAGGCGCCATTTGCATTCTCTTTATGCTTTTTAGCCACTTTTAGCTTGCTTTTAACTTTGCCTTTTGCAACAATTTACCTCTTATCCTAGGTCTCGCCATAAGGATAACTAGAGAGTCTCTTGGACTCTTATCATTTCTCTTTCATTCATTTAACTCAAATTGAAGTTAAAGTGATTGTCCATTTGCCCAGACACCCTATGACCCACTCTAGGGTTGTATTATTTGGCTTTTTGCCTTTGTGATCACATATACTCATCCTTAGAGTTTGACTCTAAGTTAATTACTTTGCTATCTGTTTAATTCTTTAAACTTTGTGGCCACATACTCTTTTCCTTTTTCCCCGTTGAAACTGGAGTTACATTAACTCTATTTACTTGTTCCACTTGCATTTAGAGTCACATTAACTCTAATTCATTATCTGTGAGTTTAAACTCCACTAGCTCACCTTAGGTTTTCTTTACCTAAGTTTCATATCATGATTAACCTAGAGTTCCTTGACTCTATGTTGATCATTCTATCCAATGTCCTTAGGTTATCTCCTAAGACAATGCCACTCGTTTAGTCCTAGGATAAACTCCTAAGTTTGATGTCACTCATTAAACCCTGAATCTAGGTTTTCTCCTAGTCTTACTACCAACATGTTCTTTTCCCTTATACTTTTACATGATTCCTAGGGTTACACCCTAACATGATCACAATCATAAAATAATTAATCCCTTCTTATGCATGCAATTATTTCCATCTCAATCATGAATAATATTTAACATCTAAGTAGATAAATCAAAATTATATTTTTCTCTATGTTCATTTAAACATGTAAATAAATCACCTATTTTCCTTTTTCCTCATTCATAATCACAATTAAAATTACACTACACTAGCATGCTCACTATAATGCTTCAAGATCAAAAGCAGAGGAAAAAGTGGAGAGGTCACCCATTTTCGATAGAATCCCCCACCTCGATGTGTTCTCTTGGTTCTTGAAGGAGACAAATTTTGCTCTTTTGATCTCCGAGGTTTTTCTTAAATTGTAAGGAAAGAAAATCATGAAGCAATTGCTTTTCATGATTCACTAATTCCAATAAAATGATAAAACTAAACCCCTTTGACAACTAAAAGGGAAAAATCCCTATTTGATTACTTTCCTCACAAAAAGGCTATTTTTGGATTGGTTTACAAAAATGGAAGAAGAATAATCCCATCTTGACATGTTGCCAAAGAAAAATTTGCTCTCTTTGGCCATGGGCCAAAATGCTCCAAAAATTTGAGAGAAGCTCAATTTGAGCAATTCCCTCAAATTACCAATTTTGCAAATTGGCAAAATCAAGAAATTGCATTCATTCATTTCATTCTTCTTCAAAATTTGAGAAGAACTCAATTTGAGCAATTCACTCCAATTACAGATTTTGCTCATTGGAGAAAAGAAAAGAAGAAGAAATTTTCTTCTTTCTTCTTTTCTTCTTTTATTTTCTTTCTTCTTTCTTCTCTTTTCTTCTTCTCTTTTATTTCTCTCTTTTTTTTTCTTATCAAAATCTGCTGCTGGGCAGCAGCTTGCACAGCTGCTGCCCAGGCAGCTGCAATTAGCAGCTGCCCAGCAGTTGCGGCTGCTTGTAGCAGCAGCAGCTGCTGCTTGTAGCAGCAGCAGCTAGGCCAGCTGCCAATGCAGCTGCTTGGCAGCTGCCTAGTGAGCAGCAGCCCAAGGGAGGGCAGTTGCAGCTGCCCAAAGCAGCTGCCAAGCAGCTACTTAAGGCAGCTGCCCAGCAACCTGCTTGATGCAGCTGCCCCTTGGGCAGCTGCACCCAGCTCAGCAGCTGCTGCTGCCTTATGCGGCAGCAGCAGGTCCAGCAGCAGTTGCAGCTGCTGCTGCTTGTTGCAGCAGCAGCTGCAGCTGAGGCTGCTGCTGCTGGCATGCAGCAGCTGCAGCTCAGCTGCCGCAGGTAGCTGAGCCAGCAGCATGGGCAGCTGGCTGCCTGCGCAGCTGCTGCGGCTAGCAGCAGCAGCTGCTGGCATTGCTGCTGCTGGCAGCAGCAATGCCACAGCCCAACTGCCACCCTCTTTTTTTTTTTGTTTTCCTTTTCCTGCGCAAGAAAGAGAAGAATAGAGAGAGAGAGAAGAACCCTTACTTGTCACAAGAGGGAGAGGGAGAAGGGGGTCTTCTTCTTCTTCTTGCTTCTTCCTCTTTCCTCCTTTCTTCTTCTCCTTTCTTTCTCCTTTGCTCGTTTCTTGGTCCAGCAGAAAAGAGAGAGAGAGAGAGAGAGAGAGAGAGAGGGAGAGAGAGAACATTTAATTCTCTGCAGGGGTGGTTGGGGGAGAAGCAATTTTACTAAAATGCCCCCAACTTACCCATTTTTCTCCAAATTGCCCTCCAATTCTGCAGTTTTTACCATGCAGTGAGCAAATTCGGATACCCCTCTTTCTCCGCGTTTTGCTGTCAACTGGGAAATCGAAATTTCAAATTTTCTTCTCCTCTTTATTCTACAAATTTTTCTTAAACTCTTCACGATTTCTTTTAAATTTTTGGGCTACTCTAAGCCCTCGAAAGATCACCCCGAAAAAGCTTCGCGATAAACTGCATCAGCAGAAACTGAAGTTTCAGAATTCTTGAAGCATTTTTCTTCGCTTCGTTCTCCTATTTTCCTTTAATCTCTCACCTCGGCACTTCACTCCTTTTAATCAGAAAACTTTTCTGAAACACCCCACGATTTCTTTTAAATTTTTTGACTACTCTAAGTTTTCGAAACAGGGCTCCGAAAAAGCTTGCCGATAACAAAATTCAGGATTCCTGAATTTTGCTAGTCCTTGAGCTTCAACTCACTTTTCGACCCAATGCCCTTCGCGTCAGCCCGAAACGTACCGAACTCGACTGTAATCATATTTAAAATATGTTACAAGTCTTTTCGCCGTATTTTGCCATTTTGCGAATTCGGCGAACGAGGACTTAAGTTTTACAATTTGAAGCTTCAAACTCTCAACTACAACTCACTTTTCGACTTAACGGCTTTTGCTTCGATTCGAAATGCTTCCAACCCATTTGTAATTACATTTGAAATGTGTTACAAGGATTTTTGCTGAATTTCGCCATTTCGCAGAAATCGCCGAATAAGGACTTAAGCTTCACAATTGATGCTTCAAATTCTCAACTCCAACTCACTTTTTGACTCGACGACTTTTGCATCGATTCGAAATGCTTCCAACTCACTTGTAATTACATTTGAAATGTGTTACAAGTATTTTTTGCTGAGTTTCGCCATTTCGCGGAAATCGCCGAACAAGGACTTAAGCTTCACAATTGATGTTTCAAATTCTCAACTCCAACTCACTTTTCGACTCGACGACTTTTGCATCGATTCGAAATGCTTCCAACTCACTTGTAATTGCATTTGAAATGTGTTACAAGTATTTTTGCTGAGTTTCGCCATTTTGCGGAGATCGGTGTACTACGGATTCCTTCACCATATTAAGGTAACAAGGCAAGTCTGTGTATGATTGCTCACAGCTCCCGTAAATAAGCTGTAATGCTTTACTCCTTGATTGCCAAGCCTTCCAATATGTTATGTCAACATGGTATTCCTCTCGCACCGTTTCTTGAATTTCTTTTGGTGTCATACTAAGTCTAGCTTTTAATGTAGGGAGAATCAATTGACATATAAGGCTGGAATTACAATTACGGTGTGCCGCGTTCAGCATTGGAATTACACATGTGTGTGGACCAGCATATGTTTTAACCCTAAAGTACGTCGTATCTTTAGGTACCGAAGCATGTAATCTCTATGCACATCCCTCTACGAAGCATTTGACAGTATAAGTCGTTCTAGTAGATATCAAAACTTTCATTTGTACATTATGATCAATATGCCACCGGTCTAGAGCATTCAATAAAGATGCCTTATCACGAAAGACGCGGCCAACCCAAGTCCCGTCAATGCTAGGGAGACCAATATTGATTTGTCGAATATCACCCTCGGTAGGATCTACAACATACTGATTCATCCAATTATTATCAGTAGGAAAACGTTCCGGATGATCAACAAATTTAATTTCCTCGTCAGGATTGTCAACATATTCATTGCTTATTTCTGGGTTGTCCATTTCATTGAAAATGGCATTTGCAAGATAATTTAGCCCTCCATCATGATCATCATCTATATCATATTATGGATCATTCAAATCTTCATCCTCACTACTATTGTGATCATCATTGATTGGTGAATCCTCATGATTAATATCACTATCACCACCCCCGTCAACATTAGCATCTCCTTCATCAATATTTTCACCTCCTTCGTCAACATTAGTACCAAAATCATTAATAGCAGGATTATTCCAATGTTCATAGGAAGTAGACAACCTGCACATTTAGTAAACATTACCACCTCCACATCCTATTAATTTAAAAATTACTTAGATTTGTACTTACCCCCAATCATAAGGTTCTAGTTGTAAATGAGACAATTCAGGTTCTAGACGGGAAGTCATGCATTGTCCGCGTGAGGTTGTGGCTGGTCCACGTGAGGTCGTGGCTTGCGTGTGTGTGGTCGTGCATTGTCCACGTGAGGTTGTGGCTTGCGTGTGTGTGGTCGTAGGTGGCACACATGTGGTCGTTGGTGGCACACTAACCGAGCAAGGTACAACACTCTCAATAGGCGAATACTCACTTTCTCTGCAGTATATATAATGATTAAGTCCAATTACAGAAAAATTACAAATCACCAATTTATTATGTTATTTTACTAACCTTGTAATTCTTACACCACCTTGGCTTAGAAAATTTGGATCATCCATTGCATTGGCGGAAGGACCCACATCAATATAATTGTGGAGCATTCTCGTGTAATAACCTTGCGGTTCAAAATTTTCCGACGGGTGTAGCTCTTTCTCAATGTATACCGTCACAAAACCATAATGTTCACATAATCCAATCATTCTCTCTAATGATTCATCATCTACTACTTCGTGAGCTAAATATTCATTACCGACACTGGGGCAACGAATAGTAAATTTTAAACGAAATTCTTCTCTTCTACAATTTGTTAAACGATACATTATCGCCTCGAAACTAGTATATGTAGAATCAGAAGGTATCGCGATTAATTTTTTTCGACCGCCGATATATTTTGGACCATTCTCATCGATAACTAACTGTCTATCCCAATGAACACTTAGCGACATGCGACGATTAGCCATTTTAACTACAAAAAAGATTAAGCACTTTAAAATAATAATTTGAACTTCACCGTGAGAGAGCGACAATGAAACCTCTTACAGTGAGATCTCGCAAGGTAATGCTAAGGGCAACAGTGCGCGATCTCGCGCGGACACAGTAAAATCTCTCGCACAGTGAGAGATCCCTCACTGTGAGAGATCCCTTACTGTGAGAGTTCACTGTGAAAGTTCTCTCACAGTGAGGGATCTCTCACAGAGATAACTCTCTCATTGTGAGAGATCCCTCTCACAGAGAGTGACACTGTGAGAACAGACCTCACTGTGAGAACAGAGCGATCTCACAGTGAGGGGATCATTCACTATGAGCGATCTCACAGAGAGGAGATCGCTCACTGTGAGCGATCTCACAGTGAGGGGATCGCTCATAGTGATCGATCTCACAGTGAGGAGATCGCTCACTGTGAGCGATCTCACAGAGAGGAGATCGCTCACTCTGTGAGATCGCTCACTGTGAGCGATCTCACAGAAAGGAGATCGCTCACTATGAGCGATCTCACAGTGAGGGGATCGCTCACAGTGAGCGATCTCACAGTGAGGATATCGCTCACTGTGAGCGATCTCACAGTTCTCTCTCTCTCTCTGTGAGGGGATCTCTCACAGTGAGCGATCTCACTGTGAGAGATCCCTCTCTCACAGTAAGAGAGAGAAAGAGAGAGAGAGAGTGAGAGAGAAGAGAGAGAGAGCGAGGCTCACAGTGAGAGATGTAGAGAGCGAGAGAGACGGCGACGGCAACAATGTGCTTCCTCTCAGCGACGGCGACGACGAGAGGAGAACGGCACTGTGCGGGAGAGGAGATCGGCACTGTGCTCCGCGGTACTGTGCGGGAGCACGGCGACGGCGAGAGGAGAACGACATTGTGCGGGAGAGGAGATCGGCACTGTGATCCGCGGTACTGTGCGGGAGCGGAGGGAAATGAGGAGATTGAAGAGAAGAAATGAGCGCCTGCTGCCCGTGCGGGTGGGTATAGTGGAGAAGAAGGCGCTGAATCGTTCAGCGCCTTTAACATTATATGTTAAAGGCGCTGAATCGTTTAGACGCTCAACTATTCAACGTTTCTAACAAATATGTTAAAGACGCTGAATGGTTCAGCGCCTTTAGCATATGATGTTAAAGGCGCTGAACTATTCAGCGCCTTTAGCAGTTATATCTGAGGACTTAGCCAATTTTCGCGAAAATTGGCAAAGTCCTCAGCGCCTTCATAGTATGTGCTGAAGGCGCTGAATGAATCAGCGTCTTCAGCATATATTCTAAAGACGCTGAATGAATCAGTGTTTTCAGCATATATAACGAAGACGCTGATTAATTCAGCGCCTTCAGAGTATATGCTGAAGGCGCTGATTCATTCAGCGCCTTCAGCACATTGTAAAGGCACTGATTCATTCAGCGTCTTCACAGGATTTTTGTGAAGACGCTGAACGATTCAGCGCCTTCAGCTCGTCCCGCCTCCGTGGCGCCCTGCTGGCGAAAGGAGAGTTAGTTTTATAAATTTTTTTTTACAAAGGTTACTTTACAAATATTAATATTTTTAAAGGTTAGTTTAAAAAAAGGGTTAATTGCATACATGTCCCTCCAAATATGTCGGATAGCAAATATATCCCTACAAATTTCAACTTTTCATATTTATCCCTGTAAAAATCCAAAGTTCTTCAAATATGTCCCTGAGGTTAATCCCCGTTTGGAATCCGTTAATTTTTTAACAGATTTCATGTAAAGTTACTTTTTTGCCCCTTACAAATATATCCCTCCAAAAGTTCTTCAAATCTACTTGTTTCAAAAATGCCCCTCTCCAAAAATCCCAACGTTAAAATCCCTCTAATTATTGCAAAAATGCCCCTCTTCTAAAATCCCAACGGATATATCCCTCTAAAAGCAATATCTATTTTTACTTATTACAAATTTGTCCCTCTCCAAAAATCCCCCAACGGTCATCTCCATCTCCTTCATCTATAAAAGAAGAACTAAAACCCACCATTAAAGCCAACTTTGCTCTATATAATATTTTGATTTTTTCATTCATTTTTCTCTATTAATCTCCAACAATTTTATTTTTTCATCTTTTTCTCTCCTCTATTTCATTACTTTTTTATGATGAGTGAGAGATCGATAAATTCTTCGCATAGCATCGAAATTCCCAAGTGTGATTGCTTTAAAACTTGTAAAATTTGGGTTAGCAGTTCTCCTAACAAAATTTAAACTTGTAAAATTTAAATCAATTGACCACAATTCTCCTAACAGAATTGCAGTTAGCAGTTCAATACAAACACAATGACATTCATAACTTATGAGTAGAACCAAATTACATTCATTGAAAGGATGAAATCAACAAGTATTTCAAAGTTAGCAGTGAAATTAACAACTACTTCAAAGTCAAGTACTTGAAAGTTAAGTACTTCAAAGTTAGCAGTATAAAATTACCTACAATTTTAACCCTTACACAAAATACATCCATGCAGACCACAAAAAAAAATACATGCAGACCACAAAATACATCCATTTAGATCAACTATCCAAAAAAATATTATACATCAACTCTTTCATCAAACTGAATGTTGATTTTTTAGACATCCCATAGCATCAATTTCACTTATGGCACTTCCTTGTTGGGACTGTGAGAGGGTCGCTTCAGCAGTTGCCCGTTTTGATTTTGATGCTAGTCTCTTTCCTCTGCGCCTGCATACCTTTTTTAGCAATTAGTATTGTAGTGAAAAAAGTAAATTAAAAGTAAATTTTGTTGGTCATTTTCTTACCTTATGCCACTACAGCTCATTTAAGACACAATAAAATCCCAATTAATCTCAATTAAAGACCCAAACCCTACTCAAGCAGCAAGAAGCAAGCTGCTTGCTGCTTGCTCTCAAGCAGCAAGCAGCAAGCAGCTTGCTGCTTGCTGCCTGCTTCTGCTCAAGCTTGCTGCTTGCTGCTTGAGCAGCAAGCTGCCTGCTTCTGCTCAAGCAGCAAGCAGCTTGCAGCTTGCTGCTTGCTGCTAAGCAGCAAGCTGCAAGCTGCTTGCTGCTTGCTTAGCAGCAAGCTGCTTGCTGCTAAGCAAGCAGAAGCAAGTGAAATAGAGCACAGAGTAGATGCTAGCTTGGATGTGTGCATAAACACAAGATCATATAGAATTATGGAAATAGAATTGCAAAGAAGAAAACAATAAAAAGGAATGAAACGACAATGAAAACTGAATATAGAAAAATTATTGAGAAAAAAAGGCCTGTCAGCCTTTTTACCTTTGATTTTTACAAATTAGTGCAAGAAAGCAAGAAATAAACCTAATATGACTAGCTAAAATGAGCATCAACAATACCTGGTGCTTCTGTGTTATGCAGATCATAAGCATTAAGCATATCGCATCATAACAATTTGGAAGTACTAGTTTCAAATGCTCATCAATAACTGCGAAAGCTCCTGAAAGAAACAGCAGACATAAGTAACAATTGTTTTATTCTTGATATATGAATTAGAGTAGATGCTTTCCTTTATTATGAAAAGCATAATTAGATTGAGTTGTTTTCTGTAATATGAACCATCCTGTCTTTTCACGTGCATCTACAAGTTACCTGCAAAGATTTCATATAATAGTGATTCTTCTCCAAAAAAGGCCTCAAGAAAAAGGAACCTGAAGAGCAAACAAAAGCATTATGCAGTGACTGGTCTTGTTCTTCGAAAACATATAAAGATTCAAAAAAAAAAAATACTCTGAGCAGGCTGTATCTATCAAAAGCTTGTGTAAGCTCCTAAAGAGAGCTTCGTATGGATATCTTAAAGCATTGGCTTCTGACATATGTGGAACCAAAGCCGGTTGATCAACTTCCTGAGAAAATTAAAATGGTATCATAATCTTTGAGAGAAAATTAGTAATCTGCTTCAAATTATAAATGGTTCAGAATTAAATCCAAAAAGAACTGTTGTTCACATTTGTAACAAGTAAATAGTCATGGGAATTTTATCCAAATAGATACAATCATCCTCTAGTAAGGCACTGATCTCGAGGCAAATCAAGCTAGCATCTACTCTGTGCTCTATTTCACTTGTGTGTTCCAAATTGTAAGTATTTTGTCGAATTTTGTCACACATACTTTAATTACTAAAGTAGATACAAGTGGAAACCAGTATTTTGATTAAGATGATTTCCTTTTTGACCTGTCCAGGGGTGGATATTCTATAGATCAATACAAAACACATCTATCTACTGTGATTAAGGACCGAAAGGAAAGAGATTCTCGAAAAAAAAAGAAGCAAAAAGAGATGAAGAAATGCTCTGAATGATATATTAGTGCAAGGACAACAACTCTCATGATATGAAACCATGATCAGCTTCACTCACAAGGAACCCGACGAGCGCGGGATCGACGAGCGCGAGATCGACGAGCGCGAGATCGACGAGCGCGGGATCGATGAGAGCGGAATCGACGAGCGCGGGATCGACGCCTGCGCGGCGACGAGTGCGGGATCGACCTCCCGCACCTCTTCCTGCGCGGCGACGAGTGCGGGATCGACCTCCCGCACCTCTTCCTGCGCGGCGACGAGTGCGGGATCGACCTCCCTCCCCCCTTCCTGCGCGGCGACCTCCCGCTCGACGAGTCCAGTTTAGGGATTTCAAGATGAAGATGAAGAGGGGATGGGAAGAGAAGAGGAAAAACCCAACGTTAAATTAAAAGAAAGGATCGACCTCCTTCCCCCTTCCTGCGCGGCGACCTCCCGCTCGACGAGTCCGGTTTAGGAATTTCAAGATGAAGATGAAGAGGGGATGGGAAGAGAAGAGGAAAAACCCAACATTAAATTCAAAGAAAGGGTAAAATAGTATATTCACTGTCTAATCTAACTAAGGTTAAGCATTTAACCTATGGTTAACTCAATTTTTCTAACAGAGGGGTATATTTGAATAACGGTGAATTTTTGCAGGGATAAATATGAAAAGTTAAAATTTGCAGGGATATATTTGAAATCCGACATATTTACAGGGACATGTATGCAATTAACCCTTAAAAAAAACCCCTTAATAATATATAATTATTAAAATATCATGTAATTCCGTAGCAACCTTGATGTGAAATTGTTGGAGTGTCACGTACTTTCGTAACAACTTTAGTATGAAATTATTGGACTCCGTAACAACTTTGATACGCATCACCTCCTTACTCGGTCGCATTCCTCCCACGGTTGACTCGTACGTTATTTTGATTCTTAATTAAGATAATTTCCTTTTTTTCATTTATTATTATTATTATTTCTTCTTTGTTAAGTTTCGCGAAAATACGCGTTGTTCCCGTGGCTTCCCGTGCCTCACGGGCTCGCTCGCCTGCTCCCCTTCTCCTCTCTCTAGGGTTTATTCCCGTCGCATCGACTCTCTCTCTCTCCTCTGAATTTTCGCCTCTCCTTCCTCGAACACTAGGGTTGATTCTTGTGGGGACTGTTTTAACCCCTATTTATTTAGTACCATTTGAACATTCGATTTGTGATTTCCCGTTTTTAGATAATAATACGAAGCTTAAAATTTGTTTTCGTATTCGTATTGTAGGATTATAATTTATAACAATTTAGAAGAGGATGGGCTTCAAGTTAGTGTTTAATTCTCTGCTAGAGATCTTTCCGGAGGTAATGTGATGCTATATTGTTTTTTTTTTTTTTCAAATTTAGTTTTTTATGGTTTGATCCTTGGACATCTTAGGATTTTGTGCATAAGAACAAGTGGCTTTGTTAAACAACAGAACATATTGGAATAATCACTTTTTATTTTTATGTTGTTGTTGCAAAATTTTGATTTTGGTTTCTTCAAATATCTGAATAATTCTTTTTTTTTTTTTTTTTTTTTTTTTTTTTTTTTTTTTTTTTTTTTCTATTCTTGTTGCTTGGATTCCATTAGTATGTGTTGCAATGCGGAAATTGTAAGCAGTCAAGTGATCAATTGTTACTTGCATCAAGTAGTGACATGTTGCATCGCATTAACACTGACATGTAAGGTTGATATTGTTCATGATACTTGTGACGTCATTCTAACATTCGACTTGCAAATGAAGGCCTGCTCTGCTGTGGGGCACAATTATAGTTCGTTTGGATCGACATAATTTTAGTTCGGTTGAAAATTAAGTTTGATGAAAGTAAAAATATTGGTCTTGCCATCAACTAGCATAATACTGGAGAGGTTCAAGGTAGGCTAGATTTTGGATCTTCTTACAAAAGATGACTTTAGACCATTTTAAAGAGATTTTGTTTTTGAGAGTTTAAGCTCATGACTATAGTATTTGAAATGGCGTGCCGAAGGTGTGCGTCTAAGCGCCTAGGCGAGAAGCGCGAGCCTCAGCGCCTGGGAGAACCTGAGCCTTATTGCATGCTTAGGCGCCTCATGCCTTGGTTGAGACGCGAGGCGTAATTGAGGTGCACCTCGTGATATTTAAGCTAAAAAGGTCTTGGGTTTGAGTTCTTGGGTTTTGGATTTTATCAATTTATTCTAACCCGTAAAGGAATTTAAAAAACCCAAATGAGAACCATTTTCTCTTTTCTTTTTGCCATTCTCTCTCTCTCTCTCTCCCATCTCTCTCCAATGGCAACAAAGCAGCAACGGTAGGCGACAGCGGCAATAGCAAGCAGCAGCAGTTTTGTTGTGATCTGTGTACTCCTATTTTCTAAAAAATTTTATATTAAACCTTTTTTTTAGTTCTTTTGATGGGATTTGATGTTTTGATGAGGTTTTTCCTTTTATTTCCTCATATTTCATTGAATTGGTGGGCAAGAATTCTTCTCGTTCCTTCTTTCAGTTGCACATATGTGATTCCTTTTTTGCTTTCTTTATTTGATTCTTTTTTTAATTTCCTTTTTGTACTCTTTGAGAACATTTATGCATGTGATTTACATTTTCATAGTTATTTTGCTTTTGTATTGTTGTTTTGCAATCTTTTTTATGTAGAACATCAATTAAACTAGGTTAATAAGAATGTTTTATTTTTGTTAAATATGTGCCTCACCTTCTTGAGGCGCTCTCCTCGTGGTACGCCTCGCGCATAGGATCCAGAAGGCTTTTGTACCTTATTGCGCCTTGTGCTTTTTAAAACACTGTGACTACCTATTGAATCTTCTTGATATCTTCATTATGGATGGCAAAACTAATACTTTCACTCTTAATAAACTTGATTTATGGCTGAATCACAACTTCATCAATCCAAATTTATTGTTAGGTCTATCATGTGCATTTGGATTGTTAGCACGCATCGTTAGGGGATGAGTAAACGATGTGTGCTAACAAAGTTGTTTGATATCTTTAATTTTTATAGTTGATGTTATTAATTATGTAACTTAATAATATTATTCAAGACCATTAAAAAAATTGTTGATTTATATTTACAAAAATTTTATAATATTATAATTTATAAAAAAATTGGCGGGGCGGATTCGGAGCACCAGCGGGAGATGGGTTATGAGGTGCGGCGGATTATGGGATAACTTTTTTGACCCGTCATGAAGGTGGGGCGGGATTTTGATAGTCGGGGCAGGAGGCGGGGCAGGGCTCCCCCCGCAAATCCGCCTCGTTTGCATCCCTGATCCCAAGCCCCATACTCTTAAGAATATTGTACTCTATTTCTCTAAGTAATATAATTTTTCATTTCCCTAAAGTATATCTTTTTTCTTGCAACTTAGTTTTAGGATGAGTAAGTCTGGACTAGCAAGATTAAGGCAGGCTTGCCCTTCTTCGAGGAGGAAGGAGGGCGCTGCACGAGCTTTTGCAAATCAAAAGCATGTCTGTGACAATGCATTGCTACACACGATTGCATATAGGCCAAATAGACCCTAAGTAGGAAAATAGAAGCAAGTAAGAAGTTGATTCCAAGACATAACTTTTCACTTGTGGAGAGTCATGCATTGACTGGTTAGAATTGGAAATTGATTGATTGTTAGTGCAGGTGGGAAGATGATCGATATGTTATTTTCATACAGTCACCTATTTTGATCCGTGGTCACTCTTCAGTCTTCATTCATTTTCTTATGATTGTAGAGTCAAATAAACAGTTGACAGAATCCAATGGCTCTTGAAATTGGAGGGGAATGGAAGTTGTTGTGGAGTTATTGGTTATTATTTAGAGATTTATGGTATCTATTCAAGAGAAGTGAAATACATTGCCTCGTGGTCAAACATAAAATATTTATATTTGATTCTTAATATTTAGCCTGTTACAAAGCTTGGATGGCTTTTTAGATATAGTGGCTCTTAATGGATGTGTTCATAATTTGTATCCCTAAGGCCTAATTACATAAGGATAAATATAAATCTTTTCACATAATTTGAAGCCCAGATTACAACCCTATTTTAGAAATTAATTTGAGTTGAATCTTAGTCAAACTTGGGTTCTGCAGCTCCTGTTGGGTCTTCTACCGGTCATTAGTAGATCTGGGTTTTTTTGTGGCCGATTGCAGATTGCGGCTCTTCTTCCTTACTCATTCTCTTGACTCCTTACATTGTGAGTTTACGACGAAAGAAAGAATTAGAAATTGTTTATTGACGCTTACTTAAGCTTAACTCTACTAGTAGTTGCTATGCCACTTTTGCCAAATGCTTGAGTTGTATGGATTTTGTCCATCTGATATGACAAATTTCAACAAGAAAGGAAAATACCATTTCTAAAACCATTTAATATAAAGAAGTTCATTGTTCTTACATTCTTTGGCAGCTTTGGGACCATGATTGAACAAGATTTTGATTTAACAGTGTTGCTTTCCTTATTTATCTCTCTGTTTTGCTTCAAGGTGCATATCGTCAAAAGCTCCTGAGACCTTCCAATGGCTGCTTTTATTTTGATTTTAAGCAATTCCTAAGGTGTGAAGTATCTTATTTTACCATGCAAGATTATTCTTGTCGAATCATGACGATCCCTTCATCTTTAAGAACTGTTGTATTCTTTGTTGCTGTTATTTCTCAATTTAGTCTGTTTATCTCGAATTACGTAACTGCAATATATCTTTCAGTGATTAATATTTTTTTCGTAGAAACTTGAAAGGATTTTCAGAGAATGTATATTTTTTTGTTTGCTTTAGTACTTGGAGCAGGTAGTGTAGTCAATTAATCTATTTTCTTTAATATCCAGTTTCAGTCGCAACTATATCAGCTTTCATCTGGCACCTTGTCCTGCCTTTGTGATCTACAGAACAAACTTTAGTTCATCCCCCTCTTGAATGATTATCTTTGTTTTCTGCGCTGCAGGTTGATCTACGAATTTTGAAGGCTGTCGCCATTGAGCATGCTAACGATGTTGATGCTGCTGCAGAATTTATTCTTCTTGAAGTCATACCAAATATCAGTGCATCTCCTAAAGCTTCTGCCTTCAATACGGACGATGCACATGAACTAAAAGATTCATCTTTCAAAAGTAAGATTGTTGTGTTCCTTGATCTAGGCCCAGTTCTATATGATGAAGATAATAGAAAATGCATTTCATGTTTTCTCAAATCACTATCTTTTTAAGCCTTCTTTTATATTCTTTGTGGCATTCGCCGCATGGTTGAAGAAACTTATTATTTAGTCTTTCTTCAGAACCTAATCCAGAGGAATTTGAGAGAGGTTCTCCTAATCAACCTACAAAGGATTCTCAGCTCAAGTCACCATACTTAGAGGAAGGAGTGTTTGGAGATCGCGTTGTAGATCCAGCATGTGATGTGGATGTTTCAGGATCTTTGACATCATTAAATGAAAGTAATGAAGAATTAAATGCATCTGTACCTTCAACGTCAAAGTTGGAAAATGAATTCTATCCTCCTAGTCTCGGAGGTTTTTCTTTTCATCTCGAGCAACAGTACCCTGGTGCTCAAAATGGAAATCCATTTGTCCATGTGATCTCCAGACCTGTGCACGAGGACTCTCCAGGAGAACACATAGTTGAACCATGTTCTGAGTTTAAAGCAAGCGGAGATGATTCTCTCTGCGCCAGTTCTCAACAGCTTTCTGTGTTAGATTCTCAACAAACTGTTGCAGCTGTTAATTCCAGTAGCCGAGATGGTTTATTAATTGTTCTTCCTGTTTTAGTGGACCACAGAGCTGCAGGAATGAAAGATGTTAATAATTCCTTTAGTGAATCTGAAGCTCAGTCGTCACAATGGTCAGATGATGTGTTGGAAACTAATGATGCTAGAGCTGGTTTTACATCTTGTGGGGATATCCTACCATTGCTTAATGAAGAAAAAAATTCTTATATGGGCCGGGAAGATGAAGAGCCCAATGTTACTGACAACAATTTTAGTGGAGACAATAGATTGCAGTCTAGCTATTTTGGGGATTTGGCATCTTTGGAATCTGGGATGCTTCATGCTGGTGATCGCAATCTACCTGGAACTTTGACTACACGCTCGGGTCATTTTGTTAACATTAAGTTTCTTGAAGAATTTATCACTGATGCCAAAAGTAACAAGGTACTACTTTAATTAAAGCATTTGGAGTTGGTGTTTGACAACTGTTCTTTACTGGCAAATACTTTTGAAGCAAATAGGAAAATTATCCAGTAAGTTTAGGGCTTGCTTGGTTTTATTTGTTTTATTCTTTCTATTTTCCACAAGTTCAATAAGTTGAAGTCACCTAACCGTAGACTTGATGTTATGGTTAGTTTGCAAAATCATCTTTTGTACAGAAAAAGAAGGAAGAAGCAAAAAAGAACACCAAATGAAATGTTAGAAGAAAAACTAAATGCAGCAGCAGTAGTAAGACGTGTAGTGGTAGTAAGTATGCGAATGGGGTGGATTATTTTAGGGTTACGAAGATGTGTAGTGGTACCAAAATCATCTTCTTTTTTTTGCATTTCTTATTTTCATTATTATTATTTTTTTTTTGCATTTCTGTGATATTGGATATTGTTACCTAGGATTATTTTAGGGCCCGTTTGGTTCACGGTTTGTAATATTCCGGTAATCCGCTATATTTTCTAAAAATATTCAAATTGTTACCATTCAACTCAAGTTGGGTAGTTGTAAAAGATGTCGGTGAAGTAGTGGAATCATTGAAGATTCTTAGGTGACAGGAGTACCAAATTATGGTGGGTTAGGAGGTATTCCCATTTCCATTCTTGATGGCAATTTTTAGTAGTCCATTAAAAAGAATATACTATTTCTTAACAACCTCCCAACCTAAATGACTTGATAAGTTAGTAACAAACTTGCTATTCCAAATATAAATATACAACGTTCCTAGAATATTACAAACCTTGAACCAAACAGCCCCTAGTTCTTTTGCGTCTATTCTTACCTCTTTGGTTTCTCTTTGTCTGAGAAAGTGTCATTTTCAGTTGAGTCATTAAATCAGCCGAAACTCTTTCTTATAGAATAGTATTCTTTATGTCCATTATGGTTATTCTGTTATTTATAGCATGATGTATGGTCCTAGATTTTGAACATTGACTGCCATCATTCTCGTATCCCTTTGAATTTAGTCTTCTATTCTCTAGTTTAGTCGTCATATAGGTTCTTTATTCTCACCACATATTCAAAGAACTTCAAAATTTCTACTTTTCACTACTTTAACCATGGATTTCTTTTTGTTTTTGTTTTTTAGTCCGCCTATCAAGTGCAGGATCTGTCGATTTCCTAACACAGATAATGCATATGGGTACTTCTATAACAGTGTAAGGTGTCTAGCGGTATTTGATGTAGGTTTATAAAGATTTTTTCTTGAAAACCCATCCTCATTTTTTTCCCCTTGTGCTTAGAGCTTCTTGGTGTTCCTTGCTGTTTGAGATGCAGTAGATGCAGCGATCCATGCTTAAATAATTGCAGCATTTTTAAGTTACTTAGGATATGCTTGATGGGGTGTTGGTATGGAGATGTTGTAGCTCAATTCATGGTCAATACAGTCCTAAGCATTATAACATGCAGGCGTTTACTGTAGCTCAGAACTTTGTCTTTTTCCTACATTCCATGTTCTTTTATGTACTAGCCTGCGATTGTGGAATCTGTTATTTGATGTGTTCTGGTTTTTTTTTCAAATGTTGCAGAAGAACTTGCTATCTGCTGCAGAATCGGTAACTAATATTATTAAAGAGGTTGAGCTTCTTGAGGAAAGGGCCAAACAGGCTAAAGAAGAAGCCCCCAATGCTGGTAAGGGTATTTCGGAGAAAGCCAATGAACTCAAGCAGATGTTGAAGCATGCAAAGGAAACAAATGAGATGGTTGTGTACTTTGCCTTACTTTCCTTTTGGTTCTTTATTTTCTAAAAGGATATTTTGACCTTCTGTTAGTACTTGCAGCATGCGGCTGAGATTTATGGCGAGAAATCTATATTAGCAACTGAAGCTCGGGAGCTTCTGTCTCGGCTTGCTAGTTTGTCAGATGAAAGGAACAAATCTCTTACTATCATTGAGGAGGTACGCCTTAGACTTGTTTTGTAATGTCATGCTTGCTGAAGTTTTCATTGTGCACAGCAAGCACATTTTCTTCTAATTGAAAATCAGAAATCTTACTTATTTGCATATAGGCTTCAAAACATATTAGGATGTCCATTATACTTCTAGTATTAAGTTTGCATTGATGCTGCACCTATCCTTTTCTTCTTAGAATGTGGTGAAGTGGAGGTAGGTAACTCTCCTTCGATGAAAAAACCTGAATATGCATCATTGCTTAAAACTTTTTTCACTGTTATAGTATGGTCTACAAGCATCTTGCAGGTTTGATAATGATGTATCCTACCAGCCACCAGTATGTTACTGTTTAATGAAGCTAGGAAAAAAAAAGGATGTAAGTGCATAAAGTGACCAAGAAAATATTGCATTTGGCACATTGTCCCCCTAAAATGCAAACACCCTTATTTAAACCCCCTCAATGTTAGACTTGTAGCACTTGACACAGTCCCTTCACCTTTTCCAACTAGGAATTGCTAAAAATTATTGTACTGTGATTGGAGGGTCCCCATTATACCTATTTTAAAAGTTTCTACCTTAGTATTTTCTAGTAGTTCCTAAATGGAAGATGCAGTAGCAGGAGAGATGTGCTAATAGCATGGATATTAAGGGGTTAAATGTAGTTTTCTACTTTCTACAGGAGAGTAGTACAAATTGCGATAGTTTCCGGATTATTTATTTTAGCCTTACAAAAAAAATTTAAAAATATGCAATTAAGTCGTGCACAAAAGTGGCAACTGCTTGAAATTTGAAAAAGTAAATTGCCTTTAAGAAAGAGAATATGGTTCGACAGAATTTCAATGATCATAATTGACACAGTTTTCATAGGTTATCCATGATAAAGAGCTGGTGGAAAAGAGAATTGATGTTTAGGTGAAAGAACAACCTTACGAACTCATTTGCTCAATGATCATATGAAATTACTGTAAAAATGTCAAGTAAAATATTTGAAAATATGTACTAGGATTTTGTGTTGAAAGTTGTAGAAGTAGCCACAATAACCGTAATACATTCTTGGGGAAAATACAATTACGCGACCGGTAGACATGGCACTAACAATACTGGTCCTTTATACATGAAGGTAGTTGGATCGCTCTATGTCCTAAAGTTGTTTGAGCTTACCAGTGGCAACAAGCATATTGCATTAGCTCCATAGTTGCGTGAACTGTTGTGTGAACGTGCTAGATCCATATCCCGGTGAACATCCAAATCAGGGATGAGAATTTTTGAATATGATGTAAGCCAATTTGGTATTTCATATTGAATTCAATCTATCTAATTGAGCCTTCAATTTGTTTTTGGTATGACTGAATCTATTAGTTGATTTACAATTGAAGCTAAAATATGAAGTCTAGTTGAGTTTCAATAGTGTGTAAAATTAGGCCAATTTAGGGATGCAATTCAACTTTTATACTCTTGCAATTTATATTGTTTGAATTTGGTTACTTCTGATTAGATCTATCTGTAACTTTAATTATCGAAATTAAATCCTGTTATTAAAGTGTTAAGGAATTCTTAAAATTGGGGATCCTTGTTCATGTTTGTTGTTAGGGTTTTGTTTTAATGAGGATGTATGTGGCAAGAGGTAAGCAGTTTTAGATATCTATTTAGTGAAAAATTTGAAGTTTTGGAACCTGTATTCCCTCTCCTTTTACGTCAAAGTCGATCTCTACTCATTTTGTTCCTTTGCCTTCTCTCCCTCCCTCATACTATTTGCCTTGCCCAGCATTAAGACCATCCACCATACACTTGTTTCCTTACAACCATGTCGTACCATCAAGGGCAACCTCACTAGTATTTGCCTCACAAGAAACCACGTTTGCCACCCATCGATTAAGATTGCGTATTGCCACCAACAAACCAATTAGTGTACCTTTCCTATGGCATACCTTCAATCCTGGGAGTCTTCCCTTAGATCAGCGCCATTTCACAGACCAATTAACCAGTGCTCCAACTGCTCCCTGAAGCCACACTTGCTTCTTATTGCATTGTCGTCTGCCTCTACCATTGCACAATCTTGTTCTTATTGTAGCCTATCTTCTACTGCCAAATTCTTATGGCAAGCTGGACTATCTGTCCATTGCCTCTTAGGGCCTATTTGGCTAAGCTGTGGAAAAGTGCTGTTGGAAATGTGCAGTAGGAAATAGTGCGGTGCTGTAAAAATAAAAAAGTTGTACTCTGATCCTATCCAAAAGTACTGTTTACTATAGAAAACTATTTGACAAAAATTTCGTTAAATTATTGTGAAACGTAGAAATAAAAATAAAAAGTATAAGTAAAAATGCATGCAGATTCCTCACATTAAATATTTTAAAATTCATTCTTGAACTCTCTTTTCTTTTTATTGACATTTCCCCAAAGAAGGAAATAAATTTTTTTTAAAACTTTTATTTTTTGTTGTTAAACAAATACCTTGAAAACAAGGAGCACAAACAATTCAGTGTCCACTCTTTTACTTTTTATGTATAAAATATTGTTTAAAAAGCAAAAATTAACAACAATGCTAAACAAAGCTTTAACGTTTTTTTTTTTTTATTGAGTTTTAAGTTTGCTAAAGTTGAAAACTTTTTTAAGCTTAATGGCTCTATTATCAATAAGCTATTGGTTATTTTACTTTTATTTGAAAAAAATACATGTCATTAAATTTTTGTCAAATCATAGATAAATTTAATAAAAATCAAACATATTTGACTAAAATTTTTTAATTGAGAAATAATAAATAAAAGTTAGATCTATCTTAATTAAAAATGTAAGGTTAAGTACTTATTTCAAAGTCTTCTATCATTGAGGGGGGGGGGTCTCCATATATTATATTAAATAGAAAATTTCAGTAATATTAAAAAGAATATTGAGGGGGGGGGGGGGGGGGGGGGGGGGTGTGTGGCGGGCGGAGGGGGATTTCAACTCACACACACAGTAGAGGAGAAAAGGACGTTCTCCCGTAATAACTGTGAAAAGTGTTGGAGAAGCAAGAATTTTGTAATTTATTTAGGACAATCTTGGTATTTTAGAAAAAAAGTAATGGGGAAAGCTGTGGTGCGCGTTTTTCTGTTGTGGCAGAAGCTCCAACCCCAAAGCTCTTGTGGTAAAGTTTTGTATCGCAAGTTTTGATTTTTTGTTATCACACTACGAGAATGATAACCAGGATAAGTTAGGCTAAATAGGCTCTTAATTTGCTTCCTTAAGTTGACCCTCTCTTTTCTAGTGCCCACACCGCCCTTTTTACTATTAAATTGACACTATTGGAGGGTGTTAAGAGGCGCTACAAACCCTTGGACAAGATCCCTTCTCTCCCTTCACTTGTTATTCCAATATGAGGTGCACCCCACCCTTTTAGCTTGCTTGTTTTATTGTGGCAAAGCTGCATTGCTGCTCTATTTAGCCTAAAACTCTCTTAACTTTTGCAACCGAACCCACCTTTTATCGAATTTAAGTTATGCTAGCATTAAAGTCCCCTAAATTGCTTGAGATTCTGAAAAGCTTTCAGCTTGAGCTTTGATTAAAATCTATGTAGTCTCTTCCAAATCCTACGTTGCATCATTTAGTAAAGATTTGACTCTAATTAGTGTTAGACCCTTCGATGTCTCAATGGGGGATTAAACATTCTTTCAATTCTGTCTATTTATGATTCGAGTCTAAGGCAAGTGTTTCTCTTTTTCATCAGATTGTGTATGAAATTCCATATATATATATATATTTTTTGATAATTAGTGAATCTAGATGATGGTCAGACTAGTATTAAATATGAATATTGGTTAGATAATGGGCAATTTATGTCCAACACATGCTAAAGTTGGGAGACTCAACTGGTGGTAAGTACTAAGAAAGAAAGAATCCCAGTCACACGGGAGTTTTGTGATTGCAAAAGAGTTTCAATCATTTAAAATAAGGTGTCTGAGAGCCCCACTCATATAAATTAAGGTATGGTCATAAAGAGGAATCATTGTATTCTTCGTAGGAAAAGACTTGTAAGTGATATGACATCTGGAGGCATGCTCTTTTCCTTTATGTCTCTTTAGCCTTTCTTCTCTCTCAGTATTCATTTTGAAAATAAGAATCTGCCATAGAAACTCATACTATTTTAGAAATATATTTTCTTCAGTAGTTATGCTTAGGAAATCAATTCTAGTAGCCCCTAAACTGTGGTGATTTGGATTTTTCATGATGTTGGAGGGAATCAATATCATGTACTTTTAACTCAAAAGAAAAAAAGGCTTGTTAATATATCTAAATTAAATTCATACTTCATAATATCAAGAGATTGTGGCTTCGAAGACAACATGGCTGTGTTAATGCATATTGAGCAGCTTTTTCTTGGTGTTAAAGCACTAAAGAGTGTTTATTTTTATCTAATTTGAGAGGTTTGTGCCCACTTGCCAACCACATAAAGTAGTGGCCCTATAATCTCGTTATACTAGGCATTGGGGTTGATTTGCTATGAATTTATTGTGTATTTAGATTAGCAATTAACATAGTGGGTTGAGGTCCTAGTATAACGAGTTTCTTCCTTTTCTACTAAAGGTGTCTGTGGACTGAGTCGGGTCTAGATAGTTGATATACTGTACCCGTACCCTAAAAAGAAATGGGTAGGGAAAAAAAAATACCTTACCCATTTAACTTCGGGTCGGGTCCAGATTTGGGTATTTAAGTTACTAATATACCCATTAGATCTATTTGAGCAGGTATGGGTAATGAGTACTTGTATACTACCCGCTTAAGACCAAATACGGGTCGGGTACGGATCGGGTCTAGATCGTATACGAGTACCCATGTGTATGTATTTCTTGTAAACTTTATTAAGCAAATTATGGACTAAATCTTTTACTATAGAAACTCGTGTTATAATGATTTGCACCTGGCCCAATAAAATTCGTTCAAAAGAAATAACAAAATATCCAAATACAAGAAAGACACATCACTTTTAATAAGCACAATAGCTGTGAAAACGCTATCATACTCCACCCGATATTACTATCAGATATTTCACCAGGTCCGGGTTCGAATCTAGATTTGAAAACTATCTCGGATTCTACCCATTAAACGGTTGGGTCCGAATCGGGTCGAAGTCGGGTATGGGTATAAACTATAAAGTATCCGGACCCATACCCTAAATTTTAATGGGTAATTTTTTTTATCTGTATACTTTTCATTTTTTATCGGGTAGGGTCCGGATCCGGTTTGGGATATTGGGTATTTTGGATAGCTTTATTTTCTACTACTCATTCTTGAAGAATATCAATTTCCCACAGTAGTTACTTAATAGAGCTCTTTTCCCATTGTTGACTACCTAAATATCAAATCCATAGTATGCTATCTTGCTATTTCCTTGTATCTTAAATATTCTTTGGAAATTTTTCAGAAAAAATTTCTTCACTCTGAGATTCAAATGCCTAGAAGATATTAGCAGCTAGTGCATAGATTATTTTAAGTATTTGTAAATTTGACTAGTTCGAAGAGTTATGTGAACCTTCTTTTCCTTCAAATACTAGCTGTTTTATCTGAATCGCTATCTAGCTTAGAGGTGTTAGAAGGGCTTGAAGAACCTTATTCGGCCCACCATAAACCTGCACCTATGCAACTTGATTTGGCTTGAAAAGTCGGTAATCCTTTCCTGAGCCAACTTAACCTGAAGTGTGCAAAACCTGGAGCTACATGAAAAACAAATGATTCCCATTTGGTCAACTGTAAACGTGAACAATTCGAGGATGAAGAGGATGAAAACCTAAAACAAGTTGATTTCGAGTGACTTGAAACCAAAGTGACATAAAGTTGAGGCAACTAACATTTTGAACAACATGAGTTAGATCAAAATTGCTTGAATTAGAGACAATAAAATGTGATAAAGATTCAGTATTACCGAGGAAGCTCGGAAAAGGTTATGATCTGGTCTAATAGGATGGTTCCTTTTCAACTGGTCATCAAGTTTCCAATTTTGGTGATAATCCACTGCTTGTCACTGTTGTGAACTCAAGAGAATGAGAGATTACCATAGTGAGGGGACTGATTTATAGAAATTAATGTTGTTACCATAGCTAGGGGATGGATTTTTAGGCTATGTTTGGTTTAAGTGATAAAAGGAGAATAATAAATTTATACTGCTTATTCTTCCAAACGGTGTTAGGAATTACTATTCTTCTCGTAACAGGTTATTCCAGAATAACCGGTTAAGAGGAGAGAATAGTTATTCCACCCATTGGGTGGAACGAGCTATTCTTTATCTTATTCCTCTACTAATTAAATTATAAATAATTATAAAATATAATTAATTATTAATGCAATTAATTTTTTAATAATTAACTAACTAATCATTTGATTTATTTAATTAATAAATATTTAAATAATAATTAATTTATTATTTATAATTAATCATCTAATTAAATAATTAAGTATTTTATATGCTTATTCAATAATTAACTAATATTTATATTATTTAAATATTTAATATTTTAATTTATCTGATTAATGTGTTAATTAAAAATATAAATGCTTAAATAATTAATTAATATTAGCATATTGTCTTTTTTTTTTTTATAGTTATTCACTAATTAACGTCATTCTAATTAATTATCTCATAAAGTATTTCTAATTAATTAATTTATTGACTTGTTGAAATATTGTTTTACTAATATTTAAATGCTTATTGTTTAGATAAATTATTTTCATTTTCAATCGTAATTACTCTTATTTCTACTATTTCAACCCAATCACCAAAGCGTAATTTTTCTTATTCCTCAGAATATCTCGCTTTTCGTGCAAACACAAAATTAGTTTAATTCTTGCCTATCCCAAAAGTTATACCTATTCAAGGATTAAACAAGAATAGCTTGTTCTCAAACCAAACGGTACCTTGGAGATTAATGGTCAGTGGCTTATATATAATTTGTTACAGCATTTGTAATATTTACTATATACATTTAATGCTTGCTGAAATTTGTAGTAGCCATTCCCTCGTGTCTATGTCAATTTACTAATTTTTTTTAAAAAAATTAATAGAATTGATTATTGATGTTTTAAAAAATTTTGATTATTTAATCGACCTTCTAAGAGCCTAAATTAAGTTTTTCCAGTGATTGACCATCTGTAATACTAAGAAATGTTGCATAGAGAATAAATCTATTTGATTGTTCTCATCTTGCATGTAATAATACTTTCCTGCAACTCAAACACGCATCATATATTTTATACTGGATCACTGATGTAAAAGAAGATGCAGGTAAAAAAAATACAAGATCATTAGTAATTATGAGTTTTGGAATGGATATTCTTCGTATAATAAATATCTTAAAGAAGTACGATTATCAAGATGCTCTGAAATAAATTCGAGTGAATTCATAATACAGAAAATAAACAATAAGCTATCATAAAAGGCAAGGCACAATATTCAATTACTTTTGAGTACATAGGTTGTTGGAGATCTTTTAAATTATCCAGGTAATGAGTTTACTCTATGCATGTTTTGGCATTAGCTACCATACCTAATAGCTAATGGAATAGAAGGATTGTTTGAAAAAAGAAAATTTACTGGTTAGAAATCTGCAAATTACAATAACTACTAATGGGCAAAGATTTGCCATTTCTGGTAGCCTCGACCAATTTGGTAGCCATTTTGGAGTTATGTTTGTGTCGTACTGCCATGCTGGCACCCCCTGCTACAAACATCAACTTGAGCTACTAGGACGCTGAAGCAGGCAATCCAAAACTCAGAAGAACCAAAAGTAGAATAATTGGGAATGTGGAACGGAATAATTCCGAATGACTAGAATCCAAAATGACCCACACCTGCCACCTGATGTGATCCATTCTTATTTCTTAATCAGACCCAGTAGTGTTATTTATTGCAATGAGAGTGGTATTATTGAGATATTGATTAGTGAAAACTTCGCCTCAATGAACATGTTCGACACTAACCTACAATTTCTCAATTAAGTATTTTAATATACAATTATCAAGTAGAACATTTGATTAACAGTTTATTTGCTAGTAAAAGTACATGAAAAATTCAGAAGCTGAAGAGCATAATTAAGTTCAACAATTTTCCATTTGTATCCTGGAACTGAAAATTACCTGCGGCATGATGATTTATAGGTACGTCAAACTCTTGAACAGCGATTGGCTGTTGCAAATGAAGAGATAGCGTCTGCTGAGAAGGAAAAGCTCGAAAAGGAAGCATTGGCACACGAGGCACTCCAGGAACAGGAAATTCTGATGAATGCTTTAGTGGAAGAGTCGAAGAAACTGCAGCAAGAAGCAGAGGAGAACATCAAGGTACTTGTACTTCATATATGCTTTGTATATGTGGAATACATATATTTGTTGACTGTTAGTAAATGTAATGAATCAGTTAGTATACCTAATAATATATTGTTGATTTGGTACAGCTGAGGGACTTTCTAATGGAACACGGTCGTTTGGTTGATTCGTTACAGTAAGTTTTCATGTTGACTTTGCTTATTTGATGTGTAAATTATCCAAGCCTACTTTATCATCTTATTTCTTAGCTGAATTTGTTGATGCTGTCATTCACGCTAAAATTTTTATTCAAAGATTGTTTTCTTTGCTTCCTAAATTTTTGCTACATGGTTGAATTCTCCGTTGGTTATCTTTTTATGTTCTCTACAGGATTCTTTGTATTTTCTCTTCATTCTTTGCGTCCTGGATGGACTTTTGGAAATTAATTTAGTAATTTAATTCTCTTCATTCGCAGAGGTGAGATAGCAGTGATGTGTGAGGATGTCTTACTACTAAAAGAAAGAGTAGATGGACGCGTGCCGCTGAGTAAATCACTGCAATTGATGGCATCCAGTTTGTCATCTTCATCGAGCTCATCTTTTCGCAATAGTAGATGCTCATCAGATGGGGCTATCCCGCCTACCATGTCAGCTGACAGTCATGTACTGATCGATAAAGAGAGATCCATTTCACAGAAGCTTAACATTAGTGAAGAAACAGAATCTGCGAAAACCAATGGCGGCATTCCTCGGTGTACTTCTGATGATGGCTGGGAGCTTTGTGAGGAGGACTAGCTAAATGGGAAGCCGTGGAACGACATATAAGAATAACTCAAGGAAATCTTTACGTTTTGCCTTGGGATTTTTCGTAGGATAGATTTTGGGATATGTCTGCGGATTATACCATAATACTGGGACTTAAACAACATCAGATACTGGAAGTATTGCTGCCTATTTAGTTGTGCATATTCAGTTGTAAATAAGATGTCGACACAGTAGTTGATCATCGTATGACCGTAGCTTTGCATGTTATGCTAGTTTGATAAAGGAGTTTGCAAGTCTTACTAGAGATTATACCGTACTAAATTCAAGGTAGAGTGGCGTTTGCGGAGTGGTATCCAAAAACAAGCCTCTATAGTCTTGGTGTGGGAGAATTAAGGCACGGAAGATTTGTCATCTTTTTCTCTTTAGAAAACTAGTCTTATTATCTAAATGATTATTTATCTAAAAAAACGAATTGCTACAAATTGTTGCTTTCCACCCAAGAGTGATTTCTAGTTCATGATGTGTTGTAGTCGCTATAATAGTTGTAGTGGTGTTCAGGGGATTTGTGGCCGTGGGAAGAAGTGATTATGTTAATTAAAATTGCATTTGTAGTCTTGGAGAAAGATTCTTGATTCAAAAATTCTATCTTCCAAAATAATTTAGGAGTACGAAGTCGATCATACTCATAAAAGTATAATAGTCGGACTCTATGTGTATATAGAATTGAGCTTCTATGTTAGTAAAAGTATATATATATATATATATAAAGTTATTGGTGCTTGCATATTATTTGCCCTTAGATGAAAAAGATATGTGGTTAGAATAATAGTGGGCTTTTTGGGTTTAGTGAGTGGTTGATGAAATTGTATGATCTAAATGTTAGAATTAGTTAAAGGAATAGGTGCCTTTACAATCATAGTAACCTGTATGTATGTATAACCTGTATAGTAGCCTTTACAATCATAGTAACCTGTATATATATAGAGTCCGGCTATTATACTAATAATAGTATCAAGTCTTTGGTACTATCAACTTTTCTACTCTTAGATCAACTCCTTCGATTATTTTCATCCGTTAGATTTTATTATTTTCCCAACCACCTATTAAACTCAATGGGCCCACCATCATCTCAACTACACATCTTTTAATTCAAGGGTTAAAAACTTAATAGCACCAATGACTTGGTACTATTAATAATATTTCAGCCTAGCTCTCTCTCTCTCTCTATCTCTCTCTCTCTCTCTCTCTATATATATATATATATATATATATATATATATATATATATATATATATATATATATATATATATATATATATATATATATATATCGAGTTAATACTTTTTATACTATTGATAGTATTGGAGTCTTATTATTATAGTTCTATTTTTAATCTTAGGATGTTTAAATCACCGATCCACACCGTTAAATATGATTTAGAGTATATGAATTTTTTAGAAAAAAAAATTTATAATTTTTCGACATAGTTTACTTATGATCAAATTATTTCAAATTATTGATTTTCAATAGTTATTATTAGGGCGAGTTTATAGTTTAACAGTATAGAAGAATCTAAATTTATTCAAATTCTGATAGAAAATACTTTAAATCATTTAAATCAAGATCAACATTATTGATCTTGAATTCAAAAATACTATTCTCAAATTTTAAAAATTATTTAATTTTCATTTTTTATTTTGATATGATTTACTTATTAAGTAAACGATGTCGAAAAATTATAATTTTTTTTTTCTAAGAACTTTATATACCCTAAATCATATTTAACAGCGTGGATCGTTGATTTGAACATTCTAAAATCGAAAATTGGACTAATAGTAAAGCCCTAATACTATATATATATATATATATATATATATATATATATATATATATATATATATATATATATATATATATATATATATATATATATATATATATATAGTCCGGCTACTATACTATCGATAGTACAAAATATTTGGTGCTATCAAGTTTTCTACCCTTAAATCAACCCCTTTAATTATTTTCATCCGGTAGATTTTACTATTTTCCCAACTATCTAGAAAATCCAAGGGGCCCACTATCATCTCAACCACATATCTTTAAATTCAACAGTTAAAAACTTAATAGTACCTATAACTTGGTACTATTAATAGTATTCCAGCCTAGCTATATATATATATATATATATATATATATATATATATATAGAGAGAGAGAGAGAGAGAGAAGAGAGAGAGAGAGAGAGAGAGAGGGAGAAAGTCCGGCCGGAGATCCGGGTCATCACAATTTTCATCTCTTAAATCATACTATTCCAGCCGAGCTTTTGCAGTGTGAATTGTGGCTTCTGGAGGCCTATGATGTGTGTTGGAGATGGTTGCGCGCAAATCGGACCTCAGATTTGAACCCAGCGTGAAATTTGGATTAAGAATACCTATCCGGATGCCTTCGACAAATTTTAGAAGTGGAATTTGGCAAAACGGACATCGGATTTGAAGTCAGCGTGCGAAAACGATGAAAATATCCTACTCGTATTTTTCGGAGCCCGGATGCCAAAACACGGATTTCGAGGCAAGATTTTACTGTTCCGGCAGGCCAGGGCAGCGCCGGCGGGGATGGGCAGTGGTGGAGCGCGGCAGCGGGGGCGCGGGCAGGCGCGTGCGCGGCGGCGGGCAGGGCGGTCCACGGGTTTTGGCGTGTACCGGGACCAGCCAACGGCGGGCGCGCCACGTGTCGCGCGCTGATTGGGCGGTCAACGCACGTGCGACAGCACGCCGGGCGCGACGCACCGTGGACCCCGCCAGGCCACGTGTCGCCAGCCCATTGGCGGGCGCAGCGACCCGGCTGGGCCGCCGTGAACCGCTGCCCACGGTTCCCGCAGTGGACCGCGTCGCCACGCGGCGCGCCGCGATTGGCGTGCGCGCGTGCGACGGGCGGGCGGGGCGCGGAGTGGGTGACATGGCGCGCCGAGAGGAATTCGGGCGCGCACAGTGTTGGGCTTGGGCCGGATTCGGGCGCCCGAATCCGGCGCCCGAATCCGATTCCTTCCTTGGTGGGCTTGGGCTATAAATAGCCCTCTTCCTTGAGCCTTTGGACCTTTTTCCCGAGCCCGTTTGCGACTGAGCCCTTAAGTGAAGTTGTTCCTCTTCTTGTGCTGCACCTTGCAAAGGAGTTTCGGAATTTTTGGAAGGCGCGGCATCGACGACTTCGGCATCTTGGCGCAGTGCGACGTTTCTTCTTCGGTGGCCCATTTTCGTCGCGTTTCAGTCCACGAGGTCCACTGAGCTACTCCGACGAAAATTTTGGATGATTTTTGCGGCATCGGTTTCATGAGAGGTAGGCCTTCGATTTCAGTGTTGATCACCTTGCTTCATTTTGAGTTCTTGGCACGGTTTACGAGGCATCTTTGAACCCCTTTTCTGTTGGTGGTTTTTCTGGACAGCGGAGGCCTGTCGGATTTTTATCTCTGCACTTGGGTATCAGATTTAGACATGTGAGGACTCGATCGACATCTACTCTTTGCGAGAATCGCCGCCGTATTTTTATTAGAATTTTTGGAGATTATCTCGCATGTGGTATTTAAGCATTTTCAGGACTGATTTTTCAGCAGTTTGTAAACTTGGAATTTTGTGTTGATTGCAATGTTTGAACTGTCTTTGTACCCAGGAGGTGTCTTTGGGTGTTTTGGGATCCATTGGAATTGTGGAAATCTGAGAATTGTCACTATTCTGTTTCAGCCTATTTTTGGATCTTGGTTGATGCGCGCTTCAGGTGGGTTGCTTCATCTTCAAAATCGGTGGACTATTCATTAATTCTATCGTGTAGTAAATCATACATGATTGTTAGATGTGTTAGGAAGCATGTTAGATATAGAGAGGATGTTCTCGCGTCGTTATCATGATCATGTTGATGTATGCTTCCTATCTGTGTTAACTTAAGTACCACTATTGGAACTTGACCTAGCACCCTGTCATATGTTGCATGTGTAACCAGACCAGTAGAAAACCCTCACTTGGGCTAGGTTTATTTATGCTTTAGACATCCACACTTCTTATTCTATTTCTGGACATAGTGTTATCCTCGCCCGGGTAGTGGGTCGAGTGGTCGGGATTTCTCTTATTGTGGGATGTATGTTACACTCGTGCTTGGGGGCAGAGTGGAGTCTGGTAGATGTAGCTGGTATTATATCTGTGGCTGGAGCCATTGGGTGAACGGTGGTCCCGGGATGTCGTGTTTCTCGGTTTTATGTGTTGCCACTGTGTTAGTGGCAATAGTATACCAGTGATAGCAGGACCTTGAACCCAGAACCTTTTGGACACATACATGATTTTAGTCAACCAATATTTTCTTCCAAATATCGAAGGGTTGCCGGAGTCTGTTCTTGTCTGATTGGACGAAGGCATTAGCCCTTCGGGGTTTGGGTATAAAAACTTTTTTCTAACTGTTTTTCCTAAAAGAACTAAAATATATTAAATTGGATTTCTCAGATTAAAATAGTTTTCAGTAATAACTGCCATCTTTTATTACAAACTTCCTCACCCGAGAGAGTTGGGTGACCTGGGTTCTAGGGGCCGTTCCCTTATTTCGGGACGAAAGCAACGGGGGCTGTACCTGGAACCTGTTCTTGTTTGATAGGGTTGTAGGTGTTGGTCTCCCGGAACTTTCGGACCCTGGTTGGTTTCTTCTGCATGTTTTACCAAGGAAGTTGTTTTCCCGAACTGTAAGGGGTCGAGAACTTCGAAAGGTTGAGTCTGGAGTCTGTTCTTGTTTGATTGGGATTCTAGACACCGACCTTTCGGGATTCTCGGACCCTTACTGTGTCGGTTTGTTCTTTCTCGTCTGTGAGTTGGATGTCCTGTTTTGGGAGCCGTTGGATTGACGGTGGTCCCGGCTGTCGAGTGTTTCCAGCCAGTGAGTTAGAGATATGATTTGTTGGTTACTGTCGATCTTGTTGATCGTGGATTGGACTATAGCCTGCATGAGCCATATTGAGCTCGACAGAGATGCGCAGATACTTTCCTCGGTGGGGTCGCGCCCCTCGAGTGCCACTCAGGAGTTGGGCCTGTTACTTTGCTATCGCGACTTGTTGACGCAGTCCCTCTGGCTGGGCCAGTTTTGACAGTCACGGACGCCCTACGTAAGTCTGGTCCTCCTTGGATGTAACGGCCGTAAGTGGGCGCAGGTTTGACTGGACCCTATGTGGCAGTCAGTGTAGATTGGGTGACTGTATTTTGAGAGCTAGTAGATGCATCATTTTCATCTGTATCACCCTTTGAGCATTGTAGATCGAGGCATGATAGCTGTAGACTCTTTCCAGCTTATCTTTTCATTATTACAGTTTTCCTGTTATCTTATGCCTCTAGTAGACTTAGTGGGCAGACCATCGGGCTTGGTAGCGGTAACCACTGAGAACTACTGTGGGATGTAGTTCTCACACCCGCTGTGGTGTCTTTCCCCAGGGACCCTTTCTCCAGTTCCTGCTGCTCCAGTTGCTGATCCTTTTGTTGCTGATCGAGGTGAGGGAGTCGCGAGCTAATTCCCTACCCGTCCTTGGAGTATAGCGGTACCCCTTTTTGGAGCTTAGTAGTACAGTCTGCTGGATTTTAGTAGTTAGTTACTTTTGAGAGTTTTATTTTGAGAGACTTTTGTAGTGAGGTTCAGACTTGTACTATTTGACAGTTGTATTATTTCTTATTCAGTAGTTTACTTTTCAGCTCTGATATCTGTATAGCTATAGTATCCTTCTTTTTTGCAGGTTAGACGCTTCGTCTATACGGGGCTTCCCGTATGGGCGGCGGATCTGTTGCCGGGTCCGGGTCGCAGTTTCGACCCCAGAGCGTGACAAAAATGATTAGAGGGGTAGATCTAATGGCGAAAAACTTCGTTGCACTTGGTGCTATTGGTAGCATTATAGCCAGACTCTCTCTCTCTCTCTCTCTCTCTCTCTCTCTCTCTCTATATATATATATATATATATATATATATATATATATATATATATATATATATATATATATATATATATATATATATATATATATAGAACTAGGCTACTATGCTTTAAGTTAACCCTTGGGTGAAAAAATATGTGGTTAGGATGATAGTGGTTCCCGAGGGTTTAGTGGGTTGTTGGCTGAATAGTATGATCTAAGGGTTGAAAATAATTAAAAAAGTTAATCTAACGGTGGAAAACTTGGTAGCACCAAAAGCTTGGTACTATCGATAGCATAGTACCCGGACTATATATATATATATATATATATATATATATATATATATATATATATATATATATATATATATATATATATATATATATATATATATATATATATATATATATATATATATATATATATATATATATATATATATATATATATATATATATATATATATATATATATATATATATAGTAGAGCTTATATACTTTCAAAAGCACAAGTTCATCAATGCTTGTAAATTTTTTACCATTGAATTTGTATTAAGATTTGTGTTATTTAAAGTTAACTAAAGAGAGAGAAAGAGAAAGTACAATAATGCAGATCTCAATGCAAATCCAATGGTAAAAACTTCACAAGCATGGATGAACTTGTCATTTTGAAAGTATGTATATAAGCTCTACTCCCTCCCCCCCCTCTCTCTCTCTCTCTCTCTCTCTCTCTCTCTCTCTCTCTCTCTCTCTCTCTATATATATATATATATATATATATATATATATATATATAGTAGGGCTACTATACTCTTATTTATGAGTATAGATCAGTTCGTACTCATAAGTTGTTTTCGATAATAGAGCTTCCGAATTGATGATCCATATATTTAAATATGATCTAGAGTATTTTAAACTTCTAGAAAATAAATTTTCTCTATCTAGATAGTTGATAGAATTTTCTATCAAAAATTCAACATATTTCGATTCTTTTATATCCTTTAAACTAGCGAGCATCCTATACCGGCTATTAAAAATTATAAATTTTGAGATCTTTTGATCGTAAGATAAATGTGTCAAAAAATTATGAAATTTAGTTTCTAAAAATTTCATCTAAATTATATTTAACGATATGGATCATCGGTTCGGAAACTTATGAGTACAAAGTCGATCGTACTCATAAGAGTATAATAGCTGAACTCTCTCTCTCTCTCTCTCTCTCTCTCTCTCTCTCTCTCTCTCTCTCTCTCTATATATATATATATATATATATATATATATATATATATATATATATATATATATAGCTAGGCTAGAATGCTATTAATAGCACCAAGTCATTGGTGTTATTAAGTTTTTAACCCTTGCATTAAAAGATGTGGGGTTAAGATGATAGTGGGCCCCATTGGTTTAATGGGTAGTTGGGGAAATAGTAAAATCTAATGGGTGAAAATGATCAAAGGAATTGTTCTAAGGGTAGAAAACTTGATAGCACCAAATGCTTGGTGCTATCGATAGCATAGTAGCCGGACTCTCTCTCTCTCTCTCTCTCTCTCTCTCTCTCTCTCTCTTTATATATATATATATATATATATATATATATATATATATATATATATATATGCTGGAATACTATCGATAGTACCAAGCCATTGGTGCTACCAATTACCAATTTTTTAGCCCTTGAATTAAAGGATGTGTGGTTAGGATGATAGTGGTCTCCTAGGGTTTACTAGATTGTTGGTTAAATAGTAAAAATCATAGGGGACCACTATAATCCCAACCGCACATCTTTTCATCCAAGGGCTGGAAACTTGGTAGCACTAATTGCTTGGTGCTATCGATAGTATTCTAGCCGAACTCTCTCCCCCTCTATATATATATAGTTAGGCTGGAATACTATTAATAGTACCAAGTAATTGGTGCTATTAAGTTTTTAACCCTTGGATTAAAAGATATGTGGTTAAGATGATAGTGGGCCCCTTGGGTTTAATAGGTGGTTGGAAAAATAGTAAAATTTAACGGGTGAAAATGATCAAAGGGGTTGATCCAAGAGTAGAAAACTTGATAGTACCAATAACTTGGTACTATTAATAGTATAGTAGCCGGACTATATATATATATATATATATATATATATATATATATATATATATATATATATATATATATATATATATATATATATATATATATATATATATATATATTGTAGAGTACCAGAGGCTTAGTAACTGTTCAGGTGCGTCATTCTTGTGCTAACCGACCCATCTTAAGATGGTTGGGTCAAGCGAGAGTCATTTAGTGCGAAATAGACGCGAAAACAGATTTAGAACGCAAAGAGCAAAGGAACTAGAGTTTTAGGGATTTCGAGCGCCCGAAAACTTTGCCTATTTGCGGATCCCCTGTTGGACGCCCGAAAGTTATTGTAGCAGCCCAGGATTTGAATGAATAAGATTTTTTCGAGATTTGAGCCTAATCGTGCAGTTGGTAGGAGTTGTTGGGAGCGGGTGACCTTTTGGGCGCATCACTATAGTAGCGGACGCGCGATTCAAATGCCCTTGTAGCTGGGCACAGTATTGCGCATTTTCGAATCCTTTCCTGTAGCAGAGCTGGCGTCCGCAGGATCGCCCGTTCATATTGTAGACGCATAAGATCGGGGCGCCCTGGTGAATAATAGTCAAGCGCTTGGATCGTGTTTTTCTGTGGTTGGACCGGTTAGCTCATTTGGATGCTCCGCGGCTCAGCACACCCTTCTGTGGACTATAACCCCTCAGCACGTGTACCCATACCCCTATTTACACCAGACAACTCCTTGAGCTGCTCCCTCCATCATCTTCTCCATCTTTCTCCGTCTCCCTCATTTTCTGTGAGCGAAAGCAGGGCAGTTGTGGTGTCCCAAATTTTCGTGCGACATGACTGGGTGGTGGGCGATGAGAAAACACCTATTTTTGGTGTACCAAGCCTGTTGCATGTCAAATGGATGCCAAAAACGGACTTAGCGTGCGAAAACGGTGAAAATCGACTATTTTTGGGCAAAATGGGCCTAACGGGCCGATTTTTGGAGTGGGACCGGCCCACTTGTGCGTGCAGGGACCAGCGGCGGAGCGGGGAGGGACGTGTGCCGCTCCCTGGTTGGTCGGGTGGCGGCGCGGGTGTGACACCCCCGGAATTTGGATTAGTCCTCTATATAAATGATATAATATGACTAAAATCTCTAACCCGGCTATAGCATTTTGGATGGTAGCAAGATCCAAGAGGAACATGAGAGTTAAGCGTGCTAGAGCTAGAGTAGTTCTAGGATGGGTGACCCCCTGGGAAGTGGGGCGTCACAGTTGGTATCAGAGCCATTCACCAGCCGAAAATGTGAGATGAGTCTCGGCTGAGCCAGGGTTATATAGCGGGTAGAGCGAGGCTCCTCGGCTAATGACCGTTGTGAGTGGAGTGCAGCTCCTCACAAGGTCGGCTAAGGCTAGAGAGACGAGTCTCACATCGCCTGGTGCTTGTGAGTGTGCTTGAGCCTGACGTGGACGTCAGGGCTTAAAGGGGGGAAGAATGTGACACCCCCGGAATTTGGATTAGTCCTCTATATAAATGATATAATAGGACTAAAATCTCTAACCCGGCTATAGCATTTTGGATGGTAGCAAGATCCAAGAGGAACATGAGAGTTAAGCGTGCTAGAGCTAGAGTAGTTCTAGGATGGGTGACCCCCTGGGAAGTGGGGCGTCACAGCGGGAGTCGAGGCGCCAATCGCGCCGCGTGCACCGCCCCGTGGACCGCGCCAGGACACGTAGCGGGCGCCCATTGGCGGGCGCACGGACCCGACTGCCTCGGCGCGGACTGCGCCGCGTGTGTGAGGACCCGAATTTTCACAAGAGGATTACTGTTGGATCAACAGCTTCTGGAGGCTTTTCTTGGGTGTTAGAGTTGTTTGTGTGCATTTTGGACCCAAGAGATGGACTCAGTGTGTTGAATTGATCCTGAGTGTAGTCGGAGGCATCCGTCGAAATTTTAGAAGTGGTTTTGCGTGAAATGGACATCGAATTTGGATTCAGCGCGGAAAACGATGGAAATCGACTACTTGAATGTATTTTTCTGAGTCCGGACGCCCGAAAACGGACACCCGGAAGTTTTCAGTGCTTTCGGGTGCACGGTGGACCGGTGGACCGAGGGGTGTGCCACGTGGCGGCTTTCTAGTGGTGTCGTACGCCACGTGGCGGAGCTGGAGAGGCGGCGCAGTGGGCTCGGCCCACGGGAGCGAGTGCGGGCAGGTGCGCGGGCAGGGCGCGCGGGCTGGCGCGGTGTTCAGAGTTGGGTGTGCCACGTGGCGGCTCCCCATTGGGCGCGCTGGGGACACGTGGCGGCTTCGGGTTCGGCGGGTGCATCGGGTGCATGCACCGGGCGCAGCGAGTGGAGGCGGTGACACGTGACGCGCAGGGATTGGTCGGTCAACGCACGTGGGACAGCGCATGATTCGCGCCGGGCGCGGCGCACGGTGGACCGCCTCGGGCCACGTGTTGCCCGCTCATTGGCGGGCGCAGTGACCCGGCGGATCCGGCGTGAACCGCGCGGTCCACGCTTCCTACCGTGGATCGCGTCGCCACGCGGCGCGCCGCGATTGGCGGGCGGGCGTGCGCCGGGCGTGCGGGACGTGGACCAGGTGACGTGGCACGCCCAGGGATTTTCGGGCGCACACAGTAACGGGCCGTGGGCCGGATTCGGGCGCCCGAATCCGGATCCGCATGTGTGTGTGGCTTGGGCTATAAATAGGCCCCCTTAGCTGTTTTTTCTCCTTTTCTGGGCTTCTTCTCTGTGGGCTTCCTACAGAGAAGTTCTTCCTCTCCCTCCCCTCCACCCTTTGATGGAGTTCTAGGATTTTTGGAGGTTGCTACATCAACGTTTTCGATTTTGCGGCGCACATCGACGCTTCTTCTCCGGCGACCCTTCCCGTCGCGTTTTGGTGTGCGGACTCCTTCGGGCTACCCCGAAGGAATTTTTGGGCGATTGTTACGTCGGTGTTTCCACGACAGGTAGGGCTATGATTCCCGTGTTTACAATTTCTTTCCATTCTAAGGTTTCCTTGAGCTTTTCGGATCATTTTGTGACCTCATTTTCTGGGGCGGAGTTTTGGACATCATTGGAGTATTTGTGGGATATCTCGGCCCACGAGCATCAGAATGAGGAGTGCAAGTACTTGATCTTCATATACGCGTCGCAAGGAATATCGTCGTGATTTTTCTGGGATTTTTGGAGGATGCTGTGAAGGTGATAATCCCACATTTCTGGACTAAATGCTACAGGATTTTGATTGTGGGAAGTTTTGGGCACGTCGCGAGGTTTATTTTGTATCTTGGCCTACAGGTATCGGATTTTGACGTGCAAGTACTCGTTTCGATCGGCTCGCCGCGAGGATCGCAGCGGTTATTTTTCTGGATTTTTCCGAGTTCATCTCGCAGGTAAAATTTAGTCATTCTTGGGACTTGTTGTTGAACAGCGGCTTATTGTACATTATTTGGATTAATTGTACGCCGTGTGTGTTGTTGTGCTGTGGTTCGCAGTTTTTGGGTGTTTTGCTGAGAAAGGAGTGTTGGACAGCGAGGAGACTTTTACAGCTGTGGGTTGCGCTTTTCCAGGTGGGTGGTTGCTATATCCCTCTATTTCTGACATACTCACTAGGAATATTATAGAGATCCTTTTATTGGACTTATTGATTGATCAATACTCGTGGTTGGGATTATGCATGTGGGTTTGGACATGTGGATTGCTATGATAGCACATAACGTTGCATGTGGATTTGATTATAATATTGAGTCCATATAATTTACCTGGATGGTGGGTACCACTTGGGGATATTTTTGGACATGCATAGGTGGATAGTTATTTGTGGGCGAGTAGCGGTTTATATGTTTAATATTTGCTATTCATGTGAGAACGGTTATAGGACTTGGGATATCATGCTATATTGAATGCCAGGAATTGTTATCATGCTAAAACATAAGTCAGAAAATGATATCTGTATCTTTCTATCTTCCTGGGACTTTTGCATGCTTGTATGGACATCTAGTTAGGCCATCTCTTACCGCTACACTACCATGTTGGAACTTGACTTAGGAGAAACCATGTTTGCTTCTTTTCTGCTTTTCGTTAGTCAGGTGGTTCATGTTGCTTGGGTTCGAGCAGGGGTTTGGGATAGTGTAGCCGGGGCCTGGATTGTGGATTGTGGGTTTTGCGGCAACCGAGGATATTAGGCGGTTGACCGGATGTCGGTTATAGGACATCGGTTGTAGGACATGATTATGGACTAGGGGGTTTTGCGTCAACCGCGGATATTGGGCGGTTGACCGGAGGTCGGTTGCTTGACCTGATTGTGGATTGGGGGTGGGGGGTATTGCGGCAATCGCGGATATTGGGCGATTGACCGGATGTTCACTTATGCATCAGATTGGGGATCAGAGTTTTCTTTAGTGGAGGGATTTGTTCCACTTAGGCATTGTAGTGATCCAGTCCTGCTTTTATGATACTTATGACATGATTACTTTCCTCGTGTGGGTAGCTCCCCTCGAGTTCCCCTCCGGAGCGTGGGGTTCAGACAGGCTTTGAGTTTTTGCTATCACATCGGCGCGACTTACTTGCCCGATGATGAGGGCGGCAGCAGGAGCTTTTGCTATCACATCGGCGCGGCTTACTTGCCCGATGATGAGGGCGGCATAGATTGGGTTTATTTGGGTCGGTTTGGTTACTGATGCATATGGTTATTCCATTTTGGGATTGCATTTAGAGGTATAGTAGTGGTAGTTCTCTTTTTCAGCAGTTTTATTGCTTACCACTATTCTTCCCCTTTTTGCCTCTGGTAGACCTAGTGGGTGCGTCGGAGTTTGAGGCTTTACCCACTAGGGGAGGCTACTGGTTTACTAGTAGTTCTCACCCCCATTCTTCTTTCCTCGTTTTCTTCTCCTTTATTTTGCAGTGTCTTCTGCGGGTGCTGATGGGTTTTCAGTGGCGGGTCGAGGAGAGAGGACGGCTGAGTAGATAGATCTCGAGGCAGGATGAGCGAGTTAGCTGGACTGTTGGTGTACCCTTTTTTCCTCAGACGGTTGTACTTTACTTTGGGTCTGGCTTTAGCCAGCTGTTTGTATCTTTTTTGGTGAGCTGGGAGAGGCAGATGTATTTTTTTTTTTTTTTACAGATGTAGTGTATTTTATTTCCAGCTTAAGTCTGAGATGCATTAGTTCTTAGTTCAGCTCTGTTTTCTGCTCTTTATTGTTATCTCTTATATCTGAGCAGGTTACTGGCGCTTCGTGTGCACGGGAAATTCCGTGTGCACGGCGGATCTGTAGACGGGCCCGGGTTCTGGTTTACACCCGGGGCGTGATAGCGTGCGCCCCGCCATAGACCCCGCTGGACACGTGGCAGCATCTGGTGATTCCGGGCGCTAAGCGGGAGCCATCGGATGGGCGCCACGTGTCCCAGGCGGGGCATATGGATTTCGGGCGCCCGAAACTTGGGCTCGAATCCAAATCCCTATTTTTTTTTTGGTTTCGGCTATAAATAGCCCTCTTGGGGCAGTGTTTGAGGGATTTTCGAGTTTCTTCTTGAGGCCACTTTCGACTGGGAGATTCTTCATCGCGTTTTCTTCGACATTTGGCATCCCGGAGGATTTTCCGACGTCGCTTCATATTTTTCCTCCCCGACTTCGCGAGCTTCAACGCTTCTCCGACACCGATCTTTTCCGTCGACGCTTCGTCCGCGGGCTCCCTCGAGCTGAGTTCTTGGAGATTTTCGCCAATTTTTGCGGAGACATTTCCTTGAGAGGCGGGCCTTCGATTTCCGTGTTTACTATTCCTCTCCATTTTGGCTTTTTATGAGGTTTTACAGCGCGTCTTTGGACCCATCTTTTTCTATGGTGTATTCTGGACAGCGGGGAAGTTTTCATGCATTTTCTTGGTCGTTTGTTGGTGGAATTTGGTGTTTAAGGACTTGATTTCTATCTACACTCCGTGAGGATCGCAGGCATATTTTTCTTGGAATTTTTGGAGGACATCTCGAAGGTGATATTTTGCCATTTCTTGGAATGAAATTCCGCAAAGTTGTAGTTTTGGGGATTTTTGCTTACCGCGGTGTTTGGCTTCTATCTCAGTGAGCGAGAGGAGTTTCCTGATGTTTTCAGGCTCGTTGGAACCGTGGGAACCTGAGGATTACCCACATTCAGTTTTGGCTCATTTGGACTTCGGACCGATGCGCACATCTAGGTGGGTTGCTTTTGTCTCCAAAACCGACGGACGGTTCTCTAATTCTATATGATAGCAAGCATGCATGTTAATGTACAACTTATGTGTTCGAGGGGTAAGCATGAGAATTGTTCTAAGTCATGGGGAATTAATGCTTACTGAATTTATGGAGTATATTCTAGTGAATTTGAGAACTTGCATGTTGTCTGATTATTAGATGAGGTTGAGAGCTATCTGGCGGTTATGGTTACCTATGCTAGTTGAGAGCATGTTTGAGGGAGATGATGTTCACTTTGGTTGATATTGAGATCATGTTTGTTAATATTCCCTATTTATGTTTAAGTTTAAACTAAATGTTATTATTGGAACTTTGACCTAGCACCCTGTCATATGTTGCATGTTTCAACCAGACTAGTAGAAAATCCAAACTTGGGCTAGTTTATTTATGCTTTAGACACTTCCACACATTTATTCATTTTTCCTGGACTTAGAGTGTTCCTCGCCCGGGTAGTGGGCCGAGTAGTCGGGATTTTGTGGGATGCATGTTACACTCGCGCTTGGGGGCCGAGTGGAGTCTGGTAGCTGTAGTTAGACCAGTGCTAGTTTTGGGAGCCGTCTGATTCGACGGTGGGTCCCGGCTGTTGAGTATTTCCAGCCAGTGTGTTAGAGATGTGAGTTGGTCTTTGCCGATCTGATTGATCGTGGATTTGGATTATAGCCTGCATAAGCCATTTTGAGCTCGACAGAGATGCGCGGATACTTTCCTCGGTGGGGTCGCTCCCCTCGAGTGCCGCTCCGGAGCTGGGCCTGTTACTTTGCTATCGCAACTTGTCGACGGAGTCCTTCTGACTGGGCCCTTTTTGGGTAGTCACGGACGCCCTACGTAATTCCAGTTCTCCATGGATGTAATGGTAGTAGGTGGGCGCATGTTTGATTGTACCCTTTGTGGCAGTCAGTGTAGATTGGGTGATTGTTTTATCAAGAGGTAGTAGATGCATCATTTTTCATCTGTATCACCCTTTGAGCATCTAGATAGAGGCATATTATTTGTAGAGTTATGTCCAGCCTTTCGTTTATAGTACTGCATTTGTTACTTTATGTCTCTAGTAAACTTAGTAGGCAGACCGTCGGTCTTGGTGGCGGTACCCACTGAGAACTACTGTTGGTTGTAGTTCTCACACCCTCTGTTGGTGACCTTTTCCAGGGACTTCTTCTCCAGTTCCTGCTGCTCCAGTTGCTGCTCCATCTGACCGAGGTAAGGGAGTCGCGAGTTAGATCCCTACCCGTTTCCAGTGAGAGAGTAGATGTACCCATTTTTGGTGTTGTTTTAGTACAGTCAATGGTTTGGATATATCATGTACTTATTATACTTTGAGAGTTTTATTTTGGAGAGACATGTATTGTGAGGACCTGACTTGTACTTTTTGGAGGTTGTATTTATTTATTTCCGTAGTTTGCTCTTCCGCTCTGATATCTGTATAGTAGTTGTATTATCTTTTGCAGGTTGATCGCTTCGTCTATACGGGGCTTCCCGTATGGGCGGCGGATCTGTTAGCGAGCCCGGGTCGCAGTTTCGACCACGGGGCGTGACAGCAGCCCTAACAGAAGCAACATCATCTGAGCATTTCTTCTTCTTCCTTCTTCGCGCCGAAGCTTCGATGCTTGGTTGAGTACGTTGTGTGGCTTGCTCCTGAGGTGGAGAACTCGAGCTTGGACCCTTGTCTTGCTTGATTTAAGGTAGGAGCCCAATTTCGCGTGTTTTCGAAGTCTTTGACATTTTTATCGTTTAAGCTGAGTGTGTTGGTGTTGCTCCTGATGGTTGGACCTTCTCCTATTTTTCTTGTGTGTGTGTGTGTGTGTGTGTGTGTGTGTGTGTGTGTGTGTGTGTGTGTGTGTGTGTGTGTGTGTGTGTGTGTGTGTGTGTGTGTGTGTGTGTGTGTGTGTGTGCGTGTGTGTGTGTGTTCTTGTTGTTGCTGGAGGAGTTAGAGCAGAGGGTGGAGTTGAGGAGCGGCGATAGAAGTGAGCTTGTGCTGTGTTCTATGTGTGTGCGTGCACTGTGATGAGCTGAGGGAGTTGTGGATTTCTTGTTAGCTGAGCTTGGACTGAGGCAGTGAGTGTGGACTGTGAGCTTGGAGCCTTGGATCTGTGGCAGAGGTGCTAGCTATGGGCGAGGCTAGCTTTCGGAGTTTGCAAGTTTCGGTAGCGCGATGTTTCATTGACAATGTGTTGGTGTCACGCCGCTTCGACTTCTTTCCCTGGTTGGAGAGCGATCCAGGTGAGTTAGATTTCTTCCAAAATCAGCGAGTTTTCTTTTATGTCTATTATCATAGATGTCCAACATGCTAGATGTAGCATTTTATTTATATGCTAAATCTGATAGTGATCGAAAAAATTATGGAACTTTGATTAGCACTTCTGACATATGCGGCAAGTTTTGAGATCCTGTGACACTAGAAAACTCTCAATATTGGTCTAGGGGTCGAGTGAAGTTTGATAGCTGTGGCTACTTTTGTTACGGCTTTTTGTTGGCATATTTCGTGAGTTGAGTCGGAGTCTTGAAGTGATCAAATTGTCAATCAGCAATCGAAGACTTAGAGAAGATTCAACAAGAGCTCAAGTTGACACTCAGTGTTTTGAGTCTTGAAGATTGAAGTTGAAGAATTATGGATCATATACATCAATCTCAAGGAAAATGGATTCGGAATGATCAGGTACGTTTAACTAAATAATTTTGGTGATCCGAATACATTTGTGTAATTTAGAAACACTTGGATAAGTTTTCATTGCTTAAAAATCAAAAACTGGACAAATTGGATGTTCAGAGTCCGGATCAGAATTCCAGTCCTGAACCAGTCCGGATCAGAATTCCAGTCCGGACCCCGAACAGTTTTTTTAGGAAAATTGCTAAAAAAAAGACGACAGTCCTGAACCTGTCCGGATCAGAATTCCAGTCCGGACCGTGGATTCCAGTCCGGACCCCGAACCTTGTTTTTTCAGGAATTGCTGAAAAAAAGACGACAGTCCGGATCAGCCAATCCAGTCCGGACCGTCGTGCGGGAAAAATTCGGTTAAGTCAGTTTTTGATGCTTATCTCTTTCCAAAGGTTTCTAAACTATAAATAGACATTTAGGGTTTCTCAAGAACTACCGATTAATTAATAAAACACTTGCGAGCAACCCTAGAGGCTAGGTTTTTATCGTTCTTCTCTTTTAGGTCAATTCGACGGTTCTTCCAAGATCTATCTTTTGTCGAATTGATCTAGTCTTTGCTTAGAGATTTCTTCTACGGTTCCTCAATGATAATCTAAGCAAAGGATCATCATCGAAGCCAATATTCTTATCGGCTGAGTTTGCGTCGTGGATTCGACGTAGCATGTGGATTCGGTGTGTTGAAGGCGTTTCGTGGATTCGAAACGTGTGCTCGTGGATTCGAGTGGCGTTCGTGGATTCGAACGTGTGCAGTGGACGTGCAATCGGTGGAGCGCAAGGTCCGAAGAAGTTGAAGGAGGGGTTGAGTCCGTGGAGTCGGTAATCACCTTGTTATTCTTCTTTTCTTAGTGGATTGTTATTGTGTGTTGGTCCCGTGGTTTTTCTCCTGGATTGGAGTTTCCACGTATATCTCGGTGTGCTATTTTTATTTTCCGCATTGGTTTTTATTTTGCACTGAGATTGGTTTTATAAGTATTACACCTATTCACCCCCCCTCTAGTTGTTTGATAGTACCTATTTAGATTTTTGGGGATCCAAAAACCAACAACTTTATGTTCTAGTGTTGGGAGTTGATCGGGTTGACAGTGATCCCGGGCCGTTGAGTGTTTCCGGCTTATGTTGTGAGCTCGTCGTGAGTTGTGAGCTTGTCAATCTGGTTGATTGTGGATTTGGACTATAGCCTGCATGAGCCATATTGAGATCGACTGAAATGCGCAGTTTTCCTCGGTGGGGTCGCACCCCTCGAGCGCCGCTCCGGTGCTAGGCCTGTTACTTTGTTTCTTTGCATGACGTCGATGCAGTCCGAGTGGGACGCCTTACATAATTTCAGTCTTCCATGGATGTAATGGTAGTAGGTGGGCGTAGGTTTGACTGGACCCGATGTGGCAGTCAGTGTGATTGGGTTGACTGAGCACCTCGAGAGCGAGTCGTTGCATTTTATCCCCTTGTTATTCTTTGAGCATTGTAGATAGAGGCATGGTAGCTGTAGTTTCTTTCCAGCATTTTTATCTACTTTTTCAGTATTGGGTTATCTTTTACCTGTGGGTTATGTTAATATGGATCTGAATAGGGAAAAAACCACCTAGAGGGGGGGTGAATAGGTGTAAACAATAAACACACCAAATCGTTGCGTAAAAAAAATAACCCAATGCGGAAAATAAATAAAGTACGCAAGATTTTACGTGGAAAACTCCATCACAGGAGTAAAAAACTACGGGACCGATAACACGGCGAAATCCACTAAGATTAAACACATACAAGGTGGTTTACCGTAACCCTACGACTCAACCTTTTCCATATGCTCCTAGTTGATCTTCTCCGCTCGCTCCACAATGCTCCTCGAATCCACGATTTGCGTCCAACGCCGAATCCACGATTTGCGTCCAACGCCGAATCCACGACGTCCAATGTCGAATCCACGACGTCCAACCGAATCCACGGTCTTCACCAATGTAGTACGTATCGATCACACGAACGTACCTCGCTTCGAATCCACGAAAGCGGTAGCACCTTGAATCCACAAGGCCACGCGAATCCACGCGCCGATTTTTGGGAAAATCGTTGTTTTTGTTGGTGATGATAATCCGCCGAATACTTAGATCAAAGATAGATAAGAAAACACCATCTAAGTATTCATCAATTTGATTCTACAAGAAATAAGAGTTTGGAAACCCTAGAATCAAATTGATCAATATAGATGAAAAACATAAGATTGATCATGTTTTCCTTTCTTCTCTATATGTGGACTTTGATTATCTCCGTTTTAATTCTTAACCCTAAAAGATCGAAATAAGGGTTTATTTATAGGCTAGAAATTCTGGATTTTTTGGAATTTTTATAAATTTTTCTGAAGAAAAAGTTGCAGGCAGTCCGGACTGGATGATTCAGTCCGGATCCCGAACGATGGGATTTCTTGCGCCAAGCCGATCCGGACTGAACTCCCGACCCGATCCGGACTGCGGCTAGGTTTTATATGAAACAAAGAGTCTTTTGAATTCTATTCACTTCTAAACTTTTGTTTCTAGCTTTCTAGAGTTTCTCACTCTAGAATCAAGGAGATTTGGATCTTTTGCAACTTGTTTTCACTCGATCCAAGTAAGTTCTTATGATCAAAACTCTTGTTTTCACTGTTTTTGCTTATGTTTATCAAAACGTGAGGGATTTCATGGTACAATCTCGTTTTTGCATGGTTTTTGATCAATTTTTTTTTTGAAATAAGAACTCTGGACACCTTAGAGCCTTGTATCCATTTGATTAACGGATTTTTGGGCTTCGATTTCTGAAAATTCGATTTTAGGACAAATTTTAGGAATTTTTGAAAATCATGGGATTGATCTATTTTTAAAATTCTTTTTGCAAATCTTTCTTGATTCCTAGTCTCTATACATGATAAAGATTGTTTGGGTATGCTTTTTCAAATTTTTGAAAATTAAACAATTTTTTCATGTTTTTGAGTTCTTGCTTACAGGTGACTTCTTTAAAACCTTCAACCAAGAGGATGTTTGGTTGGATAATTGTGCTTGTTGTCGCAATGGTTGGCACGCGAGCAACGAACAAGCTCAAAAGGACAAAGAGAACACAAGAAGAAGGGGAGTATGAATCGGAGACTGAATCGGAGGACTGGGACAAAGTCCTTGAAGAAACAGCAGCATTGGCTGCAGCGGCATCGAAAGAGAAAACCCCTGCTTCTACAAAGGCGAAGACTCCGCCTACTGCCGCTGAGAAAGGGAAAACTCCCGTGCAATCAATTCCCTTGAAAAGAAAGAGTGTTGCAAGAAAGAGAGGAAGAGCGAGAGGAATTGAAATCAATGAGCCACTTGCGAGTGAGCCACCTCCACAGGTTTTTGTTCATATTAGCACAGAAAGGATGAAAGATTTTGAGAAATGAGAATGCATATGTGAGAGACATGTAAATGTCGCGGCTCTCAGGGAATGCTCTGCAGCGTTTGGAACATTTTCTGAAACTTCAGGATATTGTCTCCATCTTGTTAGGACCTTCTACATGTGTGCTACGCAGCTTCAATATCATGAGGACGGACCTAGAGAGTTCAACACAACGGTCCGGAATACCAAGCTCACGATCACTCCTAAACTGATTGGAGAAGTGCTAGGTATGAGTGCCCAAACCGAAGGGACTCATTACATGAAGGGACATGTTATGACAAATACAACTTGGAGGACGGTTGTTGATGGAATCTGTATGACGGATACTGTAGGTTTTTATAATATGAGGATCCACAAGGATCTAAATAGGTACTATCAAACAACTAGAGGGGGGGTGAATAGGTGTAATACTTAAAAACAAATCTCAGTGCAAAATAAAAACCAATGCGGAAAATAAAAATAGCACACCGAGATATACGTGGAAACTCCAATCCAGGAGAAAAACCACGGGACCAACACGCAATAACAATCCACTAAGAAAAGAAGAATAACAAGGTGATTACCGACTCCACGGACTCAACCCCTCCTTCAACTTCTTCGGACCTTGCGCTCCACCGATTGCACGTCCACTGCACACGTTCGAATCCACGAACGCCACTCGAATCCACGAGCACACGTTTCGAATCCACGAAACGCCTTCAACACATCGAATCCACGATGCTACGTCGAATCCACGACGCAAACTTGATAAAAGCTTCGATGGTGATCCTCTGCTTGGATTATCAATGAAGAATCATGGATGGAATCTCTAAGCAAAGATTAGATCAATTCGACAAAAAGTATGTCTTGGAAGAACCGTCGAATTGACCTAAAAGAGGCTAAAAAGAATAACGATAAAAACCTAGCCTCTAGGGTTGCTCTCAAGTGTTTTATAAATTCATCGGTAGTTCTTGAGAAGCCCTAAGTGTCTATTTATAGATTAGAAACCTTTGAAAATAGATAAGCATCAAAAACTGACTTAAAAGAATTTTTCCCGCATGACGGTCCGGACTGGTTCAGGACTGTCGTTGTTTTTCAGAGAATTCCTGAAAAAACAAGGTTCGGGGTCCGGACTGGTTCAGGATTGGATTTCTATACAAAATGGTCCTGAACAGAATTTTCAGTTCTGAACGGATTTCCTAAAAAAAACAGTTTTTGACTTTTATGCAATAAAAACTTATCCAAGTGTTTCTAAACTACTCAAATGTATTCGGATCACCAAAATTATTTAGTTAAACGTACCTGATCATTCCGAATCCATTTTCCTTGAGATTGATGTATATGATCCACAATTCTTCTACTTCAATCTTCAAGACTCAAAACACTGAGTGTCAACTTGAGCTCTTGTTGAATCTTCTCTGAGTCTTCGATTGCTGATTGACAATTTGATCACTTCAAGACTCCGACTCAACTCATGAAATATGCCAACACAAAAAGCCGTAACAGATACTCGGTCGGCGGGAAACTCTGTTCTTTCAAAAGAACTTCGACCGCAGTACAGATTTTTGAACTTCATTGTTTGCAATAACATTTTGCCAAATATGCAAACAAAGGTTCTTCGTTGGGATAAAATGCTATTTCTATATCTTCTTGGACACCCCGAAACTTCCTTGGGATCAAATTTCAACAATCCATATCTTATTTGATCAAGGATGACGAGATATGTTGAAAATGCTCATCCTACCGAGCGACTTCCATTCCCGTTGATTATAATGCGGATTTTGAGAAAGTTTGATGCCGATATTCGTTCATCAACTTATATGCATAGTCTGGGAACTATCAATGATTCTACAATTGTGAAGTTTCTCTCGAGCCAACCGGATGAGACCCCAACCCCACCAAGGAGCAAAAGACCTTCAGCCCCATCTGTTGGGTTATGTATAATTGGATCTAAATAGGGGAAAAAACACCTAGAGGGGGGTGAATAGGTGTAAACAATAAACACTCAAAAATCTTTGCGATATAAAACCCAATGCGGAAAAAATAAATAACACGCAGAGATTTTTACGTGGAAAACTCCAATCCGGAGTAAAAAACCACGGGACCGATAACACGGTGAAATCCACTAGAATTAACACACGTACAAGGTGATTTACCGTACACACTTACGACTCAACCTTTTCCATACGCTCCTAGTAGATCTTCTCCGCTCGCTTCGCAACGCTGCTCGAATCCACGATTAGCGTCCAACGCCGAATCCACGGCGTCCAACGTCGAGTCCACGACGTTCAACCGAATCCACGGTCTTCACCCAGTAGCACGCTTCGAATCCACGAACGTACCTCGCTCCGAATCCACGAGAGCGGTTGCACCTTGAATCCACAAGGCCACGCGAGTCCACGCGCCGATTTGGGATAAATCGTTGTTTTTGGGTGGTGATGATCCGCCGAATACTTAGATTAAAAATAGATCGGAAATACCATCTAAGTATTCATTGATTTGATTCTACTCAAAATCTGAGTATGAAAACCTAGAATCAACTCAATCAATATAGATGAAGAAACATAGAATTAATCTATTGATTTCCTTTCTTCTCTATATGTGGATTTTTCAATTTCGGCCGTCTTTTTATTATATGCGGATGCCCTAGAAATTGAATCATAGAGGCTATTTATAGGTTGGAAACCCTTGGAAGAAGATAAGCATCAAAAACTAACCATTTCTGAAATTTTACAGGACGACAGTCCGGACTGGAATGGGCGGTCCGGACTGTCTCAGCGAAACAGACTTTTTCCAGAAAAGACGACGTTCGGGGTCCGGACTGGATTTTACGGTCCGGACTGTTCATGCAATTCCATCAAATACCACGTTCGGGGTCCGAACTGGATTTCACGGTCCGGACTGGAATTGCAATTCCATCAAATACCACGTTCGGGGTCCGGACTGGATTTCACGGTCCGGACTGGAATTGCGCATGAACCATCCTATGTTCGGGGTCCGGACTGTAATGCCCGGTCCGGACTCTGAACATGTAAAATGCCCAGTTTTTTATTTTTATGCAATCAAAAATTCATCCAAGTGTTTCTACACTATAAGAAGTATTCGGATCACCATAAATCTTTAGTTAAACGTACCTGATCCTTTTGAATTCTTATTTCTTGAGATTGAGGTATAAGATTCAAACTTCTTCATCTTCAATCTTCAAGACTTAACCAATTTCATGAAATACGCCAACTCAAATTCCGTAACACCATCAACAACAACAGCACAAGCAGCAACAACAGCAACAGCAAAAGCAGCAGCGACAGCTTCAGGTCATGGAACCTCACAGACTGACGCCTCTGTAACGTCAATTTACCGCGAACAACAACGTCTTTCGTCGGAACAAGAGCGCATGTCACACGAAATCACTAAGTTCTCTACAGACATGGATCATGTTTCTGCCGCCCAAGGTGACTTGAAAAGGAAATACAGATCTCTTGCCAAATTGGTGAAGAAAATTTTCAACAAACTGGGTTGTAGCAGCTCTGACGACAATGACTCCGATTGACTTTATCATTTTCTATTTTTGTTGTTCTAATGCCTTCTTTTGGAGGTTTTTATTTTAAGTTCTTAGTTTTTACAAACTTTGCACTCCCTTTTTTTTTTTTTTTTATTTTGTCTTGTTTACTGTGACAAAAAGGGGGAGAGACACATGAACTTGAAAGTTTGGAGAACTTGAAAACCTTGAACATTGAACTTTGAACAGGTAAGTTGAGCAGGTAAGTTGAACAGAACTTGAACTTTAACATGCCCCGACTAACTATTTGACTAACTATTTGGACATGTAATATTACTAACAAGTTGCATGATAACTGACATATTTGTGAACTTGTTAGAATCTTGATATGACATTTGAACTTTTAAGGATTAGATGATATGTAAATCCGTGATTGCTTATTCTCATACATATCTGACAATTAATGTCATGGTGAGTATAAACTCTATCTCTCTGATTGTTTATTGAATGTTTAAATTCTTGAGGTATCTAACGATTTCTTTTGTCAAGAATTATTTCTTTTGCAGAGAGTGCAAGCGTCTAAGTCTAGAGTTTGTAGTAGGAGTTTATCTCTTGTATTCAGTTTATTTGGATCATTCATGTAAATTTTTGTTGTATGGTGATAGCAACAAAAATATCTTTTTGAATTTTTAAGTGGATTTTTGTTTTGTCACGAAACCGCCAAAGGGGGAAATTGTTAAGGATTTTGTGTTGGCGTATTTCGTGAAGTGTTATAAGTCTTGAAGATTGAAGATGAAGAATTGTGGATCATATACATCAATCTCAAGAAGAATGAATTCAAAAGGATCAGGTACGTTTAACTAAATAATTTTGGTGATCCGAATGCATTCTTGTAGTTTAGAAACACTTGGAAAATTTTTCATTGCATAAAAATAAAAAACTGGACAAGTTGGATGTTCAGGATCTGTATCAGACCATTCCAGTCCGGACCCCGAACATAGTTTAGTTCATGCGGAATTCCATTCCGGAACAGTCCCCACTTAGTCTGGACCCCGAACTATGTGTTTGCTGAAATCGCATGAACAATCCGGATCGGAAAATTTCAGTCCGGACCCCGAACTTGTTTTTCTGGAAAAGCTCTGTCTAAAGACGACAGTCCGGATCAGATTTAACCCAGTCCGGACCGCCGTGCGGGAAAAATTCCAGATAAGGTAGTTTTTGATGCTTATCTCTTTCCAAAGGTTTCTAACTATAAATAAACCCTAATTTCACATCTAGGGTAGCCGAATAGAAACCGGAGAAAATATAAAAAATCCACAGATATAGAGAAGAAAGGAAAACATGATCTAATCTATGTTTCTTCGTCTATATCGTTCAATTTGATTCTAGGATTTTCAAACTCCTATTTCTTGTAGAATCAAATTGAAGAATACTTAGATGGTAAGATCTATCTTTGATCTAAGTATTCGGCGGATTATCATCACCAACAAAAACAACGATTTCCCAAAATCGACGCGTGGATTTGCGTGGTCTTGTGGATTCAATGTGCTACCGCTCTCGCGGATTCGGAGCGAGGTACGTTCGTGTGATCGATACGTATACATTGGTGAAGACCGTGGATTCGGTTGGACGTCGTGGATTCGACGTTGGACTTTGTGGATTCGAAGTTGGACGCAAATCGTGGATTCGATGAGCGTTGTGGAGCGAGCAGAGAAGATCAACTAGGAGCGTATGGAAAAGGTTGAGTTGTAGGGTTACGGTAAATCACCTTGTACGTGTTTAATCTTAATGGATTTTGCCGTGTTATCAGTCCCGTGGTTTTTTACTCCTGTGACGGAGTTTTCCACGTAAATCTTGCGTACTTTATTTATTTTCCGCATTGGGTTATTTTTTTACGCAATGATTTGATGTGTTTATTGTTTACACCTATTCACCCCCCCTCTATGTGGTTTTTCCCCTATTCAGATCCATATTAACATAACCCACAATATATAGAGAAGAAAGGAAAACATGATCTAATCTATGTTTCTTCGTCTATAGTGTTCAATTTGATTCTAGGGTTTCCAAACTCTTATTTCTTGTAGAATCAAATTGAAGAATACTTAGATGGTAAATTCTTATCTATCTTTGATCTAAGTATTCGGCGGATTATCATCACCAAGAAAACAATGATTTCCCAAAATCGGCGCGTGGATTCGCGTGGCCTTGTGGATTCAAAGTGCTACCGCTCTCGTGGATTCGGAGCGAGGTACGTTCGTGTGATCGATACGTGCTACATTGGTGAAGACCGTGGATTCGATTGGCCGTCGTGGATTCGGTTGGACGTCGTGGATTCGGCGTTGGATGCAAATCGTGGATTCGAGTAGCATTGTGGAGCGAGCGGAGAAGATCTACTTGGAGCGTATGGAAAAGGTTGAGTCGTAGTGTTACGGTAAATCACCTTGTACGTGTTTAATCTTAGTGGATTTCGCCGTGTTATCGGTCCCATGGTTTTTTTACTCCTGTGATGGAGTTTTCCACGTGAAATCTTGCGTACTTTATTTATTTTCCGCATTGGGTTATTTTTTACGCAACGATTTGGTGTGTTTATTATTTACACCTATTCACCCCCCCTCTAGGTGGTTTTTCCCCTATTCAGATCCATTAATAACAAAACCCACACAAAACACTTCACGAAATACGCCAATACAAAGATCATTAACAGGTGGTGCATGGACCGGGGCGGGGGACACGTTGCATCCCCGGAGTGGCCGGTGCACGCGGTGCCGTCCACGGAACCCACGCAGGTGCCATGGACCGGGCGCGTGGACACATGGAAGCCTCGGATAGGCGGGCTCACGTAGACGCGGTCCATAGAGGCAAATATGGGTGCCTTGGGATGCGTGCGCGGTAGGGAGGGCTGGCGGCGTGGCAGGGCGCACGTGGGGGCGGTCTCGAGTGCGGGCCACGTGGCGCCCTGCGATTCGCGGGCGCCACCTACCGCTTTGACCGGGCGCGGGGCACGCATCGTCACCCAGGCGCGCTTGCACACGCTGTCCCGTGTTCGGGGCACGGAACTTCCGGGCACTCGTCGGATGGGCCTTTGGAACGGGCTTTCGGCGCCCGAAACTTTCCGAGCGCCCGAATCTTCGGCCCAAAAACCGAATTGAGCCCATTTTCGAGCTGGGCCTATAAATAGGCCCCATACAGCCCCATTTCTCTGTTTTCTGGATGTTTTCACAGAGAGCTTCTTTTAGAGGATTTTTTCTCCACTTTGATATGCACCTTGTGAAGGAGTTATGGGATTTTTGGAGGCCGCGACATCGACGTCTATGGCGATTCGGCGCACTTCGACGCTCCTTCTTCGGCAGCCTTTTCCGTCGTGTTTCGGTCCTCGGGCTCCCCTGGGCTACGCCGAAAAAGTTTTCCAGTGATTCTTACGCCTGTGTTTCCACGACAGGTAGGGCTACATTTCTTGTATTTATAGCTTCCCTTCCTTCCGAGCTTTTCTTGGGTTTTACGGATCATCTTGTGACCCTTTTTCTACGGCGGACTTTTGGACGGCGGAGGAGTATTTGGGGGATTTCTCGGCCCACAATTGTCGGAATGGGGAGTGCAAGTACTCAATTTGCATCTACTCGTCGTGAGAAACGCAGCCGCGATTTTTTTAGATTTTTTGCAGGACGTTTCAAAGGTGATGTTTTAACTTCTTCTGGACTGAGTGCCGTAGATTTGTGATCGTGGGGAGTTTTGGCTTACCGCGGTGTTCTATTTGTATCTTGACCTATAGGTGTCGGAACGGGACGTGCGAGTACTCGATTTGCATCTACTCATCACGAGGATCGCAGCGGTGATTTTTTTGGAATTTTCGGAGGTCATCTCGCAGGTGAAAATTGACCAACTTCTGGACTGTTTGCGCGGACAACGGCATTATGATAATTGTGGGATTAATTGTGCACAGTTTTGGTTGTTATTGCAGTTTTCGCAGTGGGCCGTGGTTTTCCTTGAGCGAGGGCGAGTTTGGATCCGTGCTTCGCGACCGAGGTGGGTGGTTGTTGTGGACCTCATAGTTTGACATACTCACTAGGGATATTAGATTAATCCCCGAATTAGAATGTCGTTTAGTACATTGTTGATAACTTGCATGCTTGTATGGATTTGATGTATGCCATGTTAGCATTTAACCTTTCTATGAGATTGATTATTAAATTTGGGATATCATGCTCTAATAGATGTAAGAACACTGTTAGATGTCTTTCTTTTATTCTACATGAGGACACTTGCATGATTGTATGGACATCTAGATAGGCCATCTTTTAGCGCTACACTATCATATTGGGATTTGACTTAGGAGAAACCATGTTGGCTCTTTTCTCCTCTGTATTGAGATACATGATGTATATTGCTCGGGTTCGAGCAAGGTTGTAGGATAGTGTAGCCGAGATTATCGAGTCTGGATTGGTTGTACCAGATCTTGGATTTGTGGGGTATTGCGGCAACCGCGGATATTGGGCGGTTGACCAGATGTGGTTGTTGTACCAGATTGGGGATTTGTAGGGTATTACGGCAACCGCAGATATTGGGCGGTTGACCGGATGTGGTTGTTGTACCAGATTGGGGATTTGTGGGGTGTTGTGGCGACCGCGGATATTGGGCGGTTGACCGGATGTGTACTTTTGCATCAGATTGGGGATTGGGGATCGAGGTTTCTTTAGTGGATGGATTTTCCCACTTTGATCATAGTCGTGATCCAAACCTGCTATATTGAGATACTATGACATGGTTACTTTACTCGTGTGGGTCGCTCCCCTCGAGTGCCACTCCGGAGCAGGCTTTAGGACCGAGCCGGGTGCTGGTCAGTTGGTTATTTGGAGATCGAGCCGTGTGCCGATCAGCTACTGGGTTCTTGAGTTCGATAGCACAGCAGGCAGTACCAGTTTTTACTGGTCCATTGATTGGGTTGTCTAGGCAGATACTTTTACTGATGCATTCATACAGTTACTCTTTCTGGCATTGCATTTAGAGGCATAGTATTGGTAGTTTCTTTTATCAGCAGTCTTACAGCTTACCACATTCCTTTCCCTTTTGCCTCTGGTAGACCTAGTGGGTACGTCGGAGTTTGAGGCTTTACCCATTAGGGGAGGCTACTGGTTTTCTAGTAGTTCTCACCCCCATTGTTGTTTTCTTTTTCTTCCCCTTTGTTTTGCAGAGTCTTCTGCGGGAGCTGCTGGGCCTTCAGCGGCGGATCGATGTAAGAGGATAGCTGATTAGATAGATCGTCTGCCCCGACTGTGAGTTTAGCTGGACTTTTGATGTATCCCCATTCTCTCAGACTGTTGTACTTTTACTTTTGGGTCTGGTTTTAGCCAGCTAGTTGTATATTTTTGGTGAGCTGGGAGAGACATATGTATTATTTTTACAGTTGTACTTTATTCCTTTCCCTAGTTGTATATTTTTGGTGAGCTGGGAGAGACATGTATTATTTTTGGTGAGCTGGGAGAGACATATATTTTTGGTGAGCTGGGAGAGACATATGTACTATATTATATCTCTTATATCTGAGCAGGTTACCGGCGCTTCGTGTACACGTGAAATTTCGTGTGCACGGCGGATATGTAGACGGGCCTGGGTTCTGGTTTACACCCGAGGCGTGACGGATTAGGTTGGTATCGGAGCTTAGGGATAGGTCAGTTGGGACTTAGGAAACCCTAGGCTTTTGGCAGACCGTAGGATGATAGGGCGTGAGGGACGTGATATTTTGCGAAAGTCGGTGATTTAGTCATTAACTCTTCCAGTGAGTGAAGAGGGATCGACATATCCTATTTCTGTTGGACAATTATGTTGGCTGCAGACAACATAAAGTTACAGAAATAGGGGGATGTCTTTGACTTTCGCTAGATTGGGTCAAGTGTTGTTATGTTGCTGATTTGTGGCTTCTTGTGGCAGGATGCCTCCCCGACGTCGGATCCCTACCCGGGGTATCCCTACACCCCCTGTTGAGCCGGAGCAGTCCAGACCTTCCGAGATTAGCGAGCTGAGGGCCTTGGAGGACCAGTTGGCTAAGAGCACCCGCCGACAAGAGCAGCAGATTGATCAGTTACTTGCCCAGAGAGAGGCACCGCCCCCGACTGTTTTGGAGGCCCCTGCACCACCTGTTGTACCTCTTGTGCCGACGGCACCATCGTCGAGTAACGGAGCTCAGGGAGCGGCCTAGCTTTTGACCCCGACTGAGGAGCAGGATATTGCTGACAAGCTCACCAAGTTTTGTCAGCACGGACCGCCTAGATTCTCGGGGCGGAACACGCAGCCGTGGGAGGTTGGGACGTGGTTAGCTGCGATGAAGAAGCTATTCAGAGATTTCTTCATCGATTCGAGGTATAGAGTTCACATGGCGGTACACTGCTTAGAGGGAGATACAGATGCTTGGTGGCGTCGGGTGGAGCCAGTGGAGTTTCAGATAACCCGGCAGCTACCCTTGTGGAGACCCGTATACCCGCAAAAGGATTACTGTTGGATCAGCAGCTTCCGGAGGCCCTCGTTGGGTGTTGGAGGTGTTTGGGCGCGTGTCGAACTCAAGAAAGGGGCTCAGTGCGTTGAATGGATCACGAGTGTATTCGGATGCCCCCGTCGAATTTTAGAAGTGGTTTCGCGTGAAACGGACATCGGATTTGGATTCAGCGCGGAAAAACGATGGAAATCGACTACTTTGTTATATTTTTCTGAGTCCGGACGCTCGAGAACGGACACCCGGAAGTTTTCAGTGTATTCGGGTGTACGGGAGAAGCGGTGGACCGGAGTGTGCCACGTGGCAGTCTCGGAGTGGCCGGCGCATTGGGCGCGGTCCACGGAGCCGCGAGCGAGCGCCTCGGGAAGCAGCGCGGGCCAGCGCAGGCACACGTGGGCGCGGCGGCCGAGCGTTGACGTGCGTGGGGAGGCGCGCATGGGCGCGCCACGCGTCTTCACGTGGTTGGCGGGCGCCAACCACCCGCGCGGTGGGTGCGGGCCACGCGGCGCAACGCGAGAGGCCAGTTCCGCTGTTCGCTGTTCGGGCTGACGTGGCGCGACGGGAGGGTTTCGGACGCTGATGGATTGGGGGACATTTTGGAACACTGTTTGCGCCCGGAATAATTCGGGCGCCCGGAAGTTGTCCCCCAAAGTGTATTTTTCACCCGGATTTCAGCCTATAAATAGGCTTTGGGGTGCCCATTTCGGGATTTTTGGAGGTTTGATGGGAGCACCGTTTAGCAGAGATCTTCACCACCTTGTCCTCTACTCTTCCATGGATCTTGGGTATTTTTGGAGGCCGCGGCATCGGCGCTTTCTGCGACGCGGCGCACTTCGACGCTCCTTCGTTTGTGGCTTCTACCGTCGCATTTCAGTCCGCGAGGTCCCCTGGTTCACCCCGATAGAGTTTTGAGCCGATTTCTGCGGCAGAGCTTTAACGAGAGGTATGCCTTCGATTTCCATGTTGATCACTTCTCTCCGTTTCGAGTTTTTGGTGGTGTTCTCGAGGTGTTTTTGTGACCCTTTGTACTGCTGCGAGGTATGGGACAGCGGTGGAGTAATGTTGGGATTTATCGGCCTACGGGCATCGGAACGGGACGTTTAAGGACTCTATCGACATCTACACTTTGAGAGGAACGTGCCCGTATTTTTATTGGAATTTTTGGAGGACTGTTCGAAGGTGATAATTAAGCTTTTTCGTGGCTGGTTTTCAGCAGATTTGCGTATTCTGGACGTTTTGGCCTACGGCGATGTTCTAATTGTTTCTTGGCCTACAGTTGTCGGAACGAGATGTATAAATACTCGATTTGGATCTACTCGTCACGAGGATCGTAACCGTGATTTTTTTGGATTTTTCGGAGGACTGCACGCAGGTGAAAATTCCCCTTCTTTGTGCTGTTTTGACAAAACAGCAAGTGTTGTTTGGAGTTGTTCTTGGGGTGTGTTTGTGGTGTTGTTTGATTATTGGCGGTGATGTTGGTTGGGGCAGAGGCTTGCGTGACCAAGTACCGAGGGTGCGGTTTCGGCGGATTTTGATAGTGAGTGACTGCGCACTTCACCGACTTCAACTTTGCCCGCGGAAAGCGATTCAGGTGGGTTGCTTCGTCTCCAGAACCGGTGGACGGTTCTCTAATTCTATTTGATAGAATGCATGCATGTTAGTGTACCTATGTATGTGATTGAAAGGTAAGCTTAGTAACGGTATTTGTTTGAGAATTGCATGAGTATTATCCATCTATGTTTATGAGAATTGTGATAGTGGATGTTCATGATGAGGATTGATAGAAGCTTACCTAAGGGAATATTACCCACTGTGATTGATAGCATGCATGATTAAATGTACAACACACATATTAGAAACCGCCCAAGATAGCCAGTGATGTACAATTGCACAAAATACCCCAACATTTCATATAATTGCTTTATTGTTATAGAATTTGTAGTTTTGTCTCGTTACCAACGATTCTGCGACTCGAAAACCAACCAACAACACCAGTAGATGGGCAATGACGTATCAGACACTGTGTTCATGATCTGGAGTGCTAATGACTACCAACAAAAGAGTTAGAGCAACTTTTCCTTCGAGCCTAAAAGTCATCGGGAGTGCGCTATCCAAACAACTCCGCACTGTAGCGACTCGGGGCATCACTAAGGTGAGCACGGGTACCAGGGAGGCGAGAGGGTATCGTGCTCCCTAACCGGAGGATCGTCGGTGGCCTAGATGGTTAGAACAGGAGGCTAAAGTCTGGGGCCACATGCAGCCAGTAGAAGAGGAGCAATAACAACTCTAAGAGCTCTAGCGAAGCCAGCGGCGACCGGAGCCAACCGAAGAGGGAGTGATTAGCTAGAGGGAAAGTTAAGGAGGAGGAGGCCGGAGTTTGGGCTCAGCTCCGGTAGAGATCCAACTAGGTTCGGTCGTAGGAGCTCCAGTTTGAGCTTTTGCTGGATCTTAGCTTGAGTAAGGTAGGGCAACAAGGCGACACCAGGGGACAGTTGTCGAAGGTGGGGAAGACCGACGATGAATGTTGTGGCCACCCCAAGAGAGAGAGAGAGAGAGAGAGAGAGAGAGAGAGAGAGCCCGACCAAGGGCTTGTCACCAGCCAGGAAGGGTCGCTGACGACGGGAAAGGGTGGGGCGGCGACGGGATGAAGGAAGAAGGCGGAGAGAGAGACATGGAAAAGAGAAGATTTAGGTTTCATTTTTTTTTTCTCATTGTTGTCACAATTGCAAATTAGTCCCATCACTACCTCTTTTTACTCATTATGAGCCTCTCTCGGTCCTCTACGCACAGGAGTTTTCTGTTGCGAAAAGATTTTACTTTTTCCACTTATGAAATGAGAACTTTTTCGTAAACTGCTCCATTATTTAATTTTATAAAAATTAAGTTTTAGCTCCTCAGGTTTATGATTTCTTATTGAGAATTCACCCACATGGGTAATATACGTAGTATCACCTTTCTTCAAATTTTTATGCAATTCGGTATATAAAATATCGTATTTTTTTTGTTTAAAAACTCTTTTTATTGGTTTCACTCTCGATCTTGCTAAACTCTAAAATATCACTTTTTCTTACGAAATTGCACAAAAGCCCCTCTCATGACTTACAATACTATCAAACATTAGAAGTAGCTATTTTGTTCGGTTAAAAACTATCCAATCTAGAAAAAAATGTCCAAACTTTTTCAAAATTTATATTTAAAACCGCGGTTTCTATAGAGGCGCTACCAAGTGGCAAAATTATTAGGGATTCATATAAGTAAATAGATATTTATAATTTAAAAAATTAATCCCCTATTTTTCCGACTAAAATCACTTTGTTAATTTAATACTTTAGTTAGTTATTAATCACTAATTCATCTAATTTTATTTACTAAAAATTAATTAAAATCATGAAATTTGACGAAATCACAGCAAATTTTAAAATTTCCTAATATTTTTTTTACTAAAATCACTTTTTTCCAAAATAAAATAAAATTAGATGTTGACCGGGCTAAGCCTGTTTCCATACATTTGTACCTCCTAATTATTTAAATCCTTTAATTTATAATATATACATATTTCAGATTATATTATAATTTTAAAATTTTTAAAATGAAATATTGAGAATAAGGCAGGGTGTATCATAAATTGCTAATTATAATTAATTTCCTTTGAGGTGATTACAGAAAAGAATTGAAGCTTTCTGGGAGCAATTAAAGCTTTCTTAGCCTTAATGCCTTACAAATCCATGCACATCACTCTCCAAGTCAAGTAAAAAAAGCCAAAATGGGTTTCAACCAAAGAAGCAGCGAATCATCCAAAATATTTATTCCAAGCCAAGATTCAACCATTAAATGCATGCATGAAACTAAAATGCATCTTACAAGATTTACTTCATTAATGGTGATATCCTTTTGTAGCCATCTCATAAAAAATACTCGGCGACGAAGGGGATAGATTTGTGAATCTACATACAGCATCATTCATAAGGAATATACCATAAATGGTTAATTTTGGCGATCTATAAATTCTACTCTCATTTCTCCAACCATATGTTCTTAGAAGCCATATTCTATTCGATTGTCCAAGTTCCTTTTTGTTGCAGTTTCGATCTACGTCCTCATTGTTCCTCGTTATATTGTGCTATAAGAAAATTAGGCACTGAGGTAAAGATATATCTCTCTTCCTACAATTTTGGTAAAATGTACAAAGAAATTATTTGAATCATGACCATTTTGAGTCAACTACCTAACCTTTTAAAATTTCTAATTTGTTTGATTTAGGTCTTGCAACGGCACCGTGACTTTAATTTTTGAATGTATCATTTATCTTGGTAGGTTTAATTTGTATACATCACACAATTTTTGCAACTATAAATCTGTTTAAAATAAACAATTAATTTAAATTTTAAAGTCAAAGTACGGTTAACTTATTCAAATCAAACAAATTAAAATGTTAAACAGTAAAATCAAATTTTAAAACTTTTGATAGTTAATTCAAAATGATTCATAATTTAGATAAATTTTGTACATGTTTATCTACTATTTTTAGTTTTAACTAATTTTGTGATCATTTTTAGTAGATTAGTTTCCGAAACACCTGCCAACCTATATGGTCAAATTGTTTTAGCTCTTCAACAGATAAATTTCTATTTATGACTCATACGACCAAATATAATTTTCCGTACACTTTCACGAAGACAGTAGAGCACATCGGTGCACGCATGCTTTTTGTGATTCCCATTTTGGCTGTGTTATGAATCCACTAGTTATTCTAATATTAGATTTGTTATGATGTTAGTTTGTTATAATAAAAACGAAAAAAAATTTAGTTCATTGAGCATAAATACAAAAATATTTACATAATTTGATCATTAAATTACATCAATGAACAGAGACAGAGTAAAAATTTTATTCTTATGGAAGGCTGAGTATAAAAGATACATCAAATTCTCTTTATGTACAACACCAATATTTCACAATTATGTTTGTACGTCTCGATCTCTAACCAACGGTCTAACTGTCATGATTTGATTTGCAGCAACGTCAAACTTATCACGCAAACTCCATCTTAATTTGATTTTTCATCTTTTTCTAAAAAATTCCTTACGTGTTGCTGCACATACCAAATAAACTTATACAAAGCTTGAATATGTTCAAACTCAGACGAACAAAATTTCAAACCATTATCTATTCCTAGTCACTTGAATTATTTTAGTTTGATTTTTCATTATAGCCTTGCCCTACTTGAATTAATTACTTAAATACGCCATCCTTATGCTTCAACATAAATATCTAAATTTTTCTGTAATAATCGTCAGTACGTAGAGAGAATCAAATACGATCCACCTTTAGACCGAATACGATCCCCCAAAAATCAAAATAGATATAATCCATAATATCTTTTGCCTTGTAAACTGTAATACTGAATTTTATTCTTTTCTACTTACCAAATACATTATGCTCATAAAACTTTAACTTTTCTCTACAACGATCATATAAAAGACATCTCTTATTTAATTTAATCATATTGTGCTCACTCACGTGTTCCAAATGCATGTGTCATAATTTTATAATTTCGTAATTAGGAATAAGGGATGAGAAAATACCTGAAGAACCAGTAACACTAGATTCTTAATTGCAATATATATAAGTTTTCAATCATCGCCGCTTTCATTAAGACAAGAGCATCTACTACCGTCACAACTCTACCTTCATCTGTGTATTTTTACCAGTTAGCATCAAGGAGATTTAAAGAGATAAATTTTGTTTTCAAATTTGAAATATGCCAGTCCTCACATTTTGATACTTAAAGTCCAGCACAGGCCTTGTTTAGGTTCGGGCCAGTTCCATCCTTATCATTTACTCCACCCATGAGCATTCTACATAGACTTAACCTAAAGCTAGTGAATAATAAAATAGGTACGCAGTTTTCTTTTCTTTTCCCCACAAGCAATTGTATACATATGCTGTGTTTTTCTTGGACGTGACTAATTAAATCCCTAAAAGAGGCTCTTGGCTATAAACATGTGGGAAAAAATAATATCGTTGGAAATTTTTTTCTATGCTTTTTTCTGTTTAGTTTGTAAGTGAGAACTATTAAGTACTGAAACTGCAGCACTTATAGATTGTTAATCTATTATTATAAACTCCCTCTACTCTCCTAGTACTTTTCCCTCTCACTTTCAAATTAAATGACATTTCTTTTGTTCTTCAACCAACTAATCACTAAAAAAAATTTAATATAAAACCGTCTTTAATTAGATGATATTTAGAAAAAAGCATTATTTAGTGACTTTATAATATAGTAACTATTGACGGTTCAAAAAATATTAGCAAATAAATCCTTTATTATATTAAACTAATTTATTAAATAATAAATTTTTTTATTATTTTTAATTTTTTTCACGATTTAAAATGTTAGGATTTCAAAATAACAGAACATTTTAAAGGTCAAACAATATTTTATTGATGTATATACGACGATTCTTCGTTTGTCGATATTTTAACTAACACTTTTAAATATAATGCTAAATTATATTGAGAAGTTTTTAAGTATTATTAAATATAAAAAATAATATTTTTAAATATTAAATTTCTTATAGTGCCTCTCTCGTAGGCTCCTCTGCAACGTAATTGCACCGCTCCCAATGGACGCTGTGAATTCCCTCCTTCTGCCGCATCGCAAGGACAAGGTCGTCTTCGTCCTCGGCGCTACCGGCACCGGCAAGTCGAAGCTGGCTATCACCCTCGCGATCCACTTCAACGGGGAAGTTGTGAACTCCGACAAGATGCAGGTGTACAGCGGCCTCGATGTCATAACCAACAAAGTCACCGAGGCGGAGTCCGCCGACATCACCCACCACCTCCTCGGCAGCGTCCATCCTGACGCGGACTTCACCGTGTCCGACTTCCGTCGAGAGGCCATGCTTGCCATAGCGTCAATCGTCGCCCGTGGCCGGCTCCCCATCGTGGCTGGCGGCTCTAATTCCTACATCGAGGCACTAGTTGACGGGGAGGCCGGTGAGTTCCGCCGCTGCTACGACTGCTGCTTCTTGTGGGTCGACGTCGACCAGCCCGTCCTGCACATGTTTGTGGCGGTGCGCGTTGATAAGATGGTGAAGCAAGGCCTGATCGACGAGGCGCGGAGCGTGTTCGACCCAAACAACGGGGACTACACCAGAGGGGTGAGGCAATCCATCGGCGTGCCAGAGTTGGACCGATACTTTCGCGTGGAATCGGAGGCGGCAGTGGATGAGGAAACGCTGGAGAGGCTGCGCGCGGCAGCAATCGACGAGATAAAAGTTAACACGTGCAAGCTGACGGTCTGCCAGCTGCTGAAGATCCACCGGTTTTGCAGGCTGGACGGGTGGGACGTGAGCCGCGTGGACGCCACTGAGTTCTTCCTTAAGAGGGGGAACGTGTTGGAGGAGGAAGAGGTGTGGGAGAAGGTCGTCGGGATTCCGAGCAAAAATATAGTTAGGGGCTTCTTGGAACGGGACGATCATCATGACAATAATGACACTAATGATAATAATAATAATAATAATAACAACGACTGCACAGTACTAGTAGTAGTAGGTAAGAAAGAGCTAGAGAAGAATGGGAAAATGAGGGTAATAACTAATGGCGGTGAGAACAGTAAGGATGATGATCATGAGAACGGTCACTACGTTGGTGATAATAATAAAACAGTTGGGGTGATGGTAGAGAGAGCAGTGTTAGCTGCCGCCGCCGCCACTTGTACAGCTGATGATGAGGTTTCTGAGGATTCCAAAACCACCGCCCCCGCCGTCGCTGCCATGACAGCCACCTCGGCGACTGCGGTGGGACCCACCGGTTGAGGTTCGCAGGAATAAGCTAGCTGGACCCACATGGATGGACATCATTTGTTTGTGTTGTGGGCCTCACCCGAGTATCATGAGTTTTCTGATAAACGAGAGTAAGAGAGTGTGTCTAGCTAGTGTGGTCGCACCCTAACTCATAAGTGGCTAAGTGATAGCTTTCTGTTATTAGCATAATAAATTAGTGCTTCCTTTTTGGGCCTTCTTTTTCTCTTTATCTTTGTGTCATGGGGAATCCACTGTTAAATTGTTCGGGACTCTGATGAGAGGATTAGAGCTAGCCCTAAAAGACTTGAGGGGTTCACTCTTATAAGATATTAAAATAAAGTGTTAAAAGTTTCTATAAACATATCATATCGAATAATAAATATATTTTTATAAAATTTAATTTTTTATATTTATTTTTAATTTTTTTAAAAAATTATTCATATATATTTTTATGATTTGTTGTCGTTAGTTTGTTGTTTATTTTTTAACAAAATATAAGTAAAATATTAATTTTGTCTTTACAAATATGTCTTTCGAAAAGTTTCAATTGTTAAAAAATATGTTTATGGTTAAATATAAAATCTGAAAAAGTAAAAAAATAAATTTATCTCACTTACTAATTAAGATTAAGTATTTAATCTATAATTAACTATATTTTTTCAAAAAATATTGACGATAGGAATATATATATATATATATATATATATATATATATATATATATATATATATATATATATATATATATATAAACATATATATATATATATATATATATATATAAACAACTCAATATTTTTAAAGGAATAAATATAAAAAATTAAAGTTTCTAAATATATATTTATTATTTTATATATTTATATAAATATGTATGAAATTAATTCTAAAATAAATGGAGCAATTGAAAATATATATTCCTATGAAGATATAGAGTACCCTTACATATCTGTCTTTTCCAACTATCATATTACTGCTAATTAACTTTAAATATTTACATACATATATTCCTTAACTAGTCAAAAGACACCATATTTTATTTACCAAAACTACTTTGCTCTTATTTGCTACATTACTTACAATAAATTAGTAATTAAAGGCATTATGAACTAAAGCAAATTAAAAAGCCGCAATTTATTAATAAAGTAAAAACAATAGAATTTGATTTAACAATCCCAATTGCTCGATAATTTCTAATCACAATACGGGCAAAATAGTCATAATAATAATATATGGTATGTTTTGACTAGTCTATGAATATATTAACGAGATTTTAAAATTTTCAAGAGATATATATAAAATAATTTTTAAGTTTAAAGGACTAAATAAACATTAATGTCCCCACCTATGGATGGTTATCTATGTAATTATTTCAAAATAAAAATATAAAATAACGGTGGAAGCAGGAATCCTCTTTGTGTTTTCACCTTTTCTTTTGCTTTTTATATGGATTGGATCACATTATATATTGTAGATTGTCATCCTCCAACCAAGTAGGAATATATGGAGATTAATTTGAGGGATTGATGATGTGATGATCCGAATTTTCACAGAGATGTTACAGTGTGATCAGCGGCTTCTGGAGGTTTATTTTGTGTGATGGAGGCGTCTGTGTGCGAATCAGACTCAAGAAATGGATCCCGCGCGAAAAAACGGATCAAGTTTGACTTTCGGGTGCCTTCGCCGAAAAATAGATGTGAATTTTAGCAAACGGATTGTGGTTTTGGATTCTGCGCGCGAAAACTGTCAAGATCGGCTATTTGGTTAGATTTTTTTGAATCCGGAAGCGCGAAAACGAGCAACCATAAATTTTTCAGTATTTTCGGGTGCATGGAGGAGCCGTGGACCGCAGGGTGCCACATGGCGGCACGTGGTTGGGCCGGCGCAACGGACTCGGTCCACACGGGCAGCGCGGGCAAGCGCGTGGGCCGGCATGGCCGGGTGCGCGGGCAGCGCTCGGGCGTGGATAAAGGCGCCACGTGTCGCGCGCACATTGGTGGGGCGGATCGCCCTATCGGGGCGCGACACGTGGCAGCTGGATCGTGCGCCAGCGCGGAGGCGGGCGCGCGTGGATGCGTGACGCGTGGCGGCCCAGCGTGCGGTGACGGGTCGGCCCGTTATTGTAGCAAGCAGAGCTTCTTCTCCTTCTTCTTCTTCTCCTTAGCTTTTTAGTGAGTTTTCTCCCTCCATTTTTTCCCCTTTGGCTTGAGATTTTTCAGAGAGAATTTTACCAGTGGTTCATCTACTTTTCCACTACAACACTGGATTTTTGGGAAATTTTTGGAGGCCATTTTGATCACCTTCTTCATCAACTTGGAGGACATCACCATTGTTACACCCGCAGCCCACTTCGTCGCGTTTCGGTGTAAAAATCCCACAGAGCTAACCAAGTAGATTTTTGACCTAATTTTTGGTTCTGCGTTTTCACAAGAGGTAGGCCTACAACTTTGGTATTCAACTATCCCCTTAGATCATGAGATTTTATAGAGTTTTTAAGCCATCTTTGGGACCCTTTGTCTCAGCCTGGGATTTTGGACAGTCATCAGTGTTTTGGCTGGGATGATTTTTGCAGAAAAATTTTCAAGACTCGAAAATCTACAACATTGGTATGTATCATTTCCCCTAGATCCGAGATTTTCTTGGAGTATAATTATCATATTTTGAACTCTTGCATCCTGGTTTAAGCATTGGACTGTTAAGAATGAGATTTGGATAATCTAAAGTAATTATGGGTTTTCTTCTTCATCCGAGCTTGGATTTTGGAGTTCTTTAGCTCGATTCGCATCTACTCTCGACAAGGAGTCCAATGGTACCTCTCTTGCTGGATTTGGAGCACGTTTGACTAGGTAACATTATTGATCTTCTCAGCTCTGTTTTAAGGGTTACAACAGATTTCGGATTTAGCATTATTTTGATACTTGGACATTGGGAATGCGGCAATTGATGTAATTCTTGGTTAATTTCAGAATTTTAAAGTTTGGGCATCTTATTAAGATCAAGGTGAAGATTTCTCCTTTTGGTTTTAGCTTAAAATTCCTTACGGATTGTTCTCTTTAATTTCTGTAAGTTTATGTTGGGAATTGGTGTAAACTTGGGATAGTAATGTGATGTTTGCTTCATTTGAATTTTAAGGAGAGTTAATGGTGGATTTCTGAAGATTTGGAGATGTTTATATGAAAGAGGACATCTTTGTTTTACTGTTGGGAACTTCATCTCGAGGTATTTGGGGCTGCACTTACATCTTATTTAGCTTAGTCTTACTCGTTGAAATTCTGGAATATAATCGCACATCATGCATTATTTCAGTGATTGCGCCCAATCCGTGTGGCGGATTTGGATGATTTTTGCGGCATCGGAGTTCTGAGAGGATAAGGATTACTCACGCCAAAATTCAGCTTGATCGGGCAGCGGATCGACAAGTTTCAGGTGGATTGTTGTTTTATCTCCGAAACCGGCGGACGGTTCTCTAATTCTATATGTTAGTATGCATGCATGTTTAGTGTACCAAATATGTGGATGAGATGTAAGCTTGGTAAATTATACTAGCATGATAAATTGTAAGAAGAATATATCCATGTTATGCCTAATGAGAACTTGCAAGATTTAGATATCCATGTTATGGTAAATGAAAGCTTACCTAAGGAAAGTGTTACCCTATGTGATTTATAGCGTGCATAATTTAATGTACAACCTATAGGATTGAGATGTAAGCATGAGAAATGGTCTAGATTAATTATGTGGATTGATGCTTACTTGATAAATTGTTCATGCTTTGGTGGATTTGAGATCTCGCATTTAGTAAAGTGGTTATATTCATCTTATGCTAGTTGAGAGCATGTTTAGGAAGATGACGTTCACATTGATAGTTATTAGAGATTATGTTGGATGCAATGCCTTTTACTGATATTTGAGCTAGTATCTTGTATGATAGAATCAATTAATGGATTATCACTCTTATAAATGATATTTTGGAACTTGACCTAGCACCCCGTCATATGTTGCATGTTTAACCAGATTAGTAGAGAACCTTTACTTGGGCTAGGTTCTTTTATACTTTAGACATCTCACTCTTTACATCTTTTTCTGGACATAGAGTTTTCTCGCCCGGGTAGTAGGCCGAGTGGTCGAGTTATTGTGTGACGTATGTTGCACTCGTGCCTGAGGGCTGAGTGAAGTCTGGTAGTGGAGATTAGAACAGTGCTAGGGTTGTTGGGAGCCGTTTGGGTAGACGGTGGTCCCGGGCTGTCGAGTATCTTCCGGTCAGTGTTGTTGGGAACCGTTTGGGTTGACGGTGGTCCCGGGTCGTTGAGTGTCGTCTGACATGTTTTGCTAGCCCTCGCGTTGCGGGTCGATCCCGGCTGTGGAGTATCTCCAGCCTATGTCTTTAGCGTGACGAGTTGGTTGAGTTCGCTAGTGTCTCAAGATTCGTGAGAGCTTATTAGCTGAGTCGTTGAGAGTACTCCGACCGTTGTGCAAGATGTTTGAGGATCTTGAGTCCTTCCGTTCTGAGAGTGAGCGTGGATTTTGATTATAACCTGAAGGAGCCACTTTGAGTTCGACAGAGATGCGCGGATACTTTCCTCGGTGGGGTCGCACCCCTAGAGTGATGCTCCGGAGCTAGACCTGTTACTTTGCTATCGCGACTTGCCGATGCCGTCCCTCTGGCTGGGCCTTTTTTAGGCAGTCACGGACGCAGTCCCTCTGGCTGGGCCTTTTTTAGGTAGTCACGGACGCCCTACGTAATTCCAGTCCTCCATGGATGTAATGGCAGTAGGTGGGCGCATGCTTAACTGGACCCTATGTGGCAGTCAGTTCGATTGGATCGATTGAGCACCTCGTGCTCGAGTGGTTGCATATCTTTTCATCTGTATCACCCCTTGAGCATTTAGATAGAGGTATGGTAGCTGTAGAGTTATTTCCAGCTTTTCTTATACAGTTTTTACTATATCGTTATCTTGTGCCTCTTATTGTCACGCCCCGAGTTTCGAAAAGCAGGCTTAAATTATTATTTTTTTTTAAATATCAGAGTATAAAGCAATTTAGGCATGAACATACCGCCACATGTATAGAAAATTTTCAATCCCCTTGGACTGAGCATTTTCTATACATGCACGGCTAAGCACTTACAGCCACTATCAGAGTAGTCTAAACTACGCATTTAACTACATAAACAGTTAGCCAAATTTAAAACATTATTACATTTATCCTTTACATAAATAATGCGAAAAATAAATTAAACGGCGACACAAGGGTCATTGCTATCACGACAGTCTCACCAACATGTCCCGACATCTCAGCACCCGACGAACCTGAAAAATGGTCACCCAGGTGTGAGATACATCGACAGTGTATCCCAGTGGGCACGACGGGCCGAGAAATAGCTAATCGTACCTACTAGTATACAATAATCAGCGGATAGTAAAGATCATGTTGGAACCAAAGAACGTTGATGAAGCTCTTCGGGATGATTATTGGATTGAAGCAATGCAAGAAGAGCTCCATCAATTCGAGAGAAACAAAGTCTGGGAACTAACGAAGCCACCGAAGCAACACAACATAATTGGTACTAAGTGGATTTTCAAGAACAAGAAGAACGAGGATGTTAGCATTATTAGGAACAAAGCACGCCTAGTTGCTCAGGGATATTTACAAATTGAAGGTATAGACTTTGATGAGACGTTCGCCCCGGTAGCTCGTCTCGAGTCAATTCGCATCCTTTTCGCCATCGCTTGTCATTTCAAAATTAAACTTTTTCAAATGGACGTTAAGAGCGCCTTTTTAAATGGTTTTCTAAATGTGGAAGTTTATGTGGCTCAACCGAAAGGTTTCATTGACCATAAACTACCTAACCATGTTTTTCGATTGAAAAATGCTCTTTACGGTCTAAAACAAGCGCTGCGAGCATGGTACGAAAGGTTGACAAAGCACCTTCTGGAAAAGGGCTACACTCGAGGGGGAGCGGATCGGACTCTCTTTGTGAAGCATTATCAGGATAACTTCATTGTGGCACAAATCTATGTCGATGACATTGTATTTGGTGCAACAAGGAATAACGATGCTTCTAAATTCGCTGAAACCATGGAAAACGAATTTGAGATGTCCATGATGGGCGAGCTAACTTATTTTCTTGGATTGCAAGTCAAACAAAATGAAGAAGTCATCCATCTGTGCCAATCCAAGTATGCAAAGGAGTTGGTCAAGAAGTTTGGATTAGAAAATTCTAAAGACTTTCCGACTCCAATGGGAACTAGCAACAAGGGATTAGAAAGTGAATCTCTTAGTGAAAGTGTAGACGAGAAGCTTTATCGCAGCATGATTGGAAGTCTACTCTATCTCACGGCTAGTCGCCCGGACATATCCTTTAGTGTTGGGATCTGCACGAGATATCAGTCAGCACCAAAGGAGGTTCACCTGAAAGCGGTGAAAAGGATCATCCGGTACGTCAAATGAACATTGAATTTCGGAATTTGGTATCCTATGGGCACAACTCTCGACATAATAGGATATTCAGATGCCGATTAGGCTGGATCAGTGGATGATCGGAAAAGTACGAGTGGTGCATGTTTTTATCTTGGCCATTGTCTTGTAGCATGGCATAGTAAAAAGCAAAACTGCATTGCACTCTCGACGGCCGAAGCGGAATATATTTCAGCGGGTAGTTGTTCAACCCAATTGATTTGGATGAAAAGCGTGTTGAGCGACTTCCGAATTCCTGCGACTTCGGTAACCATTCTTTGTGACAACACTAGTGCTATAAATATTTCTAAAAACCCTGTGTTGCACTCGAGAACAAAACACATTGAACTTAGATATCATTTTCTAAGAGAGCTAGTTGAATTAAGTATTCTTCAAATTTCCTATATTTCAACTGAAGATCAATTAGCCGACATTTTAACAAAACCTTTGGATCAAAAACGGTTTATTCATTTGCGTAAAGTAATTGGAATGCTTCCTTTGAAATAACACGTTTTGAAACCATTGCTTAGGTTAGGTTTTGTTTTGTGTTACTGTTCTTTATCTATGCTTGTACATAGAACATTAATTGAGCACATGTTATTAACTTTAATTGCATCCTTTCATATATTTAGAAATTTATTATGGTTTGGATATCATGATAATTTATTTGATGCAATGATCATTTGTATCAATTAAGTCATCTTTAATTGATCAAAGTCAATTTCTCTCTCAAATTATCTCTTGGTATTGTCTTTATCTTATTTGACAATTAAGTCAAGTATGAACTCGAGATCAATTTTTGGTTGAATACCTCATATCTTAAATAATTGATAGCCAATTGAGGGGGAGTTTATTAAAATTGTTATGCTCAAAAGATGTGGAAAGAGTTACATCCCAATGAGGAGTGTGAAAACTACCACCACATGGAGGGAGGAAAGAGCTACCATCTCGGTCGTCCGAGTACTGTGTGCAGCTACCACATGTATACCAAGCATGATTTTTCATGTTGATTATATAAAATGTTTTTTGGAATACTTGACTCTGTCAAATTCCAAGGTTAGTATAAGGTGAGATTTTATCGAAAGATGCTCAAAGAGCCACTCCCTACAATAAATTGACTAGATATATTATCTAACTTATTTGGAATTTCAAACATCTATCGATCTTTGTGCTTCATTTTCTTTACAAAATTGATAATTTGATAAACGCATTACTCATAAGATCGTGATTGATGTCATTGAACTTGTTCAACTTTAAAGGATTTAATTTTTATAAATTTTCGTTTCATTTCTTGGACATTATTGATAGATTTAGCATAATCTATTTCTTTTGATATGAAATGATGATTTTTGTTTAAAGTTGACATACAAAAGTGCTTACAATCTTTTTCTGAAATTTCTGGAATTTTTCTAAATTTTTCTGAAGAAAAAGTTGGAGCCGATCCGAACTGGAAATTCTGTTCCGAATCCCGAACGCAGATATTATCTGCGGGTAGCCGATCCGGACTGGATTCTTGAGCCGATCCGGACCGCGGATAGGGTTTATATAAAACAAAAGGGTATTTGATTTTATTTTACCTCAAGCTTTTGTTTCTAAGGTTCTAGAGTTTCTCTCTCTAAACTTCAACCGATTTGGAGCCTCTCAAACTCGAGTTTTTTGGATTTCAAGTAAGTCTCTTTGATCAAAACTCAAATTTTTTCACTGTTTTGCCCTGTTCTTCAACATGTGAGTGAAAATCATGATTCCAATTCGATTTTGAATTGTTTTTGGTCAAATTTCTTTTGAAATAAGAACTCTGAGTAGATTAGTTTTGTTTATATGCCTTGTATTCTCTTGATTAACGGATTTTTAAGCTTCGATTTCTAAAAATTCGGTTTTAGGGCATATTGTAAGAATTTTTGAAAATCATGGAATTGATCTATTTTAATTTTTTTTTTTTGCAAAACTAACTTGATTCCTAGTCTCTCTACACGATAATGATTGTTTGGGTACAATTTTTCAAATTTTTGAAAATTAAATAATTTTTCGGGTTCTTGAGTTCTTGCTCGCAGGTTCTTCATTCACTAAGGCACTAGCAAAGATGGTGTTTGCATGGATTATAGTGCTCCTTGTAGCAATGGTACACACACGAGCAACAAACAAACTGAAAAGGGCTAAGAAAACTCAAGAAAAAGGTGAGTATCTCCCTGTGGACGACTCCGAGACGGAATCTGTTGACTGGGACGAGCTGATGGAAGAAGGAGCAGCACATGCTGCATCGACTGCATCGAAGGGGAAAGCCCCTGCAGGTACTTCAAAGGCAAAGACACCTCCAACTGCCGTAGAGAAAGGGAAAGCCCCAATGGAACAAACTCCTGTTACAATGAAGAGAAAAGAGCGTTGCTCGAAAGAGAGGTAGTGCTCGAGGAATCTCAATTGAAGAGCCACTTGCAAGCAAGCCTCCTCCACAGGAATTTGTGCATATTAGCTCTGAGAGAATCAAGGATTTTGAAAAGAGGGAATGCATTGGTGAGCGACATGTGAATGTCAAAGCTCTGAAGGAGCGTTCTGCATTATTTGGAACACTTTTTGATCAAGCAGGACTTGCCCCCATCTGCAATTTCCCGGAGTCCACTGGCTATTGTCTTCACTTGGTGAGGATATTCTATCAGAATGCATCGAGATTGATTGATCTTGAGGACGGACCAAGAGAATTTCTAACAACGGTTAGAAATGTTAAGCTCAAGATTACACCTCAGTTGATTGGAGAGGTGTTGGAAATGAAGGCCCGAGTTGATGGAATTCATTACCTAAAAGGTCATCTGTTTACCAACACAACCTGGAGGGTGGTTGTCGATGGGATTTGTCTCCCTGATACTCAGTCGACGGGGAATTCAATTCTATCAAAAGAACTTCGACCTGAGTATTGTTACTTGAACTTCATTGTTTGCTACAACATCCTACCCAACATGCAAACAACAGTTATTAGATGGGATAGAATGTTATTTCTTTATCTTCTTGGGAACCCTACAGTAGCCTTGGGATCCAATTTCAACATTCCCTATCTGATTTGGTCGAGGATGGCGAGATATGTGGAGAATGCCCATCCCACTGAGAGACTTCCATTCCCAATGATCATTATGCGCATCTTTCGCAAGTTCAAGATCGACACGAGCTCGAGCGCATATATGCACAGCTTGGGAACTATCAACGACACAACAATTGTGAAGTCCTTCTCGACAAGACAGGATGAGCCTCCCACACCTCCTCGCAGAAAGAGATCTTCAGCACCAACAGCAGCAGCAACAACAGCAGCAACAGCTTCAGCACCAGCAGCAGCAGCTTCAACGTCAGAGGATGACGCCTCTGTCACGTCAATATATAGAGAACAACAACGGCTTTCATCGGAACAAGAACGAATGTCTTCCGAATTCGTAAAGATGACCGCCGACATAGGAGATTTAAAGAAGAAGCAGAAATCTCTGGGCAAGTTAGTTAAAAAGATCTTTCAGAAACTCGGTTGCAGCAGCTCTGAGGATTCAGACTGATTTCTCTCTGTTGTTCTAATTATCTTTGTTTCTGCAGGTTTTCAGTCTTAGTTCTTACTATTTTTGAACTCTTAACTCCCTTTATTTTTGTAATTTTGGCTAATTTTAGTGACAAAGAGGGGAAGAGAAATAGGAACATTTGGACAATTCGGACAAGTTGTGAGAACTTTGGAACACTGAAACTTGGAAGGTAAGGACAAGTTGTGAGAACTTTGGAACACTGAAACTTGGAAGGTAAGTATAAAACAACTTTGGTTTGGTTTGTATTGTGAATAAATGCATGCCTCGACTAACTATTCGACTAACTATTTGGACATGTAATATTACTAACAAGTTGTTTGATGACTAACATACTTATGACATTTGAAATTTATTGCCTAGAAGATATGTCTATCTCTGATTGGTATTTTAATACATATCTGATTTTGTAAATGTCATGGTGAGTATAAACTCCATCTCTCTGTTTGGTTTTTGAATGTTAAATTCTTGAGGTATCTAACGATTTCTTTTGTCAAGAATTATTTCTTTTGCAGAGAGTATAAACGTCTAAGTCTAGAGTCTGTTTTAGGAGTTTATCTCATGTATTTGGATCTTTTTTGTAAATTTTTGTTGTATGGTGATAACAACAAAAATATATTTTTGAATTTTCTTAAAGTGGAATTTTGTTTTGTCACGACACCGCCAAAGGGGGAGATTGTTAAGGAATTTGTATTGGCGTATTTCGTGAAAGTGTTTAAGTCTTGAAGATTGAAGATGAAGATGTTTGGATCATATACCTCACTCCCAAGAAAGAAGAATTCAAAAGGATCTGGTACGTTTAATTAAATAATCTTGGTGATCCGAATACTTCTTATAGTGTAGAAATACTTGGATTGATTTTTACTTGCATAAAAATCAGAAAACTGGACTGTTATATGTTCAGGATCCGGATTAGGCTACTTCAGTCCGGACCCCGAACGTAGGTAGGTTCATGCGCAAATCCAGTCCGGAACATCCTTGGTTCAGTCTGGACCCCGAATGTGGATTTTGCAGAAATCACATGAACAGTCCGGACCGTGGTTATTTCAGTCCGAACCCCGAACATATTTTTTCAGGAATTCTCTGAAAAACAACGACAGTCCGGATCAAGCCAAATCCAGTCCGGACCGTCTTGCGGGAAAAATTCTGTTACAGTCAGTTTTTAATTCTTATCCTCTTCCAATGGTTTCTAACCTATAAATAAACCCTATGATTCATCTTTTAGGGTACGACCGAAAAAGAGAAAAATCCACATATAGAGAAGAAAGGAAATAACTAGATTTATTCTATGTTTCTTCATCTATATTAATTAATTTGATTCTAGGATTTCAAACTCAGATTTTGAGTAGAATCAAATTAATAAATACTTAGATGGTATTTCCGATCTATCTTTGATCTAAGTATTCAGCGGATTTTCACCACCAACAAAACAACGATTTTCCCAAAAATCGGCGCGTGGATTCGCGTGGCCTTGTGGACTCAAGGTGTTACCATTTCGTGGATTCGAGACGAGGTGCGCTCGTGGATTCGAGACGTGCTACTTGGTGGAGACCGTGGATTCGGTTGGACGTCATGGACTCGACGTTGGACGCCGTGGATTCGGCGTTGGACGCAAATCGTGGATTCGAGGCGCGTTGCGGAGCGAGCGGAGAAGATCTACTAGGAGCGTATGGTAAAAGGTTGAGTCGTGTGTGAGTACGTTGTATCAACTTTGTACGTGTTTGATTCTTGTGGATTTCACCGTGTGATCGGTTCCGTGGTTTTTTACTCCTGGTTTTGGAGTTTTCCACGTAAAATCTCTGCGTGTTATTTATTTTCCGCATTGGGTTATTTTTACGCAAAAATTTTGGTGTGTTTATTGTTTACACCTATTCACCCCCCTCTAGGTATTTTTTCCCCTATTCAGATCCATATTAGTAATAACCCAACAAAGAAAACAAATCAATCCTAGACTTAACTGGTCTAGCACCAAGACTTACGAACACACCGGGACTCTATCCCTTTTTTCCCCGCACACACTCGCGCTCTACGCACCTATACCTTGGTTATCTCGTTGGTCAGTTGCTAGTGGCATTGCACTTAGTGGATGTTGGACACCGACTATAGTAGTTAAAGTTGTTTTCTCTGATACCATATAATCTGTCACGCCCCGGAGGTTTAAATAGGCGAAAAATGTATATCTTTTTTTTTTTTTTTGAAACAACTCAACTCTCTGGTACGTGCCAGACCCGCCACATATACAAATTCACCCCACAGACGGATGGAGTCTCCTTTGTATATGCACGGCATCACCATCGTGATACACACTTTAACCACACAGTCAAGATGAGAAGCAAGGAGGGGGATTACAATCTATCACAACTACTAATACCTTCACAAGGTTTTTAAAACGGTGTCCACACGACACCCGATTTTTAAATCATATTCACAATCTCATTCCCGGCGGCTACATAATTTTGAAATGATAAATCCACGGGTTTGTAAAGAGTGCCCACACGACACTTAGTTTTGAAATCGTTTTCGCAATCACCTTTTTCATTTAAAAACATGCCGCACGCAAGTTTAGTAGAAACATAATAAGCAACGGTCCAACACTAAGTCAAAAATTCAACCCAACATCCACATTGTTCCACAATAAAAGCAATCACAAAGCTCACTGACCCAACGACCAAAGTAACCAAAAGTAAGTACTACGTATCACCAGCCCCAAACGGGCTAAAGTACTCTATGTCGTAGCCTCACCGTCGTCCCGGATCCCACCCCTGAACGAACCTATCACAGTGTGGGAAGTCAGTGACAAAAAGAGTAGATGTAAACAAGTATGATGCAGTAAATACTGAAATGCAAACAAACCGATAACCAGAGCATCCAACTTTCCCCTCATGAGTCACCGTATCCCCTGTTTAGTCAGAAACAAAGCATCTGCCAGAAGGTCTAAAGACCCCCAGCGAAAAGAACACCTTGCTCGCACCTTGGTGCCATTAACCCCTCCACGGTACTCGTTCGGCACCTTGAGCGGCCGTGAGGGGTCTCCACTACATCACCTTGTGGGGTACATGGGTCAACGGACCACTTCTCCGAAAAAGTACACCCAGAAAGCTAGAAAAACTCAAGAGGAGGGAGAATATGTTTTTCATGATGATTCGGACACTGAGTCTGAGGACTGGGAGAAAATATGTGAAGAAGCCGCGACCAAGGCTTCATCTGCAGCGAAGGGGAAAGCCCCTGGTTCAACAAAGGCGAAGACTCCCCCTACTACTGCCAAGAAAGGGAAAGCTCCCTTGCAACCGACATCCATGTCCATGAAAAGGAAGACTATTGCAAGGAAGAGGGGTAGATCTCGTGGAATTGAGATCGAAGAGCTACTTGCAAGTGAGCCACCTCCACAGGAGTTTGTTCACATTAGCACAGAAAGGATGAAAGATTTTGAGAAACGAGAATGTATTGGTGAGAGACATGTAAATGTCGCAGCTCTCAGGGAACGCTCTGCAGCGTTTGGAACCCTGTTTGATCAAGCCAGACTTGCACAAATCTGTAAATTTTCTGAAACTTCAGGATATTGTCTTTATCTTGTTATGACTTTTTACTTGTGTGCTACCCAGCTTCAAGATCATGAGGACGGACACAAAGATTTTGTCACAATGGTCCGGAATGTCAAGCTCAAGATCACGCCCCAATTAATTGGTGAAGTGCTGGGAATGAATGCCCAAGTTGAAGGGATTCATTATTTGAAAGGTCAAGCCATGACTAATCAATCATGGAGAACGGTTGTTGATGAAATTTGCTTACCGGATACTAGGTCGGCGGGAAACTCCGTTCTCTCAAAAGAACTTCGACCGGAGTACAGATACTTGAACTTTATTGTTTGCTATAACATTCTGCCAAATATGCAAACTAAGGTTCTCCGTTGGGACAGAATGTTGTTTCTATATCTCCTTGGACACCCTACAGCTTCGTTGGGATCAAATTTCAGTATTCCTTATCTTATCTGGTCAAGGATGGCGAGATATGTGGAACATGCGCATCCTACCAAGCGACTTCCATTCCCATTGATTATAATGCGGATTTTGAGAAAGTTTGATGTCGACATCCGTTCATCAACTTACATGCATAGTCTGGGAACGATCAATGATACTACCATTGTGAAGTCACTCTCAAGTAAACCAGATGAGAGCCCAACCCCTCCTCGAAGCAAGAGGCCATCAACTTCAGCACCAACAGCACAAGCAGAAACAAGAGCAGCAACAACAGCAGCAGCAACAGCAAAAGCAATAGCTTCTACTTCAGAGGATGACGCCTCTGTAAAATCAATTTACCGCGAACAACAACGTCTTTCGTCGGAACAAAAACGCATGTCAAACGAAATCACTAAGATCTCTACAAACCTGGATCATATTTCTGCAGCCCAAGGTGACTTGAAAAGGAAATACAAATCTCTTGCCAAATTGGTAAAGAAGATTTTTAACAAATTGGGCTGTAGCAGCTCTGACGACAACGACTCCGATTGACTTTATTTTCTTTTTGCTTTATTGTTCTAATGTCTTCTCTTGCAGGTTTTTAGTTTCTTTTCTTCATCTTTAAGAACTTTGCTTTACCCTTTTTTTTTAGCTTTGGCTAATTTTTGTGACAAAAAGGGGGAGAGACATAGTAGACAGTTTGAGAAGTTTGAGAAACTTGATGAACTTTGAAGGTAAGTTCTAAGTTGAACTTGATCATGCCCCGACTAACTATTTGACTAACTATTTGGGCATATAATATTACTAACAAGTTGCTTGATAACTGACATATTTTTAACTTGTTAATTATTTTGACATGACATTTGGATCTTAATGATTTGGGATATGTGAATCTTTGTTTGTTAAATTTTCATACATATCCGATAATTAATGTCATGGTGAGTATAAACTCTATCTCTCTGTTTGATTATTGAATGTTTAAATTCTTGAGGTATCCAACGATTTCTTTTGTCAAGAATTATTTCTTTTGCAGAGAGTACAATCGTCTAAGTTTAGAGTTTGTTTTAGGAGTTTATCTCTTGTATTCTTTTTATTTGGATCATTCATGTAAATTTTTATTGTATGGTGATAGCAACAAAAATATCTTTTTGAATTTTTTAAGTGGATTTTATTTTGTCACGAAACCGCCAAAGGGGGATATTGTTAAGGATTTTGTTTTGGCGTATTTCGTGAAGTGGTATAAGTCTTGAAGATTGTAGATGAAGAATTGTGGATCAACTACATCAATCTCAAGAAGAATGGATTCGGAACGATCAGGTACGTTTAACTAAATAATTTTGGTGATCCGAATACATTTGTGTAGTTTAGAAACACTTGGATAAGTTTTCAGTGCATAAAAAATAAAAACTGAACAAGTTGAATGTTCAGGATCCGGATCAGACCATTCCAGTCCGGACCCCGAACATAGTTTAGTTCATGCTGAATTCTAGTCCGGACCTCCCCTGTTTCAGTCCGGACCCCGAACTATGTGTTTGCTGAAATCGCATGAACAGTCTGGATCAGGAAATTCCAGTTCAGACCCCGAACTATTTTTTCAGAAAAATTGCTGGAAAAAGATGACAGTCCGGATCAGCCAAATCCAGTCCGGACCGCCATGCGGGAAAAATTCTGTTAAGTCAGTTTTTTATGCTTATCTCTTTCCAAAGGTTTCTAACCTATAAATAAACCTTAATTCCATCTTTTTTAAAAAAATGGAGAATTAATCGAGATAATCAATAAATTATAGAAAAATCCACAAATATAGAGAAGAAAGTAAAACACGATTAAATTCATGTTTCTTCATCTATATTGTTCAATTTGATTCTAGGGTTTCAAAACTCCTATTTCTTGAAAAATCAAATTGAAGAATACTTAGATGGTATTTCCTTATCTATCTTTAATCTAGGTATTCGGAGGATCATCACCAAACAAAAACAACGATTTTACCAAAAAAACGGCGCGAGGATTCGCATGGCCTTGCGGATTCAAGGTGCTACCGCTCTCGTGGATTCGGAGCGAAGCGCGTTCGTGTGATCGAGGCGTGCTGCATTGGTGAAGACCGTGGATTCGGTTGGACGTCGTGGATTCGACGTTGAACATCGTGGATTCGGCGTTGGGACACAAATCGTGGATTCGAGGAGCGTTCGGAGCGAGCAGAGAAGATCAACTAGGAGCGTATGGAAAAGGTTGAGTCGTAGGGTTACGGTAAATCACCTTGTACGTGTTTAATCTTAGTGGATTTCGCCGTGTTATCGGTCCCGTGATTTTTTACTCCTGTGACGGAGTTTTCCACGTAAATCTTGCGTACTTTATTTATTTTCCGCATTGGGTTATTTTTTACGCAACGATTTGGTGTGTTTATTGTTTTCTCCTATTCACCCCCCCTCTAAGTGGTTTTTTCCCTATTCAGATCCATATTATTCATAACCCACACGGTAGGATGCGCATTTTCCACATATCCCGCCATCCTTGACCAGATAAGATAAGGAATGTTGAAATTTGATCCCAACGAAGCTGTTGGGTGTCCAAGGAGATATAGAAAGAGCATTCTATCCCAACGAAGAACCTTTGTTTGCATGTTTGGCAGAATGTTATAGCAAACAATGAAGTTCAAGAATCTGTACTCCGGTCGAAGTTCTTTTGATAGAACGGAGTTGCTCGCCGACCGAGTATCCGGTAAGCAAATTCCATCAACAACCGTTCTCTATGATTGATTAGTCATGGCTTGACCTTTTAAATAATGAATCCCTTCAACTTGGGCATTCATTCCCAGCACTTTACCAATTAATTCAGACGTGATCTTGAGCTTGACATTCCGGACTATTGTGACAAATTTCTTGGGTCCGTCCTCATGATCTTGAAGCTGCGTAGCACACATGTAAAAAGTCATAACAAGATGAAGACAATATCTTGAAGTTTCAGAAAATTTACAGATTTGTGCAAATCCGGCTTGATCAAACATGGTTCCAAACACTGTCGAGCGTTCCCTGAGAGCCGCGACGTTTACATGTCTCTCACCGATACATTCGCGCTTCTCAAATTCCTTCATTCTATTAGTATTGATATGAACGAAAACTGGCGGAGGTGGCTCACTTGCTAGTGGCTCATTGATTTCAATACCTCACGCTCTCCCTCTCTTTCTTGCAACACTCTTCCTTTTCATGGACATGGGTGTTGGTTACATGGGAGTTTTCCTTTTTCGGCAGCAGTAGGCGGAGTCTTCGCCTTTGTAGAAGCAGGGGCTTTCCTCTTTTCTGCCGCTGCAGCAAATGCTGCGGTTTCCTCAAGGACTTTATCCCGGTCCTCCGATTCCGTCTCCGATTCATCCACGGAGATACCCTCCCCTTCCTCTTGTGTTCACTTCGTCCTTTTGAGCTTGTTCGTCGCTCGCGTGCTGACCATCGCAACAATGAGCACTATTATCCAACCAAACACCATTTTGGTTGAGGGTGTTGAAAAAGTCGCCTGTGAGCAAGAACTCAAAGAACATGAAAAATTGTTTAATTTCCAAAAATTTGAAAAATCATACCGAAACAATCCTTATCATGTATAGAGACTAGGAATCAAGTTAGTTTTGCAAAAAGAATTTTAAAAATAGATCAATCCATGATTTTCAAAAATTTTGAAAATTTGCCCTAAAATCGAATGTTCAGAAATCGAAGTCCAAAAATTCGTTAATCAAATGAATACAAGGTATAGAAACAAAACTAATGTATCCAGAGTTCTTATTTCAAAAGAAATTTGACCAAAAACCGTTTAAAAATGCGATTATACCAAGAAATCCTCTCACGTTTTGAAGACGAGCAAAACAGTGAAAAACAGTGATTTTGATCAAAAGAACTTACTTGAATCGAGAGAAATCAAGTTGAGAAAAATCCAAAACTCCTGGATTCTAGAGAGAGAAACTCTAGGAAGCTAGAAACAAAAGTTTAGAAAGAATAGAAATCAAAAAAACCTTTCGTTTCCTATAAAACCTAGCCGCGGTCCGGATCGGGTTGGAATCCAGTCCGGATCGGCTACCCGCAGAAAATCCCATTGTTCGGGATCCGGACTGAGTCCATCCAGTCCGGACTGCCTGCAACTTTTTTTCCAGAAAAATTTGTAAAAATTTTAGAAAATCTAGAAAAAGTATGTAAGCATTCTTGCATATCAACTTTAAATAAAAAGTATCGTTTCACATCAAAAGAAATAGATTATGCTAAATCTATCATTAATACTCAAATAATGAAACGAAAATTTATAAAAGTTATATCCTCTAAAGTTGAGCAAGTTCAAAAAACATCAATCACGATCTAATGAGTAATGTATTTATCAAATCATCAATTGAATAAAGAAAATGATACGCAAAGATCGATAGATATTTGAAATCCCTAATAAATTAGATAATACTATCTAGTCAATATGTTTTAGGGAATGGCTCTTTGAGCATATTTCAATTTGAAATCCCACTTTATACCAACCTTGGAATTCGACAAAGTCAAGTATTCCAAAAAGTATTTTATCAAGTAAACTAGAAATCACCATGCTTGGTAAAACGTGTGGTAGCTGCACACAGTACTCGGACGACCGAGGTGGTAGCTCTTTCCTCCATGTGGTGGTAATTTTCACACTCTACTAAGGATGTAACTCTGTCTACATCTTTTGAGCATGAAACTATAAATAACACCCCCTCAATTGGCTATCAATTATATAAAATATTAAGTATTCAACCAACTATTGATCTCATGTTCATACTTAACTCAATTATCAAATGAAATAAAAACTATACCAAGAGATCATTGAGAGAGAAATTGACTTTGATCAAATAAAGATGAAATAAATGATATAAATGATCAATGCATCAAGAGAGTTATAATGATATCCAAATCATAATAAATTTCTGAAAACATGAAAAGATGCAATTATTGTCAATTTAACAAATGCTCAGTTAATGTTCTATATACACAAAACACAAAACAAAACCTAACCTAAGCAATGGTTAAAAAAATGTTATTTCAAAAAAAGCATTCCAATTGCTTTACGCAAATGAATAAAACGTTTTTTATCCAAAGGTTTTGTCAAAATATCAGCTAATTGATCTTCAGTTGAAACATAAGAAAGTTGTAAAGTACTTGATTCAACTAGCTCTCTAAGAAAATGATATCTAAGTTCAATGTGTTTTGTTCTCGAGTGCAACACAGGGTTTTTTTAAATATTTATGGCACTAGTGTTGTCACAAAGTATTGTTACTGAAGTCGCTGGAATGCGAAAGTCGCTCAACACACTTCTCATCCAAATCAATTGAGTTGAACAACTTCCCGCTGAAATGTATTCCGCTTCGGCAGTAGAGAGAGCAATGCAGTTTGGCTTTTTACTATGCCATGCAACAAGACAATGGCCAAGGTAAAAACATGCACCACTCGTGTTCTTTCGATCATCCACTGATCCAACCCAATCGGCATCCGAATATCCTATAATATCGAGAGATGTGCCCATAGGATACCAGATTCCGAAATTGATAGTACATTTGACATACCGGATGATCCTTTTCACCACTTTCAGGTGAATTTCCTTCGTTGCTGATTGATATCTCGCGCAAATCCCAACACTAAAAGAAATATCCGGGCGACTAGCCGTAAGATAGAGTAGACTTTCAATCATGCTTCGATAAAGCTTCTCGTCTACACTCTCTCCGTGAGATTCACTTCCTAATCCCTTATTGCTAGTTCCCATAAGAGTCGGAAAGTCTTTAGAATTCTCCAGTCCGAATTTCTTGACCAACTCCATCGCATACTTGGATTGACATAAATGAATGCAATCTTCACTTTGCTTAACTTGCAATCCAAGAAAATATGTAAGCTCGTCCATCATGGACATCTCAAATTCGCTTTCCATTGTTTCGGCGAATTTTGAAGCATCGTTATTCCTTGTAGCACCAAACACGATGTCATCCACATATATTTGTGCTACAATGAAGTTGTCTTGAAAGTGCTTCACAAATAGTGTCCGATCGGCTCCCCCTCGAGTATAGCCCTTTTCCAAAAGGTGCTTTGTCAATCTTTCGTACCATGCTCGCGGTGGTTGTTTTAGACCGTAAAGAGCCTTTTTTTAATCGAAAAACATAGTTATGTAGTTTATGATCAATGAAACCTTTCAGTTGAGCAACATAAACTTCCTCATTTAGAAAACCATTTAAAAATGCGCTCTTAGCGTCCATTTGAAAAAGTTTAATTTTGAAATGACAAGCTATAGCGAATAGGATCGAATAGACTCGAGACGAACAACAGGGGCGAAAGTCTCATCAAAGTCTATACCTTCAACTTGTGAATAGCCCTGAGCAACTAAACGTGCTTTGTTTCCAACAACGGTACCATCTTCATTTTTCTTGTTCTTGAAAATCCATTTTGTACCGATTATATTTTGTTGCTTCGGGGGCTTCGTTAATTCCCAGACTTTGTTCCTTTCAAATTGATTGAGCTCTTCTTGCATTGCTTCAATCCAATAGTCATCCTGAAGAGCTTCATCAACGTTCTTTGGTTCGATCATGGAGACATAGCATGCAACTCCACAAACCAATTGTCTCCGAGTTCTAACTCCTTCTTGAGGATCTCCAATGATGTTCGATTCTGAGTGGTCCTTGGAGATTCGAAGCGTTTGAGGTAACGGAGTACTCGGGGGTAATTGCAATGATTCCTGCACATTGGATGAACTAGAAGAACCATGAGATGCATCAACATTTTCAGAAGAGTTATCATGTAAAGATGCAATATCATTAGCAGGAGATTCATTATCAATAGATATATCAGGAGTAGATTTATTAGAAGAAAAATGAAAAGCTTCATCTACTTTAACATTGAAAGATTCTATCATCGTTTTAGATTCAAGGTTAAATACCCGATATGCTCTACTGTTTGTAGAATAACCCATAAAAATTCCTTCATCACTTCGAGAGTCGAATTTTTCATGATTTTCTCGATCGCGTAAAATGTAACAGCGACTCTCAAAGATACAAAAATATTTTATATTTGGTTTTCTACAGAACCAAAGTTCATAGGGGGTATTCAAAGTACCCGGGCGCAAATAGATTCTATTGATCACATAGACCGCGGTGTTAACTGCTTCAGCCCAAAAATGTAACGGGAGTTCCCGGCTATGAAGCATAACACGCGCCATCTCTTGAATAACTCTATTTTTGCGCTCAACTACACCGTTTTGTTGCGGTGTATAAGGTGTAGAGAATTCATGTTTTATTCTATTAGAAGTGCAAAAATCAATGAATTTAGAATTGATGAATTCTCCACCTCTATCACTCTGAACACGAACAATCTTTTCATTCTTCTCAATCATAATACGATGACAAATCTCATGAAAAGAATCGAAAGTATCCGCTTTTTTTTAAAAAATGCTACCCATGAATATCTAGAGAAATCATCAACCAAAAGAAAAATATACTATTTTCCACCCAAACTAGGTTGACGAGTTGGCCCCATTAAATCCATATGCAATAATTCTAATTGCCGTTTTGTTCCTACATGGTTCAAATTCTTGTGAATGGATCTAGTTTGTTTTCCCTTTTGACAACCACCACACACAAGGTTTTCTTTGAAGTTCAATTTAGGAACACCTCTAACTATGTCTTTGTTAGATATTCTAGATAGTTTCTTAAAATTTATGTGACCTAGTCTTTCATGCCAAATTGTTTCATTATCAAGTGACACTAGGTTACAATATTCAGAAAATTTATTAGGAACTACATAGCAATTATTTTGTGACCTAACCCCTTTCAAAAAGAATGAATGATTTTTATCAGTTACAATACATTCAACAGAAGAGAAATTAATTGAGAAACCATTATCACACAATTGACTAATGCTTATGAGGTTAGTCTTAAGGCCTTCAACAAATAAAACATTGTTCAAAACCGAGCCATCTGGAATAGTGATTGTTCCTTTTCTAACTATTTTTTAATATCGTCCATCTCCGAAAACTACAAGTCCTCCGGAGGTTTTCTCTAAAGATTGAAAATAGTTTTTATCACCAGTCATGTGACGAGAACATCCACTATTCAGATACCAAGACGAATTGTCATATGCATGTAGTGATGTGTGTATGACAAGACAAGGGAAGAGTTCACCTTTGCGCACCCAAACCTTATGTGAGGACCCGAATCCCCACTTAAGAGATTACTGATGGATTAGTGGCCTTTGGGAGTGTTTGTGCGCGTGTCGGGCCTAAGAAATGGATTTGTGGTGCAATTTGGGTTTTAGTTTGCATCACTGGAGGCCTGCGTGGTGTGTCGGTGGTGTTTGTGCGCAATTTGGACACAAGTGTTGGACTTCGGGGTCAAAAAGAGATCACGTGGGAATTGGTGGACTCGTCGAGTGTTTAGAAGTGATTTTGCGCGTCACGGATGTCAATTTGGACTCAGGGCGAAGTTTGGATAAAAGATCACCTCTCCGGATGCCTTCGGCAATTTTTAGAGTTGGAATTTGGCCAATCGGACATCGTTTTTGGATTCAGCGCGCGAAATCGTTGAGATTAGACTATTTACTTGCTTTTTTCGGAGCCCGGTTGATGCGCACGTTTTTCAAGGCACGTGCGCGAATCTCGAGGCGACGGCGTGCGGATCCCGAGGCGTTGGCGCGACGGCGCGCGGTTCGAGGGCGGTGGAGTGCTGAGCACGGCGCGCAGAAGGCGCGCTGGGGAAGCGCGCCTCCTGCGCGGGTGACGCAGGGGCCGCCACGTGGCGGGCCCCCGTTGGCGTCTTCGCGGGCGAGGGGGACGCGCGCCCGTGTGGCGCCCGGGGTGTCCCGCGCCTGCGTGTGGCGCGGTGTAACGCGCCCGTGTGGCGCGCGGGATGCCGCTCCCGCGTGGCGCGCGGTGACGCGCGCCACGTGGCGCAGGGGGGCGCGCGCTGTGCCTGGTGCGCGCGCCCCTGTGCGGTGGACCGCCTGGCAGCGGGCCCCTTTGGGCGGTGCACCGTGGACCCGGTCCATGGGAGACCTCCCCTCCTCTTTCTTCTTTTTCTCTTCTTTCTTCTCCTCCCCGCACACCATTTCTTCTCCCCTTTTTCTTCTTCTTCTCCAACCGAGCGTGAGAGAGCGAGAGGGAGGGGATTTTGTGAGGTGCGGCGGTGCGTCGTGTACCTCGCGGAGCGCGCGAGGTGTTTCAAGGGGTCGGTTGGGCGGCGCGACGCAGTCGGGGTAGGTCCCGCACGTTAATTTTACGGTGTTTTTAGCACAGTTTTGGGGCATTCTTTTGGACATTGGATTGACCCCTTGTTCTTATCTGTGTTAGGGACCGTATTTTTACTGCTCCGTTTTGCGTGCGAACCCCGACGGCGTGCTCCGTTTTGCGTGCGGACTCCGTTTTGCGCGCGGATTTCGGCACGGTGCACCGTTTTGCGTGCGGACCCCGTTTTGCGCGCGGGTTTCGGCACCGTGCTCCGTTTTGCGTAGGGACTCCAGCGGCGTGCACCGTTTTGCGTGCGGACTTCGTTTTGCGCCCGGGTTTCGGCACCGTGCTCCGTTTTGCGTGAGGACTCATGTGGCGTGCACCGTTTTGCGTGCGGACTCCATTTTGCGCGCGGGTTTCGGCACCGTGCTCCGTTTTGTGTGCGGACTCCGGCGGCATGCACCGTTTTGCGTGCGGACTCCGTTTTGCGCGCAGGTTTCGGCACCGTGCTCCGTTTTGCGTGCGGACTCCGGCGGCGTGCACCGTTTTGCGTGCGGACTCCATTTTGCGTGCGGACTCCGGCACCTTGCTCCGTTTTGCGTGCGGACACCGGCGGCGTGCTCCGTTTTGCGTGCGAACTCCGGTGGAGGCAAGGAATCGCGTGGAGGCCAATTGCAAGTGTCTACGAGCAATTGGTGGCTTACCGAGGTGGGTTGGTTTTTATCTCCAACTCTGCGAATTTCTCTCTAATTCTATTATGATAGGATTTTGCATGCTAGTTTAAGTGTTTCGTTGGAACTTTGACTAGCACCCCCGTCATATGTTGCATGTGTAACCAGACCAATAGAGAACCTTAATCTGGGCTAGGTTCTTTTATGCTTTAGACATCCCACACATTGCTTTTCTTCTGGACATAGAGTTCCTCGCCCGGGTAGTGGGCCGAGTGGTCAGGACATTGTGGGACGTGTGTTGCACTCGGGCCTGGGGGCTGAGTGGGGTCTGGTGGCTGTGTTAGGCCAGTGTTAGTGTTTTGGGAACCGTTTTGGGTAAACGGTGGTCCCTGGTCTCTGGATATTTCTCCGTTTTATTCGTCACCACCATGTTGTGATCGTGGCGCACGTGTGTTATCAGGACCTTGAACCCATAATGTTTTTGGACACTCATGATTTTGGTATACCAGTATTTTTCTTTCCAAATTTCTAGGGGCGTCGGAGCCTGTTCTTGTTTGATTGGGCGTCGACATCAACCCTTGGGAGTTCGGAAAATAACCCTGTTTTTAACTGATTTTTCAAGAACTAAAATCTATAAAAGTTGGTTTTCTCAATTCAATACAGTTTTCAAAAAGGGGCAATTTTATCCTCACCCCAAGGGGGTTGAGTGGAAATGATATTTTATAATAAATGTCATCTTTTCTCCTAAATTTCCTCACCCGACCGGGGTGAGTGGTCTGGGTTCTAAGGATTGATTTCATTCTTGGGTCGAAAACAACGGGAGGCTACGCCTATAGCCTATTCTTGTTTGATTGGGGTCGTAGGTATTAGTTTCCCGGGGTTTTCGGACCCTTCGCGGTTCTGGCTGTTGAACGTCTCCAGCCCCTGAGTTTGGTGTGTTGAGTTGGTTTCCCACTTTAACCGAGAGGGGCCGAATCCCTGAACGGTAAAGGATCGAGAACGTCGATAGGCTGAGCCTAGAGTCTGTTCTTGTTTGATTGGGGTTCTAGGCACCGGCCTAACGGATTCCCGGGCCTTTGCTGCGTCAGTCGGTTCTTCTCGCCTATGAGTGGGGTGTCTTTTTGGGAGCCGTTTGGAGTGACAGCGGTCCTAGCTGTGTTGTACCTTCTTTTAGTGGGTTAGTGTTGTGAGATTGAGTCGTGGAGGGTTCTCCGACTGAGTGATGGTTTATGTATTATCAGATTGAGTCATCGAAGTTTCTCCAACATAGCTTTGAGATCATGTGGGCTTTTCCTGATCGAGTCGAGGGGTCTTTCACCGACCGAGTTGTGCTTTTGAGCTCGTGATACCGATCTATTTGATCGTGGATTATAGCCTGCTGAGCCTGGCATTTTATGCCAGTTATGAGATACTTGAGATACTTGAGTTCGCGGGGTCGCTCCCCGCGAGCTACGCTCCGGATGCAATGATGATACCGAGCCTGACGAGACTGCGATGATGCGACTAGTTGATACACTAGAGTTCGCTTGAGATTGAGATAGTCCATGTGGGACACCCTACGTAAGACAAAGTCCTGTTTGGGCGTAGTGGCAGTAGGTTTGGCGCAGGCTGGACTGGACCCTATGAAACAGTCATGGAGATTGGGTGTTATGTGAGAGAGTATGCATATCATGTGTCTTAGTGAGTTTTCCTTTGAGCAAAGTACTTGACATATTGTCAGTAGTGAGTGGATGCATACCATCATCTGTGTTTTTCCCCTTAAGCATAGTAGATAGAGGCATGATAGCTGTTGATACTTATCCAGCTTTGTTTTCCTATCCCAGTCTTTTTCTGTTATCTTATGCCTCTAGTAGACTTAGTGGGCAGACCGTTGGTCTTGGAGACGGTACCCACTGAGAACTACTGTAGGATGTAGTTCTCACACCCTCTGTCGGTGACAGGTTGCTGAGGCTTTTCTTCCGTTCCTGCCCGAGTTGGCTTGACGGATCGAGGACAGGGAGTCGCGTGATAGTTCCCTACCAGCATAGTTCCTTTAGAGTGTGGTAGATGTACCCTTTTTTATTTTGAGAGTTTCTTGTTGAGAAACCTTTGTTGTGAGGTATAGAGTTGTATTTTATTTTACAGTTTGAGAGACTGATGTAGTGAGGATATTTTTGTATTGAGAGCTTGTACACTGATGTATTTATTGGCGATATCTCCCTTTTGAGTTTTGTATCAGAGGACTTTTCATATGATCATATTTGGGAGATGGATATTGTATTATTTTCAGTTGTACAGTGATTGGATTTCAGTTTTTCTGCAGCTTTTATTTCCGCTCTGATATCTGTATAGCTGTAGTTCTATCTTTTGCAGGTTAGACGCTTCGTCGGTGCGGGGCTTCCCGTATCGACGGCGGATCTGTTGGCGAGCCCGGGTCGCAGTTTCGACCCCGGGGCGTGACAGATTAGAGTGGTATTAGAGCCTAGGTTGTAGGTCGTGGTGGACTTAGAAACCCTAGGCTTGTGGTTGGACATTAGGATGACTAAGTGAGAGTCGTGACTTTTAGCGAGAGTCCTGATTGAGTTATACCTCTCCCAAGAGACGGGATGAGTGATTGGCATGTTTATTCTCCTAAGCGATTATGTTGGCTGCAGACAACATAATGCTATGGAATGGATGGCATGTCTTAGACTTTCGCTGGATTGGGTCGTATGGTTGTTGTGTCCTGATGTTTGTTATTGTGCAGTGGACTACGATACCCCTGAGACGTCGTGTTGTGAAGATGGCACACCCCGCATCTGATGAGTACCCGAGCAGCGGGAGGCAGGGCTATCAGAGCAGAGCGAGACCCAGGAGTTATGGACCCAGATGGCACCGATGTCGGAGGCTGTCCGATGCCAGGAGGAGACCATGGAACGTTTGATGCGCCTGTTGGAGCAGAGAACATAGCCAGTTGCAGTACCGCTTGAGAGTCATCCAGCACTTTCTCCTATGCAGTGACATATTCAGTTGTATCAGTGGCACCGATGGAGCGGGCAGCCCCTCCGTGTCGACGAGTAGTGCCGAGGCACCGAGGTAGGGTGGATGGCGGATAGTAGATGAGCTTTGGGACATCATCGGGCGATCGAGCCCGTCCCGGCAGTCTGATCCACCCCGATTTGCAGGATTGAGCTTGGAACAGTGGGATGCTGAAAACTGGATAGCAGCAATGGAGAAGCATCAGGTACACTTGGCTATGCACTTTTTGGGAAAGGACGCCGAGATTTGGTGGCGTCGAGTTTGTCCTGTTGGACCACCGGGAGCGCAGTTGTTGACTTGGAGCGAGTTTCGTGCTTTGCTGCTCAGGGCCTTCTTTCCTGACAGTGTAAGCAGAAACTGGAAGGGGATCTTAGACGTCTGCAGCAGGGGAGTCGATCTCTTCAGGAGTATGTTCGCGAGTTTTGCGATTGTTGAGCCGTGTACCCCATGTCACCGGGATGAGGCCCAGAAGTTTGAGCTAGTTGAGAGAGGGCTGCATCAGGATATCTATCGCTTGGTACATTCTCGGCGAGCGCCGACGTTAGATGCAGCGATTGAGCATGCCCGGTGGGTTGACCGAGGATCAGTGATCATGTCAGAGAGAGACGGAGCGCCAGGGACCAGCTCCGGGGAGAGGCATCCAGTGCCGCCTGAGTTTGGACAGTCGAGTAGATCGAGACCCCCGGGGCCGCCACGATCCCAGTCTGAGGGTCGTGAGTCTCAGAGGAGACAGAGACCAGGAGGTTCTCCACAGCCGATGTATCAGCAGCCGCAGCGGGATGACTGTGTCATTTGTGGTGGGCCTCATTCTGCGCCGCAGTGTGGCCACAGGCAGGGGCGATGTTTTTCGTGTGGACAGTCGGGACATTTCCAGGCAGCATGCCCTCGAGCAGTGCTTACGGCAATACCGCTTGCGACGGCACCCCCGCTACCTCTTCGGGATGAAGGAGCTCCTCCGATTTACCGCCAGGCAGATAGGGCCACGACGTCGGAGCAGACTGAGCGACGACCATCTACATCGAGCGGATGAGTCTGTACCGCCCGGTTGGAGGGCGCTACGGCAGTGGACCAGGTTGTCGCGGGCATGATTTCTTTACAGCAGTTTGAGTTGAGTGTTTTTGGCTTTCCTGTCTGGACTCGAGGTAGAGTTGTTACCACGTGCACTAGAGGTACGGGTTCCTGTTGGTGTTGTGCATGTGGGGGAGCCTTGTGGATCGTGTCCAGTACAGTTGAGACTTGGAATTATACCGGCAGGTGTTATGGTTTAGTGGCAGCTCCACGACTCAGATTGAGCACACAGGATAGACCAGTTGGTGCGGTATTGTGCAACGGCTGATTGTGGAATGAGACCAGTTACCCTTCCGCGAGTTGGAGTAGAGGAGTTCATTTTCACAGATCACCGGGGTATCCTTCCTGCAGCTGTGGCTTCAGCGGTTTGGGGCTTGGTGCTACTTTTGGATCGTTGGTGACGATTAGGACTAGAGGTTGTGTCCTTAGGGGTCACGGTTAGATCGTAGCTTCCGTTTTGTAGCCACGGCAGGAACGACTTCAACACTTCTCTTCCTTTTTCTCGCCTGTGTGCTGAAATTTTCGAACAGGACGAAAACTTCGAAAGACTGCTCCAGAAATGGAGACGGTGCCCGAACTTGTTCTTGTTTGATTGGGGCAAAGGCACTGGTCCTTTCGGAATTTTTGGACTTTTCGTTAATTTCAGTCGTTTTTTTTAAATTGAGGGTTGGGGTTGACGACTTTCCTGCTGGTGGGGCCTTTACCCTTCTTGTTGGTTGTGTTGGCGTAATTCGTGTAGATTTGGACGAGTAGAGTTGGTCGTTCTTCCGTGTCCTCTGTTCTTTGGAATTCGTGAGGTTTTTCAAGCTTTTGGACTCCTAGCCGTGTGGACTCGCTTCGCGGAGTGTGCGTAGCGACTGGGGAGCTAGAGACGGTGTTGATGGATACATACCTTTGGCTATGGAACTCCCCTTTTGAGCCGTGTTAGTTTCGAGGACGAAACATTCTTTTAGTGGGGGAGAGTGTGAGGACCCGAATCCCTACTTAAGAGATTACTGATGGATTAGTGGCCTTTGGGAGTGTTTGTGCGCGTGTCGGGCCTAAGAAATGGATTTGTGGTGCAATTTGGGTTTTAGTTTGCATCACTGGAGGCCTGCGTGGTGTGTCGGTGGTGTTTGTGCGCAATTTAGACACAAGTGTTGGACTTCGGGCTTAAAAAGAGATCACGTGGGAATTGGTGGACTCGTCGAGTGTTTAGAAGTGATTTTGCGCGTCACGGATGTCAATTTGCACTCAGGGCGAAGTTTGGATAAAAGATCACCTCTCCGGATGCCTTCGGCAATTTTTAGAGTTGGAATTTGGCCAATCGGACATCGTTTTTGGATTCAGCGCGCGAAATCGTTGAGATTAGACTATTTACTTGCTTTTTTCGGAGCCCGGTTGATGCGCACGTTTTTCGAGGCACGTGCGCGAATCTCGAGGCGATGGCGCGCGGATCCCGAGGCGTTGGCGCGACGGCGCGCGGCTCGAGGGCGGTGGAGTGCTGCGCACGGCGCGCAGAAGGCGCGGGGGGGAAGCGCGATTCCTGCGTGGGTGACGCAGGGGCCGCCACGTGGCGGGCCCCCGTTGGCGCCCGCGCGGGCGAGGGGGACGCGCGCCCGTGTGGCGCCCGAGGTGTCCCGCGCCTGCGTGTGGCGCGGTGTAACGCGCCCGTGTGGCGCGCGGGATGCCGCTCCCGCGTGGCGCGCGGTGACGCGCGCCGCGTGGCGCAGGGGGGCGCGCGCTGTGCCTGGTGCGCGCGCCCTGTGCGGTGGACCGCCTGGCAGCGGGCCCCCTTGGGCGGTGCACCGTGGACCCGGTCCATGGGAGACCTCCCCTCCTCTTTCTTCTTTTTCTCTTCTTTCTTCTCCTCCCCGCACACCATTTCTTCTCCCCTTTTTCTTCTTCTTATCCAACCGAGCGTGAGAGAGTGAGAGGGAGGGGATTTTGTGAGGTGCGGCGGTGCGTCGTGGACCTCGCGGAGCGCGCGAGGTGTTTCAAGGGGTCGGTTGGGCGGCGCGACGCAGTCGGGGTAGGTCCCGCGCGTTAATTTTACGGTGTTTTTAGCACAGTTTTGGGGCGTTCTTTTGGACATTGGATTGACCCCTTGTTCTTATCTGTGTTAGGGAACGTATTTTTACTGCTCCGTTTTGCGTGCGGACCCCGACGGCGTGCTTCGTTTTGCGTGCGGACTCCGTTTTGCTCACGGATTTCGGCACGGTGCACCGTTTTGCGTGCGGACTCCGTTTTGCGCCCGGGTTTCGGCACCGTGCTCCGTTTTGCATGCGGACTCCGGCGGCGTGCAACGTTTGCGTGCGAACTTCGTTTTGCGTGCGGGTTTCGGCACCGTGCTCCGTTTTGCGTGCGAACTCCGGCGGCGTGTTCCATTTTGCGTGCGGACTCCGTTTTGCTTGCGGACTCCGGCACCGTGCTCTGTTTTGCGTGCGGACACCGGCGGCGTGCTCCGTTTTGCGTGCGGACACCGGTGAAATCAAGGAATCACGTGGAGGCCAGTTGCAAATGTCTACGAGCAATTGGTGGCTTACCGAGGTGGGTTGGTTTTTATCTCCAAGTCTGCGGACTTCTCTCTAATTCTATTATGATAGGATTTTGCATGCTAGTTTAAGTGTTTCATTGGAACTTTGACTAGCACCCCCGTCATATGTTGCATGTGTAACCAGACCAATAGAGAACCTTAATCTGGTCTAGGTTCTTTTATGCTTTAGACATCCCACACATTGCTTTTCTTCTGGATATAGAGTTTCTCGCCCGGGTAGTGGGCCAAGTGGTCAGGACATTGTGAGACGTGTGTTGCACTCAGGCCTGGGGGCTGAGTGGGGTCTGGTGGCTGTGTTAGGCCAGTGTTAGTGTTTTGGGAACCGTTTTGGGTAAACGGTGGTCCCGGGTCTCTGGATATTTCTCTGTTTTATTCGTCACCACCATGTTGTGATCGTGGCGCACGTGTGTTATCAGGACCTTGAACCCAGAATATTTTTCGACACTCATGATTTTGGTAAACCAGTATTTTTCTTTCCGAATTTCTAGGGGCGTCGGAGCCTGTTTTTGTTTGATTGGGCGTCGGCATCAACCCTTGGGAGTTCGGAAAATAACCTTGTTTTTTACTGATTTTTCAAGAACTAAAATCTATAAACGTTGGTTTTCTCAATTCAAGACAGTTTTCAAAAAGGGGCAATTTTATCCTCACCCCAAGGGGGTTGAGTGGAAATGATATTTTATAATAAAGGTCATCTTTTCTCCTAAATTTCCTCACCCGACCGGGATGAGTGATCTGGGTTCTAAGGATTGATTTCATTCTTGGGTCGAAAACAACGGGAGGCTACGCCTATAGCCTATTCTTGTTTGATTGGGGTCGTAGGTATTAGTTTCCCGGGGTTTTCGGACCCTTCGTGGTTCTGGCTGTTGAGCGTCTCCAGCCCCTGAGTTTGGTGTGTTGAGTTGGTTTCCCACTTTAACCGAGAGGGGCCGAATCCCTGAACGGTAAAGGATCGAGAACGTCGATAGGCTGAGCCTAGAGTCTGTTCTTGTTTGATTGGGGTTCTAGGCACCGGCCTAACGGATTCCCGGGCCTTTGCTGCGTCAGTCGGTTCTTCTCGCCTATGAGTGGGGTGTCTTTTTGGGAGCCGTTTGGAGTGACGGCGGTCCCAGCTGTGTTGTACCTTCTTTTAGTGGGTTAGTGTTGTGAGATTGAGTCGTGGAGGGTTCTCCGACTGAGTGATGGTTTATGCATTATCAGATTGAGTCGTCGAGGTTTCTCCGACATAGCTTTGAGATCGTGTGGGCTTTTCCTGATCGAGTCGAGGGGTCACCGACCGAGTTGTGCTTTGTAGCTCGTGATACCAATCTGTTTGATCGTGGATTATAGCCTGCTGAGCCTGGCATTTTATGCCAGTTATGAGATACTTGAGATACTTGAGTTCGCGGGGTCGCTCCCCGCGAGCTACGCTCCGGATGCGATGATGATACCGAGCCTGACGAGGCTGCGATGATGCGACTAGTTGATACACTAGAGTTCGCTTGAGATTGAGATAGTCCATGTGGGACACCCTACGTATGACCAAGTCCTGTTTGGGCGTAGTGGCAGTAGGTTTGGCGCAGGCTGGACTGGACCCTATGAGGCAGTCACGGAGATTGGGTGTTATGTGAGAGAGTATGCATATCATGTGTCTTAGTGAGTTTTCCTTTGAGCATAGTACTTGACATATTGTCAGTAGTGAGTGGATGCATACCATCATCTGTGTTTTTCCCCTTGAGCATAGTAGATAGAGGCATGATAGCTGTTGATACTTATCCAGCTTTGTTTTTCTATCCCAGTCTTTTTCTGTTATCTTATGCCTCTAGTAGACTTAGTGGGCAGACCGTGGGTCTTGGAGACGGTACCCACTGAGAACTACTGTAGGATGTAGTTCTCACACCCTCTGTCGGTGACAGGTTGCTGAGGCTTTTCTTCCATTCCTGCCCGAGTTGGCTTGACGGATCGAGGACAGGGAGTCGCGTGATAGTTCCCTACCAGCATAGTTCCTTTAGAGTGTGGTAGATGTACCCTTTTTTATTTTGAGAGTTTCTTGTTGAGAGACCTTTGTTGTGAGGTATAGAGTTGTATTTTATTTTACAGTTTGAGAGACTGATGTAGTGAGGATATTTTTGTATTGAGAGCTTGTACACTCGATGTATTTATTAGCGATATCTCCCTTTTGAGTTTTGTATCAGAGGACTTTTTGTTACGGTTTTTTGTGTTGGCATATTTCGTGAGTTGAGTCGGAGTCTTGAAGTGATCAAATTGTCAAACAACAATTAAAGACTCAGAGAAGATTCAACAAGAGCTCAAGTTGACACTCAGTGCTTTGAGTCTTGAAGATTGAAGTTGAAGAATTATGAATCATATACATCAATCTCAAGGAAAATGGATTCGGATTGATCAGGTATGTTTAACTAAATAATTTTGGTGATCCGAATATATTTGTGTAGTTTAGAAACACTTGGATAAGTTTTTATTGCTTAAAAATCAAAAACTGGACAAATTGGATGTTTCAGAATTTCTGATCCTGAACCGATCCGGATCAGAATTCCGATCCGGATCAGAATTCCGATCCGGATCCCGAACCTTGTTTTTTCAGAAATTGCTGAAAAAAAGACGACAGTCCGGATCAGCCAAATCCGATCCTGATCGTCATGCGGGAAAATTTCTGTTAAGCCAGTTTTTGATGCTTATCTCTTTCCAAAGGTTTCTAAACTATAAATAGACATTTAGGGTTTCTCAAAAACTACCGATTAATTAATTAAACACTTTAGAGCAACCCTAGAGGCTAGGTTTTTATCGTTCTTCTTTATAGCCTCTTTTAGGTCGATTCGACGGTTCTTCCAAGATCTATCTTTTGTCGAATTGATCTAGTCTTTGCTTAGAGATTCCTTCTACAGTTCTTCAATGATAATCTAAGCAAAGGATCACCATCGAAACCAATATTTCTATCGGCTAAGTTTGCGTCGTGGATTCGACGTGGCATCGTGGATTCGGTGTGTTAAAGGCGTTTCGTGGATTCGAAACGTGTGCTCGTGGATTCGAGTGGCGTTCGTGGATTCGAACGTGTGCAGTGGACGTGCAATCGGTGAGCGCAAGGTCCGAAGAAGTTGAAGGAGGGGTTTGAGTCCGTGGAGTCGGTAATCACCTTGTTATTCTTCTATTCTTAGTGGATTGTTATTGCGTGTTGGTCCCGTGGTTTTTCTCCTGGATTGGAGTTTCCACGTAAATCTCGGTGTGCTGTTTTTATTTTCCACATTGGTTTTTATTTTGCACTGAGATTGAGTTTTTAAGTATTACACCTATTCACCCCCCCTCTAGTTGTTTGTTAGTACCTATTTAGATCCTTGGGGATCCAAAAACCAACACTTTTCATACGATCGTATTTGGGAGATGGATATTGTATTATTTTCAGTTGTACAGTGATTGGATTTCAGTTTTTCTGCAGCTTTTATTTCCGCTCTGATATCTGTATAGCTGTAGTTCTATCTTTTGCAGGTTAGACGCTTCATCGGTGCGGGGCTTCCCGTATCGACGGCGGATCTGTTGGCGAGCCCGGGTCGCAGTTTCGACCCCGGGGCGTGACACCTTACGAGTTTTAGAATACGTCGGCAATGATCGTGACATTGGTCTCCTTGGTGAACGCGTCTTGTTCGGTTGATCACTTTTCTTTGGAATTCATGATGACGTCGTCTTGTGTGGTGTACTACCAAAGTTTTTCACCTTTGGATGGTTCTTGTGAAATTTCTGTTGGACGAACTTATTGGTAGTTGTTGCAAGTCTTGCTTGATTTGTCCGCTTGACTCCAAACTTGCAATTTCGTCTTATGTGCCCTGCAAAACCACAACGAAAACATACCTTGGAAGGATTTGATCCTAACCGAATTGAGGTAGACTTGTTAACGTTGGTTGCGATGATTTTCGTCGGAGGAGGAGAAACCGACTGAGGCACAAAAACAGTCTTACTCGAACTTGGACCCTCACTAGTTCGATCGTATCCAAGACCCAAACGATTCGATTGACCAAGACCAAGCAATTTATCCAACTTGCTCCTTCCAGAAGAGAATCGCTTCAAATCCTCCTTAAGTTGCAATATGGTCTTCGTCATCTCCAATTTTTCTCGTTGACCCTCGGAGTGGAGCTTCAAGAAGTGATTAGCTTTATCCACCAATTTGATATGTCCCTTCTCGAAATGCTCGTTCTTCTCTTGAAGGAAAACATTTATTTTGACCAAACTATCCCTTTCCACTTCAAAAGCGTTTGAGAGAGAAGTTGCCTTTTTACCTTGTTCTTCAAGATCCCACAACCTTCTTCTCAAACTTTTGTTTTGCTTTGCCAATTTCTTAGAATCCTTCAATAATTTATGGTAGGCAAAAGCAAAGTCTTCACCTTCGGAATCGCTCGGTTCATCTTCTGTTGTAATTTTTTCATTCGAGGAGATGGATAATGAACCAGAGGAGGTCGCTGAAAAACACACGAAAGGTGAAGTTGTGGACGCCATGAATGCTGTGGCGTTGTTATCCTCATCACTGGAAGATGACTCATAAAAAGAGGAAGTGTCATCCCATGTGACGGCTTGCATAGCCTTCTTCTTTGACGGATTCTTATTGGGACACTTTGTTGAGATATGGCCATAACCTCGGCATTTGAAGCACTGGATTTGTCCCTCGGTGTTCTTCTTGTCCTTTGAAGAACCGTCTTGCTTTCTTGATTTAAAGCTTGAATTTCCTTTGTCTTTCTTTGACTTAACGAAGGATGATGGTTTGCTTGAATTTCCCCTTCGAAAGCTTCGGCGAAATTTTCTTGTCAAGAATGCAATCTGTTTCTTGAAATCCTCCATTGATAAATTATCATCAGTGTCTGAGGAGGATGAATCGCGTCTTCTTCTTTTGTTGATTTCAATGCAAAACCTGAAGACTTAGAAGAGGAGGAAGGCTTTCAGAAGAATAGTTAATAGGAAAAGTCATTTCATATGTTTGAAGTGCATCAACTAATTATTCTACCTTGATTTCAAACGTTCAAAGAACTATCCTTCCTGTATCATTTCCCGCGGCAACTTGCAATTTCAACTTTAATTACCAATCAAATGGATTAACACTCACTTATAACAATCATATGAATGAGCAAGCATATTTAGCAATCATATGGAAGTGAGATGAATGGAACGGACTTACATTTGCTGCGTATCACACAGCAAAGATTGAGACAAGTTCAGTCAGGCCGCGGAAGCACACAGAAGTGCACGAGAGGGCAGTCGCCGACAGGGCGGGCAAAATCCCTCGACTTAGCCGGAGGAAAGCTCACAATAGGAAGCAGACGAGCAAAGCACCACTACAGATGGTCAGAGCACACCACACAGATCGACAAAGCCACTCCGCAGGACACCTATTCACACCGTGGAGATCGGGACAAGCACAGTTAGGCCGCACACGCACACATGACCGCACGTGGGCAGTCGCTGACAGGGCCCGCGAAATTCGACGCCTCAGCAAAAATAAGGAGCAGAGGGGCATAGAAACAAAATATAGGGAAGATGGCAGAGGAGTCGTGCGGTGGATTTCCGGGGGAGACGAGAGGGAGTCGTGCCTTGGGAGTCACGCACTAGTTTTTCGAGGGAGACGATAGGGAGTCGTGCCTCGGGAGTCGTGCGGTGGGTTTCCGGGGGAGCCGAGAAGGAGCGAGGAAGGTGGGAAATGGAGATCGAGAGCTTCAAGCCCTCAACAATGGTGGAGGCAACCTGGAAGCGACGCAGGGGATGGATGAGCTCGGGTACAAGGAAGCCCTCAACAATGGTGCCACAAGGAAGCGACGCAGGGGAGGAGCGGTGCCTCGGGGAGCGTGCAAAGGGAGACGAGAGGGATTCGTGCCTCGAGTGTGATGATCCGGATCTTCATTGGGGGTTATGGCTTGGTCAATAGCTTCTGGAGGACCATATTATGCTATGGGAGTGTTTGGGTGTGTATCGGACTCAAGAAATGGACTCAGTGTGTTGATTGGACCCCGAGTGTATTCGGGTACCCCCGTCGAATTTTGGGAGGAGCTTTGGACAAAATGGAGGCTGTATTTGGATTCAGCACGGAAAAACGTTGGAAAACGGCTATTTACTTGTATTTTTCTGAGTCCGGACGCCCAAAAACGGAGACCCGGAAGTTTCTCGTGCATTTCGGTGCATGGGGGAGCCGTGGTCCGCCGGCCGGGACACGTGGCTTCTGATTGGCCGGCGCACGCTTCCCGGTCCACGGAATGGAGCGCTGGTGCAGTGGACCGGGCGGGATTACACGTGGCGGCCCCGGATTGGTAGGCGCAGCGCGCTCGGTTCACGGGAGAGCGCGCGGGTGTACGGTGGACCGGAGCGGGAACACGTGGCATTAGCTCATTGGTTCGGTGCAGTGGACGCGGCGCACGCTGGGGTGCGCGGGCAGGCCGGGCAGGTGCGCGGGCAGGCGCAGGGGTGCAGGCTGGTGGTGTGCCACATGGCGGTTTCCTATTGGTTGAGCGGTGGACACGTGGCAGTTTGTGGTTCGTCAGGTGCACGGAGTGTGTGCACCGGGCGCAGCGAGCGCGAGGGCCTGACACGTGGCTCGCGGGGATTGGGCGCATCACTGTGCGCGTACGACGGGGCAGGTGGCGTGGCAGACGGCGTGGCAGCAGTGGCGGCTGGCGTGGCGGCCATGGCCCCGACGTGGCGCACGCGTGCGCCACGTGGCGGCCCGCCATTGGCGGGCGCCAACCACTCCGTTGACCAGGGCGGGCCACGCGGCAGGACGGGAGCGGCTGGATCGGCTGTACGGTGTTCGGGGACACGTGGCAGCATCAGGTGGATTCGGGCGCTGGATGGACGGCCGGGATTGAGTCACTGTGCGGCACTGTAGCAGCCCGAAAAGATTCGGGCACCCGGAAATTGGGACACAGGGGTCATTTCTTCAAATGTTTGGTTTGAGCTATAAATACAGCACTTGGGCTGCTCTTTTGAGCCTTTTCCCGAGCTCATCTCTCTTTGAAGCCTTAAGGAAGATTGTTCACCATCTTGTGGAGCATTTCGTGAGGGATTCTCAGATTTTTTGGAGGCCTCGATATGCGCGCTTTCTGCGACGCGGCGCACTGCGACATTTCTTGGATTTTGGCTTCCACCGTCACTTTTCGGTCCGCGAGGCACTCTGGATCACCCCGATAGTATTTTGAGCTGATTTTTGCGGCAGCGCATTCACGAGAGGTACGCCTTCGATTCTCGTGTTGATCACTTCGTCTCAATTTGAGTTATTGGCACGGTTTACGAGGCATCTCTGAGCCACTATTTTGCTGGTGGATTTTTGGACAGCGGAGGCTTGTCGGATTTTTATCTCTGCGCTCGTGCATCGGAATGAGGCGTTTAAAGACTCGATTGAGATCTACTCTTCGAGAGGAACGTCTCCGTATTTTTAGTAGATTTTTCTGGATTTCTCGAAAGTGAGAAATCCCTGTTTTTCCAGAGTTAAGTGCTACAGCTTTTTTGGGGGATTCTTTTGAGATGGTTACCTTGTCGAATTTATATCTTGACGTACGGAACTCGGATTTGAACGTCCAGGTACTAGTTTCGACGGGCTCGTCGCGAGGATCGCGACAGTATTTTTTTGGAAATTTTCTGTGCAGAGCTCGAAGGTGAAAATATTGCTTCTTTGGGACTGAATTCTGGACAGCGTGTATTTGGTTACTTGTGTGCTTATTTGTGTGTATGTTGGGGATGTTTTGTACAGTGATCGCGGCGGTTTAGCTGTTTTGGCGAGAGCACTTTTTGGACTTGGATTTAGCAATCGAGGTGGGTGGTTGTTGCATACCTCTACTTTTGACTTGCTCACTAAGTTTATTAGAGAAGCCCTCTATTGGACATATTGATTGATTACCATGCATGATTAAATGAGATAAACGTGAGCCTATCATTGAGACTAATATTGTGGACTTAGCATGTTGGAAATATTATTGGGATAATATTGTTGTGGAAACGTAATTGCGGGGATATTTTAATAGTGATAATTAACATGCCATGTTAGCACATAGATTTTACGAAAGTGGGTTAAACGGATTAATTATTGGGATATGATGACATATCTATGTGCGGGTGCCACTTTGGAGATTTATGATGGATCAGGGATTATATACATGTGTAGTTGGCTGATGATTTTAGCATGATGGTTATATCTATGCGGATTTATTCTTTGATACACATGTGGAACTGTTATTTGATATTTCTCTTTCATCTTGCATGAGGACATTTGCATGCTTGTATGGATATCTAGATAGGCCACTATTTATTGCTACACTATCATATTGGGATTTGACTTAGGAGAAACCATGATTGTTTCCTTTCTCCTTCTCATGTAGACTTTTGAGTCCTGTTGCTCGGGTTTGAGCAGGGGTACGGGGTAGTGTAGCCGGGACCTTGGGGTCGAGGACAGGTGGTATTTTGATTATGGGTTGTGGGGCATAGCGGCTACCGCGGATAGTAGGCGGTTGACCGGATGTCGGATGTGGGACATGATTGTGATTGTGGGTTATTTCGGTGACCGCGGATATTGGGCGGTTGACCGTATGTGTCTTATGCATCAGATTGGGGATCGGGTTTCTTTAGTGGAGGGTTTTGTTCCACTTGAGAGTAGTTGTGATCCAGTCCTGCTTTTGTTACTTATCACACCGGCGCGGTTATTGCCCGGTGATGCTTTCCTCGTGTGGGTCGCTCCCCTCGAGATCCCCTCCGGAGGCTGGGGCCAAACAGTTATTGACAGTTTTGCAATCACATCGGCGCGGCTTATTTGCCCGATGATGAGGACGGCAGCAGGAGTTTTGCTATCACATCGGCGCGGCTTACTTGCCCGATTATGAGGGCGGTACAGATTGGGTTCATCTGGGACGGCTGGTTACTGTTGCATACGATTATTCCAGTCTAGGACTGCATTTTAGAGGCATACTGGTGGTAGTTCATTTTTCAGCAGTTTCATTACGTACCACTCTTCTTCCCCTCTTTACCTCTGGTAGACCTAGTGGGTGCGTCTGAGTTTGAGGTTTTACCCACTAGGGGAGGCTACTGGTTTACTAGTAGTTCTCACCCCCATTCTTCTTTCCTCTTTTTCTTCTCCCTTGTTTTGCAGTGTCTTCTGCGGGTGCTACTGGGCTTTCAGTGGCGGGTCGAGGAGAGTGGACGGCTGAGTAGATAGATCTCGAGGCAGGATGAGCGTGTTAGCTGGACTGTTGGTGTACCCAGGTTTTCTCAGACGATTGTACTTTTACCTTTGGGTCTGGCTTTTGCCAGCAGGTTGTATTTATTTTGGTGAGCTGGGAGAGACAGATGTATTGTATTTTATTTCCAGCTTCAGTCTGAGATGTATTAGTTTTTAGTTCAGCTCTGTTTTTATTGCTCTTTTATTATATCTCTTATATCTGAGCAGGTAGTTGGCGCTTCGTGTACGCGGAAAATTCTGCGTGCACGGCGGATCTGTAGACGGGCCCGGGTTCTAGTTTTCACCCGGGGCGTGACATCGAGAGTCGTGCGGCAGGTTTCCGGAGGAGACGAGAGGGAGCGAGGAAGATGGGAAATGGAGATCCAGAGCTTCAAGGCCTCAACAATAGTAGAAGCATCATGGAAAGCACAAGGGATGAAGACCTCCAAGACCGGCCGGCATCGTGAGCACCGTTGGACTGCAGGGGAGGCGAGAGGGGGAGCACGGTGGGAGAGGAGGGTTCCAAGGTGAAAGCTCCCAACAATGGAAAGGAGAAGCCTCGGGAGAGGAGAAGCTCTCAACAATGGAGAGGAGAAGCTCCCAACAATGGAGGGGGAGCTAGTGGAGAAGAAATGGAGAAAGAGCTGTGCCACAAGAAGCAACGCAGGGGAAGGATGAGCTCGGGTACCTAGTGGAGAATGAGCTGTGCCTCGGGTAGCGTGCTAGGGATAAATTTGGAAAGAAAAATATAGTGATATTTTACTGTTGGAACAGTAATTCTTATTTATACCAGAAATACTAGAATAAAATATTCTTGTAATTCCTGTTGTGTTTGGGGGGATAAGGAGGATATCCCCCAAGCAATCCCCGTTCCAAACGGGGCCTAGGGTTTAATTGGCAGTTGAAAAAATAGTATGATATAACTGGTGGAAATAATAAAAGGGGTTGATCTACCGGTGGAAAACTTGATAGCACCAAATGTTTGGTGCTATCGATAGCATAATAGCCGGACTATATATATATATATATATATATATATATATATATATATATATATGGGTCCAACTACTATAATTTTATGAGTAAAATCCCTTCGTACTCATAAGTTTTCGGCCCTTGGATGAAGGAATGTGCGGTTAGGATTATAGTGGTCCCCTATTATTTATACTATTTCACCAACAACCCACTAAACCCTAGGGGGACCACTATCATCCTAACCGCACATCCCTTCATCCAAGGGCGGAAAAGATATGAATATAAAGAGGTTTATACTCATAAGAGTATAGTAGCCCTACGCTATATATATATATATATATATATATATATATATATATATATATATATATATATATATATATATAATTAAGCTTCTATACTTTTAAAAGTACTAAGTCATTGGTGCTTGTAGAATTTTAGCTCTTGGATGAAAAGATGTGTGGTTATGATGATAGTAGACCCCTTGAGTTTAGTGGGTGGTAGGTGGAATAGCATGATCTAAGGGGCGAAATTAGTCAAAGGAATTGATCTAACGATAGAAAACTTACAAACACCAATTGCTTGGTACTTTAAAAAGCATAGTCGCCTCTCTCTCTCTCTCTCTCTCTCTCTCTCTCTCTCTATCTATATATATATATATATATATATATATATATATATATATATATATATATATATATATATATATATATATATATATATATATATATATATATATATATATATATATATAGAGAGAGAGAGAGAGAGAGAGAGAGAGAGAGCTAGGCTGGAATGTTATTAATAGTACCAAGTCATTGGTGCTATTAAGTTTTTAACCCTTGGATTAATAGATGTGTGGTTGAAATTATAGTGGGCCCCTTGGGTTTAAGGGGAAATAGTAAAATCTAACGGGTGAAAATGATCAAAGGGGTTGATCTAAGGGTTAAAAACTTAATAACACCAATGACTTGGTACTATTAATAGCATTCCAGCCTAGCTCTATATATATATATATATATATATATATATATATATATATATATATATATATATATATATATATATATAATCTAGCTACTATCCTTTAAGGAAGACGGAGGCCTTCGTTCTCCAAAGTCATTTTTTGATGATGGGAATTCCGAATCGATAATCGAAACGGTTAATGTTGATTTAGAGTATTTAAAACATATAGAAGCTAAATTTCATAAAATTTAAAAATTGTTATCAAAATCATCGAAAAGTCAAAAATGATCGGTCAAAAATAGATAACCTTGTGAAAATAAATATTAGACTTTCTCAATTCATAATCATAATTATTAAAATTTATCTAAATAGTATAAAAAAATTGCTATCAAAAATTTAAACAGTTTGAATTTTTTTGCACCGTTAAACAAACAAATGACTCATAAAGACCGTAAAAAACTGTCGATTTTGTGATCTTTTGATCACTACGTGACGAGATATCAGTCCCTTTGTGCAAGAAATAATGTAGGTAGTGAGACTACAGGTGATATAAAGTTCGAGGCCAGCATGCAAACTCCATTAGTAGGGTGGGAATGTCATTGCATTTTTGGGAAGCAATGAACCTGTTATTTATTTTTTTATTTGAAACTTGTTAATCTGTCATTGTTTGCTACTGATAAGAACTAAAATTTAAGAAATGGTTAAACCTTCATTATTGTTAGTGGCCAAGATTAGAATTTTTTTTTTTTGAGAGAAGGCCAAGATTAGAATTTGAAAGTCATGCTTGATGCTCTTTCTTTCTTTTACTACACATCTTGGAAATTTATTTTTGATTAAAAAGAGTAAAACCCTATTTGAGTACAATAGTAGAGTAAGGGGTCAACCCAAAAATGCTGTAGCAATTAACCCGAACACAACAATGGGGCGCCACCAGCACAAGGGAGTCTACATCAACAACATAACGAAAGAGATAATACAGCATCCAAAACGGTTACTACAAACACTACAAAGATTTAACATCAACCAAGAAAGGAAAAGAGAACAAGCATCACATTAAAACACCAATCCAAACATCGAACACGAACAAGAAATTAAAAATCCAGTTGAGTCGGAGAGGACCAATGACGGAGTAGTGAGGCCGCCTCCAGTGAGGAAAAAGAACTTGCTACCAACACTGGATTAGGAAATATTCCAACATCAGATGTCTCCAAAGACGTCTACCTGGCTCACATGATACACCGACGGCACTCTTTGTGCAGCAATTTTTGTAGAGACGCCAAATCCCTTCGTTCCAGAAACCCAACAGATCGATATATCTTGGAAATTTATTGAACTGTTTTTTTTCTGTTATTTTTTCAATAGTTAGACAATTGGAGTAGCTAAGTACGTTATGGATGCTTAGTTACTAGAAACAATTCAAATTAAACCAAAAAGTTAAGAAATGTTTGTCCTGAAAAGAAGGGGCTTTTGCTTATTGGTTTGTGGTTTATTTCATATTGGTTTGAGGGTTTTCCAAGATTGTTTCTCTTAAATTGGATAGTTATGCTACTGAATTAGAAGTAACAAGAAAATTTATCAATACATTTCTGTGAAAAATTAGAAGTGAATTTCCACACATCCCATAACTACACGAATGTAATTTCAAATATACCGCAAGAACATCTACAGTGTAAATATGTGAGAAAAATATTCAGTGTGAAGATCATTCAATATTAGATTGAAAAAGAAATATTTGAATTTTCGTACCTATCATAATGCTATGGAATATCTCTAATACCAATGACTGACCATTTTGTAATGTCCAAATTACTCTAATTTAATGCTAAATGAGGCAAACTACTAATTACAACTCTTAAACATTGTTGGATTCCAATGCTCTACATTTTAACGGTAAATTTAAAGATTAAAATGTACTACTAAAATTACATACAAAGACGTTTTAAAAAAAAAAAATAGTAATTAACTCAATTTATTCAATAGGGAATGGGATGAAGAATATTAGTTCCACTTGTCAAGAGGGGAGAACAGTAATTTTTAATTCTTTTTGGAAGAATAAGGGCCTAAAAGATTAGAGAAATTCTATTATTAGAGATTAACAATAAAAATGTATGAAGGCCCCCTTGACTATTGACCATTTTGAAATTGCACCCTTAGTTTTATTTTTTTTATTCGACACTTCTAGAACTTTTAATCTTTTTTAAATGACTTCTCAGTCGATTAAATTAATTTTTTTTTTATCAAATTTATTAATGATTCCATCAAAATGTACTACTTCAATAACTATTTAGCAAATAGAACTTAAGAATGTCAATTAGGAAAAGTATTTTGAGATGAGTACCTTAACTTTGAAAATTTTTCTTTATGTACCTAATTTTAAAATATATTTGATTTAAATATATTCTATGAAAAATCAATAATACCCTTGATTTCTTCAAATGTTAGATTTTACAATCTAACATAATATTCTTAATTTGTTGGAATAACCACTAATCTTTTTACATTTGGATTGACATTTGTATGTAAAGTCAACTAATGAGAGAAAAAGAAAAAGTATAATAGCACGGATTTGAATGAAAATTTAATAGTAAAAAAATCATAATCATATCAAGACTTGTGTTTTTGAAAGTATATAAACTCTACTCTTAACAACTAATGAATTTTTTAAATCATGAGAAATATACAGTAAGATAGTAAAATCAAAATTTTGCAGAATACTGCTATTATAACTTTTAGTTTAAAACCAATTATATAAAATTAAATATGCCATTTATAACTTTTGGTCATTTGGTAATTCAAAACAAACTTCTTAATTTGTTATCCAACGTGTCATAAATCACTTTTAAATATTTACAACAGCCATTGATATTTGGTAGCCATATACTCTGTTTCATTCGGAATTCAAATTTTAATCTCAAAAATCAGCTTTTTACAAAATCAGTTTTTAAATCAAATTTTACGACTCGTATAGGCTCACAATGAGCAGCTTGTAAGAGCAGTTACAGACGGCTAAGCACTGGTTATAGAGGGTGAAAGTGAAGAAAACGATTGTGCAGCAAAGTACAACAGTTCGTGCCGCCAGGACGGACAAAAATGCATGTAGACCTTCCTAGACACTAGAATTTTTTTGTAATTGAATGATTTCAGTCAATTAGATTAGAAATTATTATTGACCAGATGGAGATATATTATTGAACACACGGATGATTCCATCAAACTTTAACAATTCTAACCACTTCTTAATGAACAAAAGAGCACCAATTAACAACTTAATAACCAATAGAGCCACTAAATTTACCAAACGTTTCAACGAAACTAACTACAACAATTCAAATAAAGAAAACTTGATGTCTATTCAAAATTGCACACAGTTGAAGGGGGGTGTTTGTACATTGTAACCTTAAATTAAAAAAAGGTTTGTAGTTTAGGACAACACCAGAACACTGCAAGACAACTGGGCATTGATAACAAATTTTAAAAGACAAGCAGTAGACAGTTTAAGCTACAAATACTATACCAATTTAGGCTATGTATATTAGGGGCCCTGGCAGCTAAACAAAGGACTTGTAAGTTAAAGAGTTCTAGATCAGAAAAGGGATTTAGAAGAATGGACAAAAATAAAAAGAAATTTTCTGAGGACAACAGACTATTAGAACTAGCAGTGTAAAGCTATTGGATAAAATAGACAATACATAACAGCCTATCATCGTAATGATACAGCTCTCTGCACAGTCGACTGTTCTTCCGCTTCTGCATTTTTGCAGAATAATGCTAGAATACATATGTACAATGCGGCATAGAATGTATCTCCCAGCTTTTTTCTTCTTTCTTTTTCCATCTGCAATGGAAGATACATGGGCTTCTCACAGTAACTGAACTGCCTGAGCAAGCCACTGAATATCAAGAGCAAGTCCTCAAGACCTATAACAAGTGTGTCCATCAAAAGAAATGTACAAAGCCGTGATTATTAATTGAAAAAAAAAAGATGATTTGCAAAATATACCATATAATATAACCAATTCTTTATCTCGGTCTCCAATATCCAGAAGCTGCCAAAGTGGATATAGATAAGTGCCAACTTTTATATATAGAAGAAAAGGACAGAAGGTTTTGAAGCCAAATATGGCAGCAGAAAGATCATGTTCCAAAAGAAAATGCACCTCCTGAAGTATCCGCAGCAGGTCGAGGCAGCGGCGGAGGTAAAGAGTAACTAGATATCCTGGGATGATGAGACCACCTAGGGCATGGAATTGCCGCAGGATCCGGCGGTGGCCCATAGTGTGACAAAGAGGCAGGCAGTTCTCCATACTGGTCCGGTATAGAGGGAGCTGCATAATTCACAATATGACCATGATCAGTCATGACATATAACATCAATCCAAATCCAGAAGACAAAATGATCAATTAGGGCATGATTCTAAATGTACCGAGATCAGCTAGAATAGTTCTTAAGATGTACCAATCTTTTGATACTTCTGCTTCAGTTTCGATGGGGCAGCCAAATCGACAATAGATCTTGGGGTATTAATAATTTTCTAGAAAACAAATTCCACTATTTGAAAATTGTTTTTGAATGTACCAGAAGACCACCAAATGAACAATCAAAAATTGAACAAACTTCAAAACATAGAATATAAGATTCTTAAAAATTGATCACAAGTTTAAATGGCCAAATGATAAGCAAAAATCACAATATTTTGTTTCTAGGCTGTTCAAAAACCTTATATCATGTTCAACGACCATGATCATTGATTCGAATGCCCAATCATCAAGAAATGAAGTTGAAATACCAAAGCCTTGATACCTGTAGAAACATCCTAACTCAATTCCATAATAGTCATTCATTTTCTCAATACAGACAACTCCGAAATCCTTCGTAAATCCATGATTAACCACTACTAGAGTTCAACTCCAAAAACCATCGTAAATCCATGATTAACCACTACTAGATATGAAAGACCACCTGGTGGTTGAATGGGAGCAGTATATTTGGTCCTTTCAACAATCTCATGCTGCATTGGTCCGTTAGCATTTCTGTCACCATAGAAGTCTCCTCTATCATGCACATTATGATGATGATACCTCTCAGAGTACGAACAACTATTACCCCATGACTGAATTCTTTGTTGCGGCTCAGGCTGAACAAAGGAGAACTGATTTGAAACTGTTGGAGGCGGCGGTGGCAATGGTTGAAAGTTACTCCCAGGATGATGCACAGGCGGATGAGGAACAGAGAAGTTGCCATACGATCCAGGAGGACCGAGAGGCACAACCGGTGGTGGCGGCGGCGGTGGTGGTGGTGGCAACTGTGTTGGATGATGCCCTCCGAAACCAGAATTGTAAAATTGCATGGGCTCTGAGGATATCACATTTGGATTCAACTCACTTGGTTGATGGGGTTGACAGGCCTTACATTGAGATTGTTGATTTTGAGGGTTCTACACACAAAATAGAAGCATCTCAAGTTTAATGAATAATAATGCATCTTTATCTGCTATCTCATCTAATAAAGAGACAAATAAATACTCACAGGAGTACCACTCGATAAATGCGACTCAGCCGGATCGGCAGGAGTGTGATATCCTGATTGAAGTTGGGGCACATATGATATGGGAACAGGGCAAGGGGGGGCCAAAGGTGGAGGAGACGTTGGTAACGGGGGAGGAGAAGGCGGTGTATCCTCAGGGAGGGGCGGAAAGTCTTGCAGATCTTGGCAACGAGGTTGATGACTAGAAGCACACGCAATATCGGCTGTTGCAACTTGTGATGCGGGATTTCCTTCATCCTCGCATGGCGGAGCTACATCCTCCATCTCAAGCTCACCATCAACATCTTCTAGTATATGCCGATGTTTCTTAGCAGATGTCTGAGTAGCATTTATATCATGATCATCATCCTGAACATCACGTTCTGGAGTAACAGCCTCAAAATTCTTTTCCTCCTCAGACAAAGCCCCTTCTTCATCTTCAAGCACGCATGTGCTGAGCAAGCTTGGAAGCTGGAAACTTGTATTGCTAGCCAACATACAGAATCAAGTAAGCAGGCAGAATAGAAGGCACCATAGAATGAACAAAAAGTAGCACCAACATAAAGTTCGTATGAGAAAAGCATGTTGGTACATATAATACATTGTAAACTGTATAATAAATAAAACACCCAAAATTGAATACATAATCTAATTAGTACTTTCTATAGCCCAATACTTTGTCCACTTTGCTTTGAGTTTAGAACATCTAAGAATACACTTGTTTGGGAGGGCTGGTATCAGGTTGCAGAAGGCTAATATAAAGACTCTTAGTCAACCAAGCTAGCCTTTTATATACCTGAAAAAATAGTGCATTCCCAAATAATTCTGTAGGATAATGTAGCATTGGTTTTGCCTTAGGGATGATGCCAATAGCTTAAGTTAACGACTAGATATCAATCACTGAAAGATTCTTCTAGCAAAGCCTGCTAGAAAAGTGTTCTCTATATAAGCTAGTCCATGGAGAGACAATTACTATGATACACTTCAGATCATTCTTATAGATAACAGAGGAAAGGGTGCTAAGTTAGAAACATACAAAGTACAGCACAAGAATATAAGTTTCAGGAAACAAAAAATTTCAACTAAAACTTGTAGAGGTCCGAGGAACAGAGCCAGACGAACAATGTAGGCAAGCGAAGCTCAGTGACAGATAGAGCTTTACCAATATTTTAATATCAAAATAAATTAAATAAAGATGTAAAATTCTTGAAATTCCTACGTAAAGAAATCCTACTTGCTAGCATTTCTTTTTAACACAAAGACACTATATAAATGATATTTTAATTGCAGAGCATTGTTAAGGTACCGGAACTCATATTTTCATTTATCAAATGATTTAGCTAGTACCAGAACTTCTGTCATTTCCTATAAGTAGAATCACTCTATATACTGGGATCATTTTCTTTTTTTCTTTTCCCCACCATGCTCTTAGGTCCCTAAATCCCCAACCCAACACCAAAATGGGAGGTATAAAGCCTCATTTTTAACACACAACCCGGTTGTCAAACCCGGGACCTTGAACTTTTGCCTGAGGTGCCCAAACCACGAAAAGTATGGTGGCTCAGCATCTATTATGGTTGTTTATGCTATTCAAATCACTTGTCTAATTTCCAGGACCACTATTACAAAGCTCTAGTACCAAATATCACAAGACTGGTTGTGCACTTAAACAACAGAGCAAGAAAGATAAATGCCAATGACTTAGTAAACACAATATGACACTTGTTTCAGTTGTAGAAAATAGAAACCGAAGACAGAGATTGCAAGAATTTATCTCCTCCTAAATTAATTGTTAAAAGTAGAAAAAACATAGGCAACCAACAGTCTTCAAAATCAACTGCAAACAAGTTACAAGCACTGGAAGACTTCAAATAGCAAAGAATGGTATCAGATCCAATAAAAAACGCTATACAAAATAATATTCATGATATAAGATAGACTAGCAATGAGTACCGAAGTAATGTATACTGATAGGCAGATCGAAAACTAACCTCCCATACTCATCAACAAGCATTCCCTCCATTTCCCTCAAAGGATCATGTATAGCCCTCTCAGTCCTCATGGGTCGTCGAGAAGAAGCACTACCAAATGATGCTTCGTTTATGGACTCAATCTCTCGAATATGATGGCGAATGATGTATTCTGGAAGAGTTTTCCTCTCAAGCCATAGCCTCAGAACCTAATGGTCAGAATACTAGTCAGCAAACAATATACAGAAGGAAAAACTAAAAAAACAAAGCAGTTGTTTGAAAAAGCACATGCCTTGAGGCACTGCCGGCGGTTCTCCCATGCAGTATGTCCGGGAGGTGCAACAGAAGACAATAAACGCGGAAGCACTGACTGGACAAGAGAAGGGTATACATCACCAGCCCCACCTACGAATTATTTAACATTGTATTAAACAGCAAAAGAGTTGTGTTGATCAACAAGGGAAGCAGCTCTAAGACAGTAGCGACCATAATACCTTTCTGTGTGCGAGAACATTGAGTTATTGAATCCACAAGAAAGAATAAATCTACCCTTTTGTGCAAACTCGATTCTTTTTCCACATACTCAAGAATAATGTCCATTACCTGAATTACCAAAGAGGCATAAGAAATACCGGACTGTGATCAATATTCAAACCTCATAGTAAAGAAATAAAACAAACAGTTTAGAAAGTAAAATGGCAATGCTTTTTGTCATCTTGAATTTTTCTAGATCAGTTGACTAAAGGCATACTGCATTTACTTGTTAAACAGACAAGTTTCAACCACAGCAGGAATACAGGATGCATGATGGTAGTCTTAGTGTCTTACAGATATAGCAAATGTAGAAAAACTTATACTTCTATCAAAAATTAGCGGGAAAAGACAGCAACATACCACATTAAAATATAACATCACATCAAAAAAATTAATCCACAACAGAAACACATGGCAAAGGTCTGGGATATAGTTAATGAGGCTAATCTGACACAGGAGCCTTCAACACAAGTATGGCCAACCAACTAAAGGGATGATACAATACCAAGTTAGATTAACAGAGCATGATGTAGTATTTAAAATTGTCAATTTGCTGGAATTTTACAGCATACAAACAGTGAAATACGTCTCCTACAATGTGTCAGCATGAAATGAGTAATTTGCTTCCACAGGTAAAACTTTACCATAAACAAATAGGAAGACAAACTAGGCTAGCAATAACAAATATTTCAGAGCGAACTTACTAATGGCATGATATAGCAGAAAAACTAGAAAGATGACACCCATCTCAAAGTTCATGTTAGACTGTAAATAAAAATTGTTTAGAACTTACCTACCAAATACTCTTTATTTGACTTAATATTGATGTAAAGAAGATAGGAGGTTAGCATACAATATGCATCTTTGCCAACATATGCTCATTCTAGACATAAGCACAAGAGACATATCAATAGTAGTATACAGAGAGAAAAAGGAAGAAATCTTCAAAATTGGTAAGCAATTCTGTATGTACATCTTTAATAATAACCAAACATGATGTCAATTCTAATATTACATGTAAACTCTCTTACATTACTGATTACATTGATAACAAAGATGATTAGTTATGATATCTATTTTACTAAGCCTGAAATCTCAAAGAGCTCATTATCCTTGAAACGGTCAGCAATCTAATCCACTCTACATCCTTCAAAAATTTATAATTAAACTCATACTGAGACAAGGCCTCTACTATCCACTGTACCATTGCCACTATGAAATGACTCGGAGATAGATTCATCAGCGGTCCTAATTTGTAACACTACCAGTCCTTACTAGATATTAAAACATCCATCGCCTAAATCAAATTAAGACTACAATATGTAAAGTTCGTGCTTCAAAATAAATCATGGGTAAAGCAGAACATTGTTCATTGCTGATCATAGTGGACCTGCCGAGATATAATGATAGTTAAACAAGAAACTAAGAAAGCACGTGCTTATCAATCACTTGCTAAACAGACAACATTGGATGGCAATTTTGTCTATTTTGAAAACATACGGAAAAAGCAAGGATTTAAGTGCCGTGGCACGAGATCGTGCCGAAAACTTGCCGGCACAGTATGGCACGGTGCGTGCCGGGTCGTGCCGACGAGTGCCGGTCACAAAAAATATATGTATGCCGACACATAATGGCATGAAATATTTATTTTCTTTAGCAACAAAATTTTCTAATTGCTTATTATGTATCTTTATCAAATATTTTGAACTTTATTGAGAAAATTAATTAATAATTTAAAGAAAAAAGAGTTTTGAATTGTATCATCGGCACGGGGCTGTATCGTGCCGGTATCTTGTGGGCACGATACGGCACGGTGGATACGGCCCGTGCCGATGGATACTTAAATCCTTGGGAAAAAGACAGCCGTAAAAGCAAACAAAAATAAGCTACTTGTTAAGTCACTCGAATACTTAATAATGCTGAAATTTCAGACCATTACAATCAAAATGATGTGCATGGACAAACCTCTCCAGCAATCCCATGTTTAGCACACTCAATAGCAAGGCGTGTTGCTCGGCCTATACTTTCCTTTGTCCTTGTCAATGTACAAAGCAAAGCTTCAAAAGCCTTCCGTGCTGCATTTGCTTCGATTTGCACTGAAAATTTGTGTAAGCTTCTTTGTGGCAGGTTATCATACGGACTACGGTAAGAGTTCTGTGGATTGTGAACCCTATCTGATGTGGAGGATGCCCTGATTACACTGTTTGAAGGTGAAACATGTCTAGCATGTGCTTCCTTCTGTCCTGGAGATGGGCTCACTACAGCCTCCGGGTTAATTTTTGAATCAAGAAAATTATCTGAAAAAGAAGTAGATCGAGACAGAAGTCTTTTCGCTTGGGCAGCAGCAATCAGATCCTTCATTGATGTTGAATCAGGAGAAATACACATATCCTTCAGGGGTACTCTACTTCTCAGTTCTTTCAGAAACAAGTCAGGAGAAATATGCCTACAAAGTCAAAAAGTACTACATTGAGGTTAGACAAACAGTGAAGCCAGTTTACATAAAAGGGTATAGTACGAGACAAATTTCATAAAGAGATGAAGAAGGATTTTTACTAACAGAGGTAAAGATTTGATACTGTGTACCATAAAACTAACACTTTCTGATAAAAATCTTAGAAACATGTATTACATCAACACATTGCAAGTAAAATAATATCTAGATTTACTGGACCCACATAGCTGAATACCACGAATAGAGTTCCAAATAGAGTGAGTTATACCTTGAGCTCCTTTATCCAAGTTTAGTAGAAAACTGTAATGGAGAAGTTTGAATGATATTGGAGAAAATTATACAATTCATAATTCAGTCTCAACCACTTTTAATTCAATATTATGTTGCTGTAGTCCACTACCTACCTTCTTTTTGTTATCTAACAAACTCCCAAATCAATTTACACCACTTGAACTAAGCAGCACTAGCCACCATAACTTAAGTTGTTAATGGACTTTGCGACGCACGTGCAACAAATTTCCCATTGTCATGTGTTTCATATCTCAAATTACTAAATTCATAAATTTATAATAAGAAAGACGAAACCAAAACGAACAAAAATATAATGGACAAGAAAATGAAAATTAGAAAAATTCAATCAATACAAGGCATAAATTTCCTGTCTGTGGCATACCCCTGAGAAGACCACCATAGGCGTTGTTAATACCACAGCTAGGTATGTCCAAACAGTCAGTATGGTCAGCAAAGACTATGTTTAGAGACCCATTTTTAGTTTATTGCTGCCTCAAACTCTGCCTAGAAAGCACTGCTTTACGTTTGATCCTATGTGCCCAGAGAATGCAATGTGTTCTCCACTTTCACACCTCACAAAGATACAACATCTTTTTTCCGATTTTGTTCACTCATTCGCAGAGCGGACCCTCGCTCGTCATTCTATATCAAGAAAGTTTTACCAGGGGATGATGGGTCATCCGCATAGGTTGTGGTAAAAACAGCAATCCTCATGGGCCACTGTAGTCTCTTCGCTACAGTCGCTTCTATTCGGCAGAACATGGCACCATTGGTTCCCGAAGAGAGAGCGATGCTGGCGGCAGGTCATTCCAAAACGCCCTACACAGCACCTAGCGTCCGCCCATGTGACCTCTCGAGAGGGAAGATTACATAATCTCCACTCTCATGTGCTGCCACCCGCTAGGATAGAATATATCCGCTAACAAATGGAGCGCAATTGAAAGCAAGATAGCTTGGTTTAGCCAATTCGAAACGGCCAGCTCCCTAGGCATGGCTACCGAAAAAGAGAAAGCTGCCGAGATAAGGAGCTATCTCTATTTCTCTTCATCCAGCTACTGGAACCACAATGAAGCTCGTGTTGCCAGTGTTTGAAAAGGCGCGAGACGTAAAAAGGCGCAAAGGCCTTTTGGAGCCTAGATGCGAGGCGAACCGCAAGCCGCGCGCCGCGAAAAGGTGAGGTGCACGTCTAATAAAAATAAAGCATTCTTAACAAACCTAGTTTAAATTGATATTTTATATAAAAAATTTCAAAATAGCCATACAAAAACAAAATAATCATAAAAAAAAATAAAAAAAATCAAATGCATAAATATTCTCAAACTAAAAAGAAAAACAATTATGTTTCAACTTTCAACTTAAAAACGCTTGCTGCCTTATTGCCGTTGGGAAAAGAGAGAACGACAAAAAAAAAAAAAGGGGGAAGAAAGGTTTAAATTAGGATTTTTTTTCAATCCCTTAACATCTTAGAATATATATTGAAAAAATCCAAGACTCAAAAACCTACACTCTAGACCCATTAAATTTAAATATCACGAGACGTGTCTGAGGCGCATGCCTCTTGCCCTAAGACGCTAAGACCCGCGCCTCGCGCCGCGTGCGTCTTTTCAAACACTAATTCTGAAAAAATCTTTTTTGCTCACACCAAGCAGATAATGAACAACCGATTAGATTTGTAGACTATATACCAATCACCCTCATGGACCAGCATGGTTGTGTTACAGTATGCTGACCAGCAGAGTAATCCTTGATTGAATGACAATCAACTTTGCCGAACTAGAAGACTAAAACTGAAAAGTTCTACCAATTAAAATTTATAAGGTACTGCATGCAGCAATTGTACAAGCATACTGGTTTCCAAAAGGAATGTTGGCCAGTTTCAGCAGGGTTTCAATTGAGTTATTAGACCGCATTTGGTTGGCTTCGAGTGGTTATGGCCATTTTCAATTTGTTTTGATAGTTTTAACTATTTTTTTCAACTAGCTTATTTCTATGTGAAATTCGAAATGTGTGGCATTTCAAATTAGACACTTGACATTTAATCTACTTTGATCGTATTTACAAAGATTTCACAAAACCACCATGATACCACAGTTCCAATATATAGTTCCCGTCATTTAAATATTAGTATAATTATCTGCAGTTAATACCTCTTAAACCCATGATAATGATTAACTTTGCCAGGTGCATTGGTGTTGTAGTCATTAGTAATTGGATGATTAATTATGCCAGCCGATCATCAATCTTCACCTAAATTAATACAAATCAAGTTTAGGCTTTAATCTTGAAAACAAGATGTTAGTGCCTTATATTAAACTTTGTTTTCCAATTTTTCCTACTATTCCCTTACTCTCTATTTATCCATTTTCTAAATTCAGAAAATCTTCAATCAAAAATCACTGAAACTTTTTCCAAGAAGACATAAATCATCAAAAAGTTTCATTACGATCAAGGACCAAAACCAAGTTTCTGAACCTTGATATGCACAATTTGTATTTAAAAACAGCCATAAGACTAATGAATTGAAAAACCAAGTTTCATGTCTTATTCTTTCCCTTCTACAGGCCCTACCACAGTCATCACTGACTACCAAACTACAGACCACTGACACAAAAGGCTACTTACCGATTATATATGGCAGCAGCAAGGGACCATCTCTTCACCTGAGCTCAACAACTTTGCAATATTTCTAAATAGTACATGGATATGCAACATGAGATGTGCTGGAATGTCATCCAATAAACAATGTCATAGATGGCCATGATCCCAAATTGACATGTATGAAAAACCCAAAATGAATAAAAAAAAATCAACTAAACTCGCTACAAGACAACAAAATGTTCGCAGGAAGATATCAAAGAAATTGAATTACATATGCCTGTACTACTTATTAGACAAAAGCAAGATCATTTGGCCTCAAAAGAAGTAAAGCATGAATTATTACTCAAGGTGTTGTTCCTGATAAGAGGCGGCATAAAAGAGAAACGAAAAGAAAACTTACATGTTACATGTATGGTTATCCCCGTCAGATTGAATACTGGAAGGCTTTGTAGCCTCAGAAGAGTTACTTGTTGTTGAACACACAATTGTAGCGGATTCCGCAACATCATTTCCATTAGGAGGAAAAGAACAACTACCTCCCTTAGCATCTGAAATATAATATTTATTTTGTTTAATTGGCTCAACAGCACCATCTCCACTTTCGTTAATATGAAAATTAGGGCATTCTTTCAATGGTGTCAGCATCTCACTCTCATTTCTTTTCTCCAATAATGTACATAACTTATTAGGCATTGCTTCTGATAAATTGGCATTTATATTATTCTCTGCATATTTTACAGAGCAAGAAGGTAGACTTTTATCACAGACATCACTACCAACAGGTATGGGTGTTAAAGGCTCATCACACTTTTTGAAGTCTGTAGGAAGTTCATCGCAGCCGTTTTCAAGTGACCCATTAAGAATATCATTAGATCTCATTCCTGAAGAAGCTATTGTAGGTAAATCTCCACTTTGTACAGTCAATCCAGGTGTACTGTTCTTACCTATGGGACTATCTAAAGATCGTGTACTATCCGATCTTGTGGGACTCCCAACATTAACTTCAGCAGGATGATTGATGGAATTCACCTTTGGAGATAGCATTGAACCATTAGGTATCAATTCTTTACGCCTCGGAGATTCAGGATATTCATTAATAGTTTCTGCAGCATTGGCAGACATAGCTTTTAAAGCACGATGGAGGCGTTTTGATGGAGGCAAAGCTGCTTCCACATCAACAGTTAGATCCTTTGGTTTATTATCCTTAGGCTTCCAAAAAGTGTCACTTCCCAAAGATCCAGAGCGATCATTTGCAGGTGAAGAACTCGAGAATTCTTTTGATTCTAAGGACATCCCATCGGTAGAGCAATTATTTCCAGAAATTGTAGATGTGTCATGTTTAGATACGTCATCATTAGCACATTTATCTCCAGGAATTGGCACTTCCAATTCTTTCTTAGCAACCACAAGTTCATTAGCTTCTGATTCCTCCACTGAAGGTTTGCCCATCCTCACCCTTGCTCTTTTGACTAGAGGAAGGTGCTCATCACCATCGGACTTGCTGATACACTGATGAACTTCGCTCTGAGAATTTGGGGACTCATAAAGGCTGCCATTCAATTCAACCTGGAATTCTGAGTCCTTATTGAGTCTATCATATTCTACAACACGAGTTACTGGCTTCCGAATTATCTTTCGTTTCTTCTTAAAAACTATAGTCTGCATCTGGAGATCAAACTTGCCATTCAACCTAACATCTTTCTCCAAGAAACCATCTGAAGATACTTCAGCCTTGCAATTAGAGTTGTAACTTATTCTAGGAACTTCAGAACTATTACTTGTCTGGCATCCATTAGAAAGCAGAACAGCAGAACCAGATATAGGATCATAATTATCTGAGGTACATTGCATATCTCTGCTACTATTATTCTGCATGGGCTCCACCTTTACCTCATCAGAAATCAAATCAGCAGAAGCAATATCACAAGCATTTAGTTGCTCAGTGGACTCCTCAAACTTTTTAGGCCCGTCATTTGTCGAACTTCTAGTCCTCCGAAGGGATGAATACCTATTTCGGATGGTATAGTTTTGTGGCGGTGGATCTCTTTGCCTCTTCTTCCTTGAAGTACCAGTAGACGTATGATTTTGCCTGAGTTCATCGAGGATGGATACTTTTTCTGTTAGGACATTGGGTGCTAAGTTCACCTTGCAGCAATCACCTTCCAGAGAGATTGCATCAGCTCCTTCAGTGCGGATCACATCGCGAGTTCCAATTGAGGCACATGAAGCTTCCAACTTATTATCTTTAGCAACATCAGAGCTAAGTTCTGGGCTTTCTCTACCAGAGTCATTGATGGGTATTTCTGAATTTCCGACTTCTGGTTTGATGCCATTATTGGATGAAATAAGCTGATTATGGTTTTGTTTCTTCAGAGATTCATAAATATCAATTATCTCATCAACTGCACGCACAAAATCTGCCCCTTTACCTTGGCGCTTAACTAACAGAGATTTCTTTTTCTCTTCAGTGAATGCTTCAATATCAGCGTAATTGCAGAAAGCACTACATAATTAAAATCCAAGGTTAGACAGATCTAACAAGAAACAGAATCATAAGGCATAAGTGCATATCTAATGCAATTGAAAAGAAAAAATTGTGGAAATATTATAAACCACAAACAGTCGACACAAATCTGCAACTTTTTGCAATTGGCACTAACATTAAGTAAATTAAAATAACATTACGTTTAAGTAAATTGAGAAGAAGTTGAAATAAATTATAATGAAGGATAACTAAATAAATTATAATGAAGGATAACTAGAAGACCACTAAACAGAAACACACTTGCATAATCTATATCTATATTTATATCTTTATCTATATTCATATCTATATCTATCTATATTTATATTATCTCATTATTATCATTTATAGTACTACTATATGAAATTGTATTCGTTAGTTTCTTCTCACCCTCTTTTGTCCAAACATATAATTTTAATAAAATACATTTTCATATTAGAGAAAGCTGATTTAAAAACCTTTCACATACACTTTTGTATAAAATCAATTCCCCCACCTAAGCTCTCTTTATATACGTAAATAGATGCATGTGTGCATATATATATATAATTATATATATTTGATACGCTTTTGTAAATAATGATTTTATTGACAAATATTTTTTAAAAAATATCTTTAGTCCAACTTTTGGTGACATGATAACTAAACATCAAACAAATTAAAATGTATATTCCGTATCCAAACAATTCATATTAATATATTCATAATATAAACTTACAAGCAAATATGTTGTACCCCTCTTTTCTTGCTACAAATAATTTTACTAAATATCCCCTTAAGATAGACTCCGTTGAGAACATTTAGCAAAGATTTTCATATAAAATCAATTTTTCCGCCTAAGCTATCTTTATCTTTACTTCCATCTTCTTTTTTATATCTACATCTATATCCAAAATACTACTATAGGTGTTTTTTCTCATCCCTGTTTCATCAGTACTTACGATTTTACTAAAAACCCCTTTCATATTAAATAATTTTCCCTTAGAAACCTTTCACAAAAACTTCTGTATCAAATCAATTCCTCCCCTAAACTTTCTTCTAAACCTTCCAAATACCCTACATACACCATTAAGATTTAAAAAGGCATAAATAACTTTGAATGTAATGATTTTCCTTGCAAAAGATTTACAAAAATATCTTTTGGTTCAACTTTAATTTGCAAAAATATCATTGGCTCAACTTTATGTCACATGATTATCAAACATCAAAACAAATTGAAATATATATTCTTTAGTCAAAGCAATTCATATATCTTACATGCTTAATTTTTTTTTCTCCTCATCCCTACTTTTCTGACTAAATCAGGGTAGCTATATTATTACCTTGACATACTAAGTGCTTTCTCCACCCAAGTACATTTCATAATTCATCTTTTTGATTGAATCTATATTATAAAAAATGAGGAAGAATGCTAAAACATCTAGAAATTTTCTAAACTTTACAGATGATTAGAGGAAGTCCAATTCTATTGGTTGACTACTTATTTGCTTTAAATTATTATATCCAAAACCTATTAAATCATTTCAAACTCACCTAACTAAAAGTCTGACATGCATATTTCCATCCCATGATTTTAAAAAAAAAAAATCAAAATAAGACAAGCTCAAATCAGTTAATTGGAAAGAGCAAAGAAAATAGACAATTCATGAGCAAAACAATGCAGTTTAGTTACGCCATAAAACTGACTGTTAACAAAGACATAATTTACTTTACAAACTAAACATCAAAATATTTTGCATGGCAATTGCAGGAGCTAAAATTGTAGCTTCTGACAGTTAAAATTAGGAAATAAATCTGTTTGGCAAATTGAGATCCCATTATCCGTTCGCTTTAACATATCAAGGTTGCTATAGACAGTAATAGAAAGAAATCTCAGTCCATGCTTGCGATGCTAAAGGCATCAAAACACATGCTTTCACAGATTTCATGTCACATCCATACACGCCACAATGCAATGTGTAGGAAAAATACCAAACAATTCTAAGTACACTGCTAGATCCAAGAGGATTTGTGCTATCTTTTTATCAAAAATCTCTTAGATGTCAATTGGCTGAATCAGTAAAATTTCTGTCTAATCATCATAATCTAGGCTTGAAATAGGAACTTCATTGCCATTTAAATTCCTAAATGAACAAAATTTCCATTTTCACAAAGTTTTAAATGAATAAAATTTCCTGTCAGCATCATTTAGTATTTTTTTGGGCTGCCATTCACTAAAATAAAAACAGGCCTTTGTATATTTAGTAATTAGCCTACACCTAGAATAACTATAGGCTACAAGGTCAATAACATTTCTAGAATTGTTTCATTAACTGCAGCCACCACCACTAAATTAACAAAACTGCCTATTTCGATCTCAATTACTATCAAATCTATACATATGGTGCGCATTGATTATAACAATATACCGATATGCAAGGTTTTAAGTATCCATCGGCACGGGCCGTATCTACCGTGCCGTACCGTGCCAACAAGATACCGGCACGATACAGCTCCCGTGCCGATGACACAGTTCAAAATCCTTTTTTCTTAAAATTACTAAGTAATTTTCTTAATAAAGTTCAAAATATTTGATAAAGATATATAATAAGCAATTAAAAAAATTTGTTGCTAAAGAAATTAAATATTTCATGCCATTATGTGTCGGCACGCATGTATTTTTTGTGACCGGCACTCATCGGCACGGCTCGGCACGCACCGTGTCGTACCGTGCAGGCAAGTTTTCGGCACGACCCCGTGCCACGGCACTTAAATCCTTGCCGATATGTAGTAAAATATATTCACCATAGAACAATTGTAGTAAACATCAATCATTGATTGCCCCTTGTCCACTCGAGACGAGAGGCCCCAATCTACAGACATCCACCCTCCCTCCACCAAGACACCAACATTTACACACAGACCCTACCATCCCTTCCAAACCACAGTAAAATGGGCTGAAGAAGTGGAAAGTCTCAAAAACATCAAGAGAGTCCAAAGAACAGCACCTCGCCCACAATGGCAAGCAAATTTTCAGAGTCATACAACTAAACTACCGTAAAATAAAAGCCGTAATAACATCTCTATAAATAAACAAATATGGTAAAACCTCCAAGATTACATACCAAAGACACATAAACTTTACATAATAAGCACATAAACAGTCGCACACCATCTTTAGCATCTGTACAACTTCATGTAGTTCACAATGTTAATCAAATATATGCCATAAATTAATTGTTCAATCCACTAAAGAATTCTACAGAATAACACAGGGAAGAAAAAGAATCAACTCAGGAATTAATTTCATCTTCAGGTGTTCCTATAGATGGCAAAAACTTAACCAAAAAAAAGGGTAGATTGCAGCAGCAGTCACCAAACTTTCGTCCAAGTATCATTTTGGTTCTAGCAGGGATTGCCATGCCACTGGCATGGCACGGCATAGAGGGATTAAGCGTACCAATGTCAGCACGGACCCCCCCCCCCCCCCCCCCCCCCCCCCCCAATGGCACTTTGGCACACATTGGCACAAACTTATTTAATTAAATTATCATAAAAAATTAGTTTTTAGAGTGTTTTAACATCTCTAATAATTATTAAAAATAATTTATGTATTATATCTCACACAATTTAGTAGAAAGAGAGTCATGAACATCATAATTATTAAAAAATCATTTTATATATATTATAAAAGTATATGCATGAAACCAAAACCAAACTCATAATTGGAAGAAAAATTGTATGACAACACTACCATGGATAAATTCACTAGATCTAACATGACAAAAGAAATTGGAGAAAATCTACTAGTATTTTTTCTTACTTAAAGTTGGTCTTATTATGCAATGGAGCTTACCACTTGATCCACATATAAGTAGATTTACAAGATATGCATATTTTAAGTATGGAAAAACTTTTGTAAAACTTTTTACCTTAAAAAATCTCAAAAATATTTCAAAAAAAATGCAAAAAAATATCTTGTCAATGCGGTGTCAGCACAACCCTGTGCCACGTGTTGGCACAATACGGCACCGGCGGCACGGGGCAGCACGGCGGCATGGGCAATTCTTGGGTTCTATAACTTCCAAGTTCAACATTAGAGACCCTAAACTCTTAAAAGAGATTCACTTTAGCCCTTGGCAAGGATTTAAGTGTCGTGGAACGGGGTGCCGAAAACTTGCCGGCACGGTACGACACGGTACGTGCCGAGCCGTGCTGATGAGTGCCGGTCACAAAAAATACATGCGTGCCGACACATAATGGCATAAAATATTTATTTTCTTTAGTAACAATTTTTTTTAATTGCTTATTATATATTTTTATCAAATATTTTGAACTTTATTAAGAAAATTACTTAGTAAATTTAAGAATAAAGGGTTTTGAACTGTGCCATCGGCACGAGGACTGTATCGTCCGGATATCTTGTTGGCACGGTGTGATGACCCGGATCTCCGCAGAGCACTTGCAGTGTGATCAACAACTTCTAGAGGCTCTTTCCATGTGTTGGAGGTGTTTGTGCGCGTATCGAACTCAAGAAATGGACTCGGCGCGAAATTTGGATTAAGAATACTTTTCTGGATGCCTTCGGCAAATTTTAGAAGTGGATTTGGGCAAAACGGACATCGTATTTGGACTCAGCGCACGAAAACGATGAAAATGGACTATTTATTTGCATTTTTCGGAGCCCGGATGCCCCAGCACGGATTTCGAGGCATCAGAGTACTGTTCCGGCTGCCAGGGCAGCGGCGCGGGCACGGGCAAGCGCCGGAGCAGGCGTGGGCAGGCGCGCGGGCGCGGGCAGGCACGCGGGCAGGCGCGCGCGGGCGAGCGCGGTGCAGCAGGGGCGTGTGCCACGTGGCGTCTTCTTATTGGCGAGGGGTGGACACGTGGCAGCTTTGGATTCGCGGGTGCAGTGGGGGCGGTCCACGGGCTGGTGCGGTAGGTGCCTCGGGAAGCGTGCGCGGCGTGGGCGCACGTGGGCGTGAAGCCCGAGGCGTTGACGCGCGGTTCCCGCGCGTGGGCGCGCCACGCGTCAGCGCTCGCGGTGGGCCACGCGGCGCAACGCGGCTGGCGGGTTCCGCTGTCCCCTGTTCGGCGCTACGTGGCACGACAGGGGCGTTCCGGGCGCTTGATGAGCGGCTGTGGATCGCGGCACTATTGGTGCCCGAAAGTTTCGGGCGCCCGGAAAGTGTACCCCAAACCGTGTTTTGGGCTTGGATTTCAGCCTATAAATAGGCTGTAGGGGCCATTTGTGCAGGATTTTTGGATTTCTGGGAGCTCCCCTTTGTGCAGATCACTTCACCACTTTGCCCTCTACCCTTCCTTGAATCTTGGGTATTTTGGAGGCCGCGGCATCGGCGTTTTCTGCGACGCGGCGCACTTCGACGCTCCTTCGTTTTTAGCTTCTACCGTCGCATTTCAGTGCGCGAGGCCCCCTGAGCTACCCCGATGGAATTTCGAGCCGATTTTTTGCGGCAGCGCGTTCACGAGAGGTACGCCTTCAATTTCCGTATTGATCACTTCGTCTCATTCTGAGTTTTTGCACGGTTCCCGAGGCAAACTTTGACCCCTTGTACTGCTGTGAGTTTTGGGACAGCGATGGAGTATTGTTGGATTTTCTCGGTCTACGAGCATCGGAATGAGGCGTTTAAGGACTCGATTGATATCTACGCTTCGAGAGGAACGCACCCGTATTTTTGTCGAAATTTTTGGAGGATTCTTCGAAGTTGATATTTAAGCTTCTTTCGGACTGGTTTCTTGCAGAATTTTGATAGTGAATAGTTTGACTTGCCGCAGTGTTTCATTTATATCGTGGCCTACAGGTGTCGGAACGAGGGTGCTGCTTCGGCGGATTTTGTTAGTGAGTGACTGCACACTTCACCAACTTCAGCTTTGCCTGCGGAAAGCGTTTCAGGTGGGTTGCTTCGTCTCCAGAACCGGTGGACGGTTTTCTAATTCTATCTGATAGAATGCATGCATGTTAGTGTACCTGTGTATGTGATTGAGAGGTAAGCTTAGTACCGATATCTATTTGAGAATTTCATGAGTATTATCCATGTTATGTTTGATGAGAATTGCAATGAGTTATTGATGATGATGTTTAATAGAAGCTTACCTAAGGGAGTGTTACCCATTGTGATCGATAGCATGCATGACTATATGTACAATTTCTATGATTGAGATGTAAGCATGAGGAATTGGCCTAGATCATGTGGTTTGATGCTTACTTGTTTTATTGTACATGCTTTAGTGGATTTGATACCTCGCATGATGTTTAATGGATATGTTTATTTCCATGCTAGAAGAGATAGAAAGCATGTTGTGGGAGATGTTCTATTTTATGCTATGTTTAATTACATGCTATTGTTGGAACTTGACCTAGCACCCTGTCATATGATGCATGTTTAAACCAGACTAGTAGAGAACCTTTACTTGAGCTAGGTTCTTTTATGCTTAGACATCCCACACTTCGGTTATTTTCTGGACTTAGTGTCTCCTCGCCCGGGTAGTGGGCCGAGAGGTCAGGTTATTGTGGGACGTATGTTGCAGTTGTGCCTGGGGGCTGAGTGGAGTCTGGTAGCTGAGCTTAGACCAGTGCTAGTGTTGTTGAGAGCCGTTTGGGTAGACGGTGATCCCGGACCGTAGAGTATCTTCCGGTCGGTGTTGTTGGGAGCCGTTTGGGTAGACGGTGGTCCCAGGTCGTTGAGTGTCGTCCGACCAGTTTTGTTAGACCTCGAGTTGCGGGTCGATCCCGGCTGTGGAGTATCTCCAGCCAGTGTGTTTTGAGAGGCGAGATGGGTGCCTCGTTTTGGGAGCCATTTAGGTCGACGGTGGTCCCGGCTGTGGAGTATCTCCCGCCAATGCGTTCTGCGTCACGAGTAGTTGTGTTGCTAGTGCCTCAGGGTTCGTGAGAGCTTTATTAGCTGCGTCGTTGAGGGTACTCCGACTTTGTTCGAGATGTTGAGGATCCCGAGTTTATCCGTTCTGGGAGAGAGAGCGTGGATTTAACTATAGCCTGCATGTGCCATTGTTTGATACTCTATACCGCGCCGTTCTCCTCAGTGGGGGAGCACCCTGTGAGAGGCCGCTGTGAATGCGATGTTTGGCCTGTTGAGGCAGTTTTGCGTGAGGGGTGAGTTAGTCCGATTGGACACCCTATGTTGATACACTAGAGGGCCCTACATTGATACACTAGGGAGGCGCAGGCTTGACTGGGCCAGATGTGGCAGTCAGCTCGATTGGGTCGATTGTGCACCGCGTGTGCGAGTGGTTACATCTCTTTCTTTGGTTTTCCCCTCTGAGCATTTAGATAGAGGCATGGTAGCTGTAGAGTATCTCCAGCTTTTCTTATTCAGATTTTTTACTGCTTTGTTATTTTTATGCCTCTAGTAGACTTAGTGGGCAGACCGTCGGGCTTGGTGGCGGTACCCACTGAGAACTACTTGTTGATATAGTTCTCACACCCGTTAGGGGGGTTCTCCCCCTCCTTTTTCTTTCCTCTCCTTTGTTTTGCAGAGTCATCTGTGGGAAATGCTAATTCTGCTGTTGCTGTTCGAGGCGAGGGAGTCGCGAGCTAGATCCCTACCTGTCTTTGGAGAGTAGTTGTACCCCCACATTGGAGATTTGTAGTACAGTCAGTTGATTAGTTTTATTTCTGCTTTTGAGAGATTATTGTAGTGAGGTTATGACTTGTACTGAGAGCCTGTACACTGATGTATTATTTTTGGTTTACCTCCCTTTTTAGTTCTGGGTTATCATATTTGAGGATATTGTATGATTATCACTTTTAGGAGATGGATATTGTATTATTATTTCCAGTTGTACAGATGGTTGGTTTTTAGTTTTACAGCAGTTTTATTTTGTAGCTCTGATATCTGTTTAGCTGTAGTCCCTTTTCTTGCAGGTTGGACGCTTCGCCTATGTGGGGCTTTGCATAGGCGGCGGATCTGTTGGCAAGCCCGGGTCGCAGTTTCGACCCCGGGACGTGACACACGGTACGGCACTGTGGATACGACCCGTGCCGATGGATACTTAAATCCTTGGTCCTTGGCAATTAGAGGGCAAGTTATTGAATACAACCAGTGCATCTATACATCTATATATCATGTATTTATTGACCGTTATCACATCTCATATTTCAGCCCTACCATCCATTAAGTCACAATTTTTTCTCTACTAAAAAATTGAAACATTGAATTAAAGTAATGAGATGGATGAAGGAGTAATGAATCCATACTGTATGAGCATACAAATGAACTAGGTGCACTCAACCACCTTTCCTCCTAAGGACTAAGATGAAACATTGTTCAATGTTCAGAGACTAAATGAAATGTTGTTGAAAGTTTAGGGTCTGAAATGTCAAATTAAAAGTTTGACAGAAAAAATGAACATGAGTTGATGTTCAGCGACTAATAATGCAATTTACTAGAAAAATATGCATTTTCATTCTTCCCATTACACTGAATTGGCCTGACTTCTCAATATGCGACTTCTAATGTTGTGATTGCGCAAGACTTACCCTTTTTTACTTAGAGCAAAACCTCTTATTGTAGACAGTGATTCATATGTTCTTAAAGATGGCAGAAACTAAAACAATATATATATTATCAAAATGGTTTACCCCATCAACAAACTACAAGCTCCACCGCTTGTGCGGGCCCCCGTCAATTTTATATATATATATATATCAAGGAATTAAGTGTCGTGGCACGGGGGCATGCCGCTCTCCGCCTGGCACGGTACGGTACGGGCACGCTTCCGTGCCGACACGTGGCACGCTTGCGTGCCGATGGATACACATGACCTCCCAGTGGCACGCTCTGGCACGATTTTTTTTTTTTTTTTTATTCCCAATAAGCTCTTATAATATTGTTTTGAAATATTTAGTCAAAAAATTATGAACATTGGCTATATATAGCTTATTATACTCGCCAATTAACATATTGATAATTTTTTTTAATATATAAAGTACAACTATATCTCATAGAAAATAGAAATAACAATATAATAATAAAATTCACAAGTATAAAACCATGTGTTCAAAAAAAAAAAAAAAAAAAAAAAAAAAAAAAAAGGATCTCGGCACATTGGCACGGCGCGGGTGGGTATCGCTCCGTCTCGAGCGATACCCAATGGGTATCGCCGAGACCGGGGGGGGTAAGATACCCCCCCGTACCGTGCCCCTATTGTAAGGGCACGGTACGTGCCGACCCGTGCCGCTCGGCACGAGGCGGCACTTAAAACCCAGATAGAGAGAGAAAGAGAGAGAGAGAGAGAGAGCAAGGATTTAAGTATTCGTCGGCACGGGCTGTATTCACCGTGCCGTATCGTGCCAACAAGATATCAGCACGATACAACCCCCGTACCGATGGCACATTTCAAAACCATTTTTTAAAAAAATTACTAAATAATTTTCTCAATAAAATTCAAAATACTTAATAAAAATGCATAATAAGCAATTAGAAAATTTTGTTGCGAAAGAAAATAAATATTTCATGCCATTATGTGTCGGCACACATGTATTTTTTGTGACCGGCACTTATCGGCACGGCTCGACACGCATCGTGCCGACAAGTTTTCGGCACGACCCCATGTCACAACACTTAAATCCTTGAGAGTGAGAGTGAGAGAGAGAGAGAGAGAGCTAGACTACTATACTATCTATAATACCGGAGCTCCAGTACTATAGTTTCGTTTCCGGTCTTAGGGTGTTCAAATCAACAATCCACACCGTTAAATATGATCTAAGGTATATGAAATTCTTAGAAATAAAAATTTAATTTTTTTGGACATCATTTACTTACTAAATAAATCATGTCAAAATGAACGGTGAAAATTGAACAATCTTTAAAATTTGATAATAGAACTTTTGAATATAAGATCAAGGATGTTGATCTTGATCTAGATTGTTTAAAGTACTTTCCATCAAAATTTGAATAAATTTATATTCTTCTATACTGTTGAACTACAAACTCGCCATAGTAGCCATTAAAAATTGACAATTTTGAAATGGTTTGACCATAAAGTAAACTATGTCAAAAATATATATAATTTTATTTCTAAAAACTTCAAATACCCTATATCAGTTTTAACTGTGTAGATCATTGATTTGAACATTCTAAGATCGAAAACAGGACTATAATACCGGAGCTCCAATACTAAAGATAGTACAGAAGCCTTGCTGACACACACACACACACACTTCCATTCTTCCCATTTCAGTAAATTGGCCTGACTTCTTGATATACGACTTCCTAATTTTGTGATTGAGAAGACTTTGTTCTGCAAATTGTAGATCACTATCTCACAAATATAGTCAAATAGATCAATGAGCTAATAATCCCTTTATCCAATGCAAAGGCTTAATTACTATAAATCCATAAAATGCCATCAATCAGAGAGTTACGTTAAACACTCGACTCATCACGCATAACCCTAAGGAAGCAAGGATTTTACTCTCAAATGTTATAGCTTGTTGATTACTATGAGAATTGCTAAAGCAATATTTCCTAAATGCACTAGTAATAAACAAATTATTGATCTTTACTTGTGCTTTTCTAGCAAAAATCAAACTACCTGTAAGGAAAACCATCGCCAATTGATTTTTTGTCCCACAAACAATACCTAATACAATAACAGAATAAACTTCAAAGATAGACAGGCGATGCATGATACTATTAAGACAATCTAGGAACTGCCCATACTGGCTAAAAATGAAAATTCATTGGCATGAAATGTTTTTCCAATTTCAGAAGAAATGAAAGGCACAGGTCAAGATATTATCTTAAGCATAACAAGAAAAATCCTCCACAAAGATTACACCTGATTTCTAGTTCATTGGATGCCGAACATGCAGGTGTAAATTATTCTGTACCAGAGTACTTACATTTGTTGAGTCCCGTAGAAGTAGACAAGCAACTTCTTTTTAACTGATGTGAATCCCCACTTCTCTGGCTCACTTATCTGCATTCACAGATTAATGTCCATAAGCACAATAGTTAGCATTGCAAACAACTATCAAACAGCTAAAGGGAAGAGATGACAAGGAAAAGGAAAAGAGAGGCTAGAGAGGAAAAAAAGAGGACAGACTAGCAGAAAAGGGAGTGGGAAAGCATGCTAATGGAAATTCTGATGCACCAAAAGACAGAATATTTGGATCTATTAAGGGCCAGTTTTATATTTGATAGAATCAATTAAAGGCCGAATGAATAAATTGGAGTTGATTGAATGTCAACTTTTGAGTCTAGCTGGCTATACTGGCTCATTCAAGTTTGAATTGATTTGACCACACTTAAGCCCCAGGACTCAGGATAATAGGTTGTTTGTTTGGATTCAAACAAAATTGTATGTGGCACATTCTCATTAGTCAATTGGTTAGAATAGGCACAAGTTCAGCTGCTACAATCGAGTAATCATTAACCACTGAAAAGGAATTACCAGTTGGTTTGAATCTCTAACAGAAAAGATTATAAAAGTTAGTCATTTCCTGCAATATAGAGAATTGGAATAACGGAGAAGCTCGACATAATGATAAATAATTACAGAGACTACTTTGCCAGAAGGAAGAAGGTTTGAAAGAGGCAAACAAAGATACATGGAAAACAAGGATGCTAGCCTCATTCTCTTCTTTTACTTCTACATCTCTCGAAGGTCTGTTCTTGTTGTTCTTTCATATTCTTCTTCGTCTCTGAGTCTCAATTCTCCCTTCTTTCTCTACATCATCCTAAATTGTACGAAAAACATAGAAAGGATAATACTAGTAGAAACATATCCAGATAAGTTGCTGTTGGTCCGAATATGCAGAGAATCACTGCTTCTGTTTTGAAGAGAATTTTGCAGCCAATTTTCCTCTATTAAAATTCTAGTCAAATCCATCAATTGTAATTCTCCCATTGCAGACATTACTGTAAATATCAGTGTAGGCTCCAAATAACATCCCCAAGATATACAGATCTAACTGGATAGATCCATTACAAGGCTGGCTAGAAACTGGGTTGAACAGTTCAGTTAGAATCTCAGATCAGCTGGCTTTCCTGCCTTCCGAATATTCTAATTGGGCTAAACCAACCCTTAAACCAGTTTGTGGTTAAGGTGTGGTAAGATCAAGGGACAGACCAAAAATTGACTTAAGAAAGAAAAACAATATATGTAGCGAAAAAAGAGATGATAACACTTGTCACATAAAAGTCAACATCTGAAGCTAAAGAAAACATCTCTAAAATGGCATAAAAGAAAACAGAAGATCAAAGACGTGATGACACTTGCCATATAGAAGCCCACATCTGAAGCTAAAGCAAACATCTCTAGAATCACATAGAAGAATATAGAAGATCAACCATTGCCTCGTGTGATTTGAAATGGACAGTTTATAAATGGTAGGTGAAGTGTCACAATACAAGAAAGTTCCAAAAATTGAACTTGAAGAGGATATAATATGGGCACAGCTATTCAAGGAAGATAGAGAAAGGTGAATGTAGAATCTCAAACTAACATAGAATACAATTTTATACCCAAAAAAAAGTAGTTAGATCATAAAGTAAATGTGAAAAAGAAAATCCTTCAAGGCCAACCTTAGGCATCCAAAGCTCTTTAAGATGACTATTGTTAGCAAAAATACTAATACAACAAATAAAACGAAAAGTTAGTGGAAAAATAGTAGCCTAAAAGTGGACAAAAATAATAATAAGGCTCAACAAATTGGCTTGGTTAAAAGAATTGTGATAAATTGTAACAGTATAACCAAATTCTCTTTAAGTCTGGCACCAAAGGGAAAATCTATATTTACAACTTATCTTTGACACAGCTATTTTACCCTGATGACTGGTTTATAGAGTCGTAAAACAGGATGGATTTCCTAAGGCCTCTACACAAGGATTTTAAGTGTTGTGCCCTGGGATCATGATGAAAACTTGCTGGCATGGTACGTAACAGCACAAGCCCTGCCGTGTCGATGCGTGCCAATCAAAAAAAATACCTATGTGTCGACACACAATGGCACGAAATATTTGTTTTCTTTCACACCAATATATTCTGATTACTTATAATATATCTTTATCAAAGATATTGCAATTTATCAAAGTAACTATTGCTAATTTCAAAGAAAAGAGGGTTTTGATCAATACCATTGACATGGGGGTCTTACCGAGCCAATATCTTGTCACCACAGTATGGCACAATGAGCACAGTCATGCTGCTGGGCATAGAAATCTTGCCTCTATATTTTAACAAGCAATAAAAGGCATGAATAAAATCCAATGAAGTAATATATATTACAGATTTCTAAGTTGCCGGATTTTGTGAAGTTGAGTCGTGAGTTTTAAAGAGTTTGTAGTAAAAAGATCCAATTTGAAGACTCAAAGACCTAAATTTCAAGTTCACAATTGTCGGTAAGTTTTTATAGTGTGGATGGTAATTTAATTACATATTTTTTTCTTTGGAAGTAGTTTAGAATGATTAAAATTGGATTTAAAACCATATTTTTCAAATTTGAAAATTTTATACCATGAAGATCCGAACATCCCAATCGGAGTCCAATTCCTGAACAAAGATTTCAAGAGAAGTCCGGACTTTGGGTCTAAAGTCTGAATCCCGAAGGTGGTAATCTGTATTATGCAAAGGAGACCTTCCTCACAAAGTCCGGGCTCGAAAGTTTTGCCTAAACTTTAGAATTACTTCCATTGCAAGATCCAGACTTCCAACCCTAAACCAACTTTCCATATTGGATTTTTGAATTCTAATCCAACTAATTCTTCCAAAGCTATAACTATGTTTTGGGATTTCTCTAAAACGTGGTTAAGATTATTTCTCTCATAAAAACCTTAGAAACTTGTTGGTTGTTTTTTTTCTCTTCTCCAACAAGTTTTTAATGGATCAATTCTCGGAGCCGTAGTTTTTCATGATCTTCTAGAATTGATTCGTCTTTTATTGATTCGTCTTTTTGTTATAGACCTCCCCTACAGATTTTTCATCTTTCTCTTAGCATTAAATCACCACCAACACCGCACCACACTGCTCTGGACAAAGTGTTTGCACGAGGATTCATGTGGAGGCCGGAAATTCGGGTGAAGGCTTCGTGGACTCGAGATACACGCAACATGGAGGCGCATGTGATCAATTGAATTCAATCGATCGGGACTAACGAAGATCTTCTACAAAATAGAGTAAGGTTGAGTAATTTGGTAAATCACATTGTACTCAATTTTTCTTAGTAGTTTTTTCTCGTGATCAGACTCGTGGGGTTTTACTCCTTTTTGGAGGTTTTACCACATAAAAACTCGATTTGCTCTTTTTTATTTTCCGTATTTAATTTTTGTTTGCCGAAATTGTAGTGTTCCACCTATTTACCCCCCTTTAAAATTTAACTTAATCTATTAAATCCTAGGGTTACATAACTTACAAACGGGATCAGAGCAAGAATAGAATCTATGTGTTACGCCGTACGATCCACAACCAGCCGGTGATGAGATTACTCCGAGGCTTGGATGGCGGAGAGGATGATGGATTAGTGATATGAGCACAATTCGACAAACTCAAGCTCCAACAATGGAGAATTGGGGATTGGATAGAGAAATTGGGAACGGGATGAAGAGAATTGGGGAGATGAGTTGAGATGAGATAAGGAGAAGGGTTGAGAGTAGAGAAGAGAATCGAGGAGAGAAGAGGTTGAGAAGGAAACTTTAATCTTTCATTATTCATATCAGGTTCCATTACATCTCGCTTATTTATACTAGTTCATACTCCAATACTACAAAGAAATATTGAGGAATTACAAGGATCTAAATGCAAGAGTTACACGAGCCTAGTGGGCCAAGTTTGGGCTTCTCACATCAATGCAACTTGTTAAGCTGGCCTTAGTGGACGCGGGTCAATTCTTATTGCCACGTGCATCACCTGCATCATCCACTCTTCACAGATCTACCCCTCTGGAAGTCTCTGGAATCCTCAGTTCCCTTCCTCTACAACACCTATCCCCTCCAAGTTTGAAGAATGGAGTTTCTTAACTGCTTCTTCCTCTCTCCTCCATAGACTCTATTTCACCTCTTACTCCTATATGTATTGTTACTCTTTTTGGTGCAACACTATGGACGAAGGTAATAGCATTAATAATAGGCTTCCATTTTTTGATGGCACTAATTATGCCTATTGAAAAGTTCGAATGAGAGCGTTCCTCATCGCAATAGATGAGCGAGTTTGGCAATCAGTCGAATTATGGTGGATGCATTCGACCGAGGTGACGGATAATGTTACAAACCCTAAACCCCGAACTAAATAAAACAAGGAAGAGATGGACGCGTCTTCTTATAACGAGAATGGCATAAATGCCTTATTTAATGCTCTAACTCCTGCCAATTTCTCACGAGTAAAATTAGGACACTCTACAAATTACACACGAGGGTACTAGCTTAGTGAAGATTCAAAAACTCCAAATGCTAACTAGCAAGTTTGATTCGATTAGAATGGAGAAGAATGAAGCTTTCATCGAGTATTACACTAGATTGCAAGATATTGTAAATACAAGTGCTAACTTGGGACAAAAGATCTCAAAACCCAAAATTATAAGAAAAATCTTGACTCCTAAAAGGTTTTAGATTGAATGTTGCAGTCATTGAAACTTCAAAATACCCCGATGAATTGAAAGCAAAAGAATTAATATTTTTTTGCAAACATACGAAATGACTTTTCCTACTAATACATCTTTTAATTCTTATCCCAAAAGTGCAGCTATGGCTCTCAAATCGATCAAAGAGGAAGACTTGAACTCTTCTGCAACCAGTTCGGATGATGATGTTTCCATAGAAGAATTTTATAAACAATTGGTTCTTTATATGAAGAAATTTTGTCGAAACTTTAAAAAGATTAGATCCAATAGATCGTCTTCATCATCTAACCAAAAATCTCACGCTAAAGGACCTTCAACTTGAAACTCTAAGAAGAACGAGAAAATTTTAAAAGAAAAGAATTTGGAAAGGCAAATCCAATGCTACAAATACAAGGGCTTTGGTCATTTTGCCTCGGATTGCCCTAATAAAAACTGTAATAACAGCAATTTTCGATTTTGGAATAGTATGGAATTTCAGTAATTGGAATGAAATTGATTTCTTCTGGAATTTAAAGAGGGTGTTGTTGTTAGCTTTTTGAGGATTTATTCCTCGGAGTGGCTTTCACCGGGTTACTAGTGAAAGGTAGCTTAAGGGATTGGTCAAATTCATTTTCAAATTCGGGGTGTGTGTTGCACCGGAAAATGTGAAAAACGGGATTCTGACGAGTAGGCGAGTTTTCCGTAACTATTCGGACTGACTTTTGGGTGAGATCTTCAGTCGAAAAGGTCGTCACGTTGTCGGGCTCGTTAAACGAAAAACGACAGTGCAATCGGATCGCAGATCCGACTTGCGGATCTCCCGGAATGATACTTTTAAATTATCAGGTCCAGGAGTGTAACTATGGGGACTTACGGTACCCGTTAAGGCTTAACGGTGCATTGGAATCCGTGAAAACGGTTCTAGGACTTTGCGGATAGTTGGCACGCATTTCGAGGAAAACGGGTGAGTTTTAGCATAAATTAATTGGGGTTTGGAATTTTCGTACGTGCGAAAGAAAACCCTAATTTCCCTTTTTCCAAGATTTTATCATCGTCGTCTTCCTCGTTGCGCGTGCCCGGAAACTAGATCCGAAATCATCACCGTTGTCGAAGATCGGAGCCCCTTCATCTTCTTTCTTGTTTTGCGCACTGGCAATCGATGTCGTCGTCTCCCTCGTCGTCGCGAAGATAGTAAGCGGAGTCGCTTGACAATGTGCATGGCCGCCACCGCCGTGTTCTGTCGCTCGGCGCCTCGCAGCCCGTGTCGCCGCCGCGCGTGCTGCCAGCCCGCACAGCCGCCGCGCTCATAGCAGTCTGCGCAGCCGCGGGCGCTGCAGCCTTGCAGCCGTGCACAGGCAGCCTGCGCAGCGTGCCCATCTGTGCGCGCCGCCCGCGTGCCCTAGCGCGTGCCGCCCGCATCTTCCCTGCGTGCGCCGGGCGCCCTGCCGCTCGGTGCCCTAGCCGCACGGCCTCTCTGCGCGTGCCGCCCGTGCGTGCCCTGCCAGCCACGCGCCCCTGCTATCGCGCGCCGCGCACCATGCAGCCGCGCTCGCGCGCCTTGCAGCCTTCGCGCCGCCATCCTGCAGTTTCGTCGACGGTTTTGCTTGGCGGTTTCGTTGACGGTTTCACTTGACGGTCTCGGTTTCGGTTTCGGTTGTCGACATTCTTGGGTCCGCCTAACCGTTTTCCGTCACTATCGCCATCAGGGACTGGCGGACCACACTGGAGGACGATTTTCGCGATCGAAGGGATTTTCGACGCAGGGGTTCATCGGTTCGATGTTCCGGGACAGCGGTACACCGTTTTTCATTCCGATCTTTTCCGTCATCACCGGGGTATCATCTGTTGATTACGTTTCGGTTTTTTATCAAGAGTATCATAGGGGTAGACTATTCGCCGATTCAGGTGGGTACACCCTTGGAACTCTCTTATTGCACGTTTTGATATTTATGCGTAATTCTTTACATGCAAAAATATTTCGAGTGTTATTCTATGGGTATTGACCTCCCGATGAACGAATGTCGCGATAAAAGTTTTTGTGGACGACTTGTCCTTATCCGAACAACGGTATAGTCGTTCAGGGCATACTTTGACCAGTTCAGTGGTCGGAACGACTATTCGAAAATCGGGAGGGGGTTCCGGTAAACTGGAACAAAGGTGATTTTGGCACAGTGGTTGGGACCACTAAATTGTCGGTTACTGTAAAACTAGATATTTGCTATTGGTGGATCTTGGATAGGTCCGGACGATTCACAGGTGTTCATGAAGGAGTCATGGACTCAGGTTGACCCTCCGGTAGAGATAGATATCCCGATCTGAAGTCGGGAACACTGGAAAATCGGTAACATCTGACCTTCTTTTTATTATTTCCTCATGACTAGTGTGTGTCAGTAGGATGGTCGTCGGTCACGGTTATTGTGACGACATAGTATATGGTGATGTCTTTTTTACCGAAGGGTGTGCTCTGAACACAAATTTCGTGTAGATTATCCAACCGTTGGGCGGCATAAGCAGGGAAAGTGCACTTTTCGGTAATTAAACAACATAAGTCATATGATGATAAAACAAAGGATATTTTGGGGTAGATTCTTGTTATCATATTTGACCGGTGGGTCGGTTTCTTCTACACATCACATGGGCGACTGTTCGTCGCAGGACGAGGTTTCGGTTTTGACATACATCGCTTGGGCGACTGACTGTCGCAGGAGAGTTTCATCTATGGATATATGATCGTCATGCTCTTGGCGCTTTCACACGCACCAGCGGTTTGGCCACCGCATGGGTGTACTTTTCCGGAGAGGTGGTCTGATGGACCCGTGATCCCTATGCAGTGATTTGCGTGGCAGGAGCCCTTATGGTCGTTGCAGTTTTGCAGCTTGCGGTCGGGGTTGTTTTGCACCGGCTTACTGAGCGGGATATGACGGTTCCAGAGGTCAGTGGACCTATATGGCGGATATGTTGGGTGACATTGCCTAAGGTCAATAGACCGACATGGCGGCATGTCGAATGACAGTGATGTTTCTCCTATCATGGATTGATCGGCAGCGGTACAATGCTTGAGTGTTCGAGATACGGTTTGGGGTTATTTTGCTACTATAGTACATTGTTTGCACTATGATTATAGTTGTTATATTTTATACTACCATGGTTCATGTCACTGACTCTCACTGTGTGACAGGTTCAATCGGAGGTAAGGATCAGAACGGTGGTGAGGACGCTACTTCGTGAGGTATAGGTTTTCCTCAGTCAGGTTCTTCTCCTTCTTCCTTTCTGTTGGTTATTTTCTTTTATGGTCGGATATTATGCATGTGGACTTTGATATTGTGGATGTGTGGATGGTGAGACGGTCTTGTGATGTTGGATAAATATATCTTATGAAACTATGTTTTCGGTTTATGGTTTTATAGAAGCGTTTTGTGGACGCGGGTTTTCAAGTATTAAAAAAAAAATGGTTCCAAAATTCGACTGTTTCCGCTTTAAAATTGCTCCCGGGGCGTGACAAAAACCTTCTAAAAAGAATGTGTTACAAGCAAGAACTTGGGACGATTCTTCTTGAAATAGTTGACTTTAAGCTAGGTGTCATGAACACGGACACGAAATAAAAAACACGACATAGAGACTCCGCAGCTTTCAAAAAAATAGGACACAGACAAGAACACGACATGGACACCGCTAATAAAATATTATATTATTAATATAATAATATATATTTATTACATATACAATATAAATTTCACTAAATTATTATCATATATTTCTCATACGTTAATAAAATTCTCATTGATGGTTTATATATTTTAAGGAAAAAAATTCTCCACTATACAAAATTTATTTATATTGTCCAAAAAAAAAAAATTGCATGCATTCATCAAAAAGCCAAAATATTTATCATCTTACATTATATATGCATAAAAAAAAAAAATTAAAATTATATGTACATTTTTTTAATGAGATACGTCATGAACCCACGTCCGATGGGCGTCCACGGTGTGTCCGTGTCGCACACGAGTCCGACACGGACACGCCCGTGTTCGACAAGGAAGCGCGAGGTTTATAGAAGTGTCTCTGATATATAGGCTTCAAGTGATGAGGATGTCACCGCAACGGCACTACTTGCTCAATTTACCTTGCCTTCTTGTGCTATGTATTTATCTTCTATTATTTCTGACTCTACTTCATCTTCCTTTATGCATGATGCAGCATCATCGAACCACAACGAGAGTAAGAAAGAGTTAGACCTCATTGATAAAAGCTCTCAAGGAGGAACGGGATTTCTTATCAAAAAATGAAAAAATCATCCAAGAGAAACTTAATCACTTGGAGACTACAATCAAATCCCACTTGAACAAAATTGATTTTCTGAAAAAACAATATGTGGAGATTCATAATTCAAATCAAGTCTTGACAAAGCAAGTTCATCAACTCAAGTCCGGCATTAAAAAACTCTCCTCCAGAACAAAGAAGCTAGATCACATGCTCAGGCTTGGTCAAATGAATCGTCTTGGTGTAGGCTATGAACGCACATACATTAAGAAAAATGAGGTACACAGATTCAACAGCTTCATCTTTTACAACATCAAAGTCTTACAAGTCGAAAGAGAAGGCGTCTCACTATTGCTGGCTTAAGAGAAATATTAAGAAGTCTTGCCCAAAGAACAAGAAGATGACTAAATCGGCGACTTCCAAACAACTCCCGATACCAATCTATGCTCAACATCCCTCGCGTACTCATGAGCGACAATCTCAAAATCAAGTTACTCACAATAATCAAAAGCCTCACAAGTCAAAGCCACAATGGAAAGCACAAACGAAGCCAACCACGGAGCGAAGCCAAAGAAATGGTGTCTCAATCAAATCCAAAGCAATCGATGGTTACCCTCAACCAACCAAAACAACCCAAGATTCGGAAAGTAAAGGTGAGAAAAGGTAAAATCTTTTCATGCTTCAAGTCTTAAATTTTATTTTGGACTTTAGTAATTCTTTGTTAGGTTTTTTGTTTCTTATTCTTTTTTTATCTTTGCATTACTTATTGAGTTTGTTATTTAATGACTTTTCATACGATTTTAAGTTTTTAGTTTTTATTTGCTTTGGTTTAGATGGTGATGCTTGTGCGCTTCATTAATAAGTATTTTGAGCATGAAAGAAACTTTACTAGCATCAATTTATACTTAGTTTCATTTTAATTGTTAATTTTATTGCAAATTCCTTAGTTTCATTTTAATTGTTAATTTTATTGCAAATTCCTCAAGCATTGCAAAAATTACTATCTATGCTTATTACTTATATTCGTCAAGTTTAATATTTTTTTTATAATCTTTAAATACTTTTACTATCTTGGTTGTGTGTTAATGAATATAGTAAATAGAGATTAACTATATGACTCGAACCCTAATATTCTTTCAAATTAGGGATTGCATATTAAAGGGGAGTGTTATGCGTAAAAGTAGAGATTTGTTTGCATAAAAAATGTGGAAAGAGTAACATCCCTAATAGTAGTGTGAAAACTACCACCGAATGTTGGCTTTCTAACCCTAGTTTTTGCATTTAGGTACTATTTCATGGCTTTTATAGTAAAAATTAGTTGTTTTTAAGGTCTTTCATGCTACAAATTGTTTTTCTTGGATGTCTAATCATTTTCCTCTCGAGATCTAAAGTTTTCACTTCAATCTACTACTTTTTGAGCATTTATGACAAAATTAGGTCTTTTGCACTATTTTTTATTTCTCTGTTTTTTATTGTGCAATTTTTGTTAGAAATAGCTTTGAACACGTTTCTTAAAGCCATAGAGATATTCTTTTTCGTTATCTTGCTCCTATGACCAACATATCTATATTGTTCTTTCAGGATTAACTGGACAATACGCATCATGTTTTCTTGGTTCTTAGTGTTTGTCGTCCTTATGGTCGGTGGGGCACCAAGTCGGGGGGCATGGAAAGAAACCTCGGACTCAAAAGTGGTCTCACCCTAAGATTACCGAAGAAGCCTCCTGTAGTGAGCATGCTGCTAGTGAGGGCTCGGTTACTGAATCAGAAGATTGGTCTATTTTGGTGCCTTCTCCACCACCCTAGACGAGCTCTGCCAAAGGAAAAGGAAAGGAACCAGCAAGTACTGCTAAAGGAAAAGAAAAAGCTCCAGTGTATACTCGCAAAAAGAAGACAGGAATTGAGATTCAAGAGCAGTCTTCACGACCTGAGTACGAACACCGTGCGGGGCATGCCGTTGAGAGTGCACAACCTGATCCATTAGGCCTCGGCCTTTTTGGAAAAAAAAAAGCTCTGCATCAGAGAGCACCATGTAGATATTGGGCTTTAATAGAAGCATCTCCCAAGTTCATAGCACTTTATAAGTAAGCTAACCTTGGACCGGTTTGTTCCTTTACTAAGCAAGGTGGTTATTGCTTGGAGCTGATTAGATCGTTCTACATAAACGCCGGGTATGTTGAAGATCAAGTTGGCGAACCCTACAGCTTTAAAACTTCGGTTCATGGAGTTGCGCTTGTTATTACTCCTCAAACCATTGGTGCGACACTTCACGTTCAAGCTGACACAACTGGAGTTTACTATCAATAGTGGTTTTGACTCTAGCCGATTGGTAGAAGGTGGTCAATGGAGTTTGTTTACCGCATACACAGTCAGCCGGCAATTCAGCTTGCTCAAAGGAACCGAAAACAGGGTATCGATTTTTTAACTTCATAGAGGACTCCAACATTCTACCGACAATGAACACCAAAGTTGGTTGGTGGGAGAGGTTGTACATGTATTATGTTGGACATCTCGCCGAGGCTCAAGGGTTGAACATCAATATTCTATTTTGATACAGGATCGGATGGCGCGTGATGTCAAGTCTTCAAATTCACATGAGCGGCTACCATATCCGATGTTAATCATGTGGATTCTTCGAGCCAATCACGGTGACACCTCATGTGTGGCTTTATGAGTATAATCTTAACAGAATTAATGCTTCAACCGTCAAGTCTAGTCCACTCAAGTCACCCCGTCCGACAACAGCTCCTTCTAGCGCACCTACTCAACGCTCAAGTTCTCTGCCAATAAGGGAAGCACATAGGATCACTTTATCATCCCTTTATAAGGAACAATGCAAGATGTTGAAGAAGCTCATCAAGATTTCTCGAACGGTCATAACAATCTTCAATAAATTGGGATGTTACACAATGATGTCCAAGCTCCAAAAAAGGACGCAGGGGATTTGGAGTGAACTTGAACTGAACTTGGACTTCATGTAATACAGGACTACATTGCATGTAGGTTTATTTTGCGCATCTTGCATTAGTTGCATGTAGTCAATACATGTTCTCTTTTGCATATGTTGTAGATGTTTGCTCCATCATAACTATTACTTTATGCTAAGTTGTTTGCTTCTGTGCTTTTAGTTATTTCCACTTTTATGAATTTGATATATATTTGGGATTTCTTCGATACCAAAGAAGGGGAGATAAAGGAACTAACTAGAACTAACTAGCAATATTGATTTCGTAATGTTCACTTTTGTTCGTAGATTGTTTCTTTTCACAGGGCGTACAAGACTTTAAGACTCCTAGTTTGTCTAAGCCATAGAGTCCGTATTAGGAGTTTAATTTGTAAATTTTGCATTTCTTTAGAACGATCAAGCAGGGAGGAGTTCATTGTTTGGTGATTGCGATAAACTCCATTTGTTTTTATTTTGTAAGACGAGCGTGGTGAGTGATTTTTTGTATTTTTGGGTTTTATCATGAAATCGCCAAAGAAAAGGATTGTAACGGATTTCTAAGTTGGCAAATGTCATGAAGTCGGAGTCTTGAAGGGTTCGTGGTGAGAAGATCCAATTTGAAAACTCGAAGACCTGAATTTCAAGTTCACAACGCTCAGTAAGTTTTTATAGTGTAGATGGAGATTTAATTATATGTTTACATATTTGAAAGTAGTTTAGTATAATTATAGTAGGATTTAAAACTATATTTTCAAATCTGAAAATTCAATACCATAAAGATCTAGACTTCCCAATCAGAGTCCGAATCCCGAACCGTGGTTTTCTAAAGGATTTCAGGTTAAATCCAGACTATAGGTCTGAAGTCCAGATACCAAAGTCTGAACTCTAGAGTTTTACCTAAACTTCATAATCCGGACTTCCATTGCAAGATTCGGACTTCCAACACAAAACCAACTATCCACATTGGATTTTTGGATTCTAATCCAATTTATAATTCTTCCAAAGCTATAAATATGTTATTGGGGTTTCTCTAAAATGTGGTTAAGATTATTTTACCCTCATAGAAGCACTAGAAACTAGTAGGTTGTTTTTATTCTCATCTCCAATAACAAGTTTCTAACGAATCAATTCTCGGAGCCCTAGTTCATCATCATCATCTTCTAGAATGATTCGTACTTAAAGACCTCATCTACAGATTTATCACGTTTCCCTAAGTATTAAATCACCACCAACACCACACCACACTGCTACGAACGGAGTGTTTGCACAAGGATTCGTGTGGAGGCCGTAAATTCAGTAACGGCTTCCTAGACTGTATCGTGCCAACAAAATACCCGCACGATACAGTCCCCGTACCGATGGCACAGCTCTAAATTTGTTTTCCTTCAAATTACTAAGTATTTTTTTTTCAATAAAGATACATAATAAACAATTAGAAAATTTTGTTGCTAAAGAAAATAAATATTTTCTTTAGCAATTAGAAAATTTTCTTCATGCCATTATGTGTCAACACACATGTATTTTTGTGACCAGCACTCATCGGCACTGCTCGGCACGCACCGTGCCGACAAGTTTTCGGCACGACCCCGTGCCATGGCACTTAAATCCTTGGTACCGACACATAATGACATGAAATATTTATTTTCCTAAACAACAAAAAAAAATTATTACTTATTATGTATCTTTATCAAACCTTTTGAATTTTATTAAGAAAATTATTTAGTAATTTAAAGAAAAAAGGGTTTTCAGCTGTGTCATCGGCACGAGGGTTGTATCATGCCGATATTTGTTGGCACAATACGACACGGTGGATATAGACCGTGCCAATGGATACTTAAATCCTTGGTGTCAACACATCAGTGATCAATCAAAAATATGTAAAGGGCAAAATTATGTGAAATCTGTAGCAATAATCTTTATAGGTTAACTTGGATTAATTGATGCCCATTAGAAAGAGAGAGAGAGACGGAAGAAACATGAGAGCAACTCATATAAGAGATTATAGCCTGCACAGTGCATATAACTGCATCTCATATACCACACCTTTGAAAGTTAAGATAAAGGTCCTAAAATCAAAATCTAGTTCATTAGATTTATTATATAGCAATTAAAAGAAGAGCAATGCTACCCAAATGGGGTGTATGATGCACACCCCACCCATCCAAGGGTGGGTTTTCTCCACTAGTGGAATTCACCCCACCTTAGGATGGGTGGGGTGTACGATGTACACCCTATTTGGGGTATACAAAAAGCATTTTCCTCCAAAGATAGGTTAAAATGTATAAACACCCCTTGAACTTTAAACTGGTTGGAAATTGACCCCTTCGACTTTTTTTTATTTGATTTGCACTCCCTTAACTTACAAATCGTTTGATTTAGATCCTTCCATTAGCAATTTTGGGGATTCTGTTAGAATCAAATACCCACAAGGTATGCACGTGATCAAGAACTACTCTAGTTAGAAAGGAAGAAAGCAGAATTGCTCTACTCTTGCTTAAATTTCCTTAATCTTTTTTGGATCATAGAACGTGTACCATCTTAATACTTCTTCATTTTATCAAGAAAGGAAGAAAGCAGAATTGCTCTACTCTTGCTTAAATTTCCCTAATCTTTTTTGGATCATAGAACGTGTACCATCTTAATACTTCTTCATTTTATCAAGAATTGATTTTCATCATTTTTAGAGCAACTCTTAATCACATGCATCCCTCGTGGTGTTTGATTCTAACAAAATTTGCAAAATTGCTAACGTAAGGACCTAAATCAAACAATTTGTATGTTGAGGTGTTGTAAATTAAATTAAAAAAAGTTCAAGGGTTAATTTCTAATCAGGTTTAAAGTTCAAGAGGTGTCTATACATTTTAACCTAAAAGATATCTACATACGAAATATAAATTTTGATCAACAATGTCTAACAAATCAAATAATATTTCTTTTTCGGCCGTTAATTATTGTGACTACTTGATGTTTTAGTAACAGGTTTTAAAAGATTATAATTTTTTATTCATAGGACATTTAGATGATGCAGAACATATATGTCAAATTGGATTTTAATTTTAAAGTTTTAATTATCAAAATTAGATTTTAACTTTGAGGCATTAATTATCAAAACTTAGTCGCAGTGCATGAAGTGAACGGTTGCATAAGGTTCAAGCAGTAATGTCTTTCGCCTGCCATCAAATAAAAAAAAAAATTGAGGAACCATAGGAGACATTATTCTCTGCATCATGTGTGCAAATACATCTCATACATTACACTTTGAAGCTACAAAGGTTTTAAAATCAAAATCTAACTAATGAGTTATATTCTATGATATTAAGAATACATGCATTAAAAAAACCATAAATTTTCATCACTGTTTTGTCACAAATTGAATAATGGTTCTCTTCTACCAGTGATTATTAAGATTACTTGTTGCATTAGTAATAAGCTTTCAAAAGTAATGATTTCACATTCATTCGTCCCTTAGATGGTATAGATCTCATATATTAAATTGAATATTAATTTTAAGATACTAATCTTTTAAAATAATTTGTATATATACAATGAGTGCAGCCGATAATGTTCCCACACAAGTGGACCCAGTCATCCCCAAAATAAGAAGAGAAAAAATTGATATGAGAAACAATTGCCTAAATCAGGTGTACAAGTATTCTCAATATGCTAAACCAATAAAAACTATGATACGGACCTTAAAATCAAATTTTAACTCATTATATGTATTCTATGACATTAAGATAACCTAATATAAAAAATTATAGATTTTGCTTACTAATTTTTCACAAATCTAGTTCATTTTTCTACCATTGATTATTGAGGCAACTTGATGTCATAGTAATAGGTTTTCAAGCTTCATAATTTTGTTTATACATAGGTCCTTTCAATAGTGCAGATCATATCTATCAGATTAAATTTTGATTTGGTAATATTAATCATCAAATTTTGATTTGGTAATATTAATCATCAAAAATTAGTTGTGGTGCATGAGGTGTATCAATACACCAGATGTAAGCTTTCTCACATGTGGGGCCCACTATCCCCAAAATAAGGAGAGGAGTTCCAAACTGCTAATTCATGTATTTGTATAGACTCTGCATATTAGACTTATGCAAGACTTGAGTTTCTCCAAAAGACTATTCCAACCCTATAAGGTAGAGAAAAAAGTTTCTGCTTCTCTAAATCCCATTCTTACGTTGCCGAAAAAAGGGATTGATATGGTGTGCGGAATTGGAACTGTATAATAGAACACCACTCACTCTAAAATATGGTATGATTGGGGTAGTCTTCATCAACACGTTTTACAAAAGTGTACAACATTTGCTTGAAACACAAAATGTAAATAAATTTAAAATGTTGGATACCTACACACATATATACATATAAATATGTGTACTCGAATATAGTGGGCGCACACACACACATACATAAAAATGTGTATATATTACTCTTGGTATGATTCCAGTATAGATTTCATAGGTTATGATGGGATCGCTTGTTTTGTTGTTCCAATTGACTAGTGATCCATGAATCGATCACACATTCCAATTCAAAATTTGAAGGGTCTTTTACAAATTAGGTCATTACTCTTCTTCTCTTTATCCAATTCCTATCTTAGCATTCTCCTTTCTGTCGTCTCCTAACCTTTCCATGAAAAGGTCATTGGCCTTATTAAAGTATTAGTAACTCCACCCAAATGATAATTTATTAAGAACTTAATAGAATCAAACTGCTAATATGAAGAAAGTTATTAACTCTCTTCTTTCTCTCTTAGGCCCCGCTTGAATGTCGGAATAAGATATCCAATGATAACTTATTCGACATGAAGATTTTCTTATGTGTTGGAAGCTAGTTTTGGCATCCATGGTTTAGTAGGATAATATATTTCACCTACGAGGCAATTGATCTTATTCTGAAAAAATGAATTGAAGGCCTGTTAGGATATATTTAGAATGTATGTATTACATTACATATATAATGAGACATATATAGTATATGGTATATTCTATATATAGTATAAGGTCATGTGATAATAAAGGTTCCCATGTATACACCTCTTATAATTATATATTCACATCAATGAAACCCTGAAGGGTTAAGCTCTTTAGCCAATCTTTCATGGAATCAGAGCCACACCCTAATTCTAGGGTATAGAGATCTAGTGCCACCTTTCTCCCTCGCCAGATCTCATCAGCGTTGATCAGTCCTTTTCTTCTCTCCCTTCTTTGCGAGTGGATAATTCTTCTCTCAGAATAATCTACCTTACTACTACAGTACCAGCGTTGTAGTAATTTTAGCGCTACAATACTAACGCTATAGTACCCGTGCTACAGTAATTTCAGCCCATTTGTGATCTCTTTTTTGCCTCTCTGTGATCTCCCTGTTTGTTTTTCTAGTGTTTTTGGTGTTGCTCGGCTCATCTTGGGTGCTCGACTTCTCTGCTGCTTCCTTGGTGCCGGTAGGTTCCTGTTGTGTCGGTGGGTTCATTTTGGTCCTACTTGACCCTAATGATAACACATTCATCTATTGGTAACTTCTGACCAAGGATTTAAGTATCCATCGGCACGGGCCGTATCTACTGTGCCGTACCGTGCCAACAAGATACCGGCACGATACAACTCCCGTGCCGATGGCACAGTTCAAAACCCTTTTTTCTTAAAATTACTAAGTAATTTTCTTAATAAAGTTCAAAATATTTGATAAAGATACATAATAAGCAATTAAAAAATTTTGTTGCTAAAGAAATTAAATATACAATGCCATTATGTGTCGGCACGCATGTATTTTTTGTGACCGGCACTCATCGGCACGGCTCGGCACATACCGTGCCTTACCGTGCCGGCAAGTTTTCGGCACGACCCCGTGCCACGGCACTTAAATCCTTGCTTCTGACATTTTCATTCCTCTTGTGGTGGTATTCTCTTCTGGTGGCAAACATATCTTCATCAACCTCTGCTCTCCCAGTCATTTAACATCAAAACTCTTGTGCCGTTAGAATTCATTAAGTCCACATATTCAGTGTGGAAACAAGTTTTTCTTAATATTTTAGAGAGTTTTTATGTTGTCTAATATGTGACAGGGACCAATATTATTCTTCCTCAAGTTATTAAAGCTGCTGATAAGAAAATAATTACGAATTCTAAATATTTAATCTGGAAGAAAAAGAGCACCACTATACTGTTCTAAATTAATGCTACTTTATCCCTTAATATTCTACAAATAGTCATATCCAGCTCACCTAAAACAGCTCGTGATGCGTGGAAAATCATTGAGGCGTACTTCCTTAACAAGACAGCCTCTACGTCTTTTCTCTAAAATCTGAGTTACGAAATATCATAAAGGGATCAATGGGAATGAATGCCTATATGCAAAAAGTCAAGTCAATAGACGATGCCCTTTAGGCAATTGGTGTACCTAAGTCTGATCATAATTTGGTCATGACTATTCTTTTCAGGCTACCAAAGGACTACAGAGGCTTTGTAAGCGCTCTTAATACACACGAACAAAACCTACCTTTGAACAGCTTCGCCTACTTCTTATGCAAGAAGAAACTAAGGTTCAACATTATGCTATCTTGGCGACACCACCTATTAGTTCTACCACTGATGGTGAAACCTTCTATGCAAATCATGGTCGAGGCAACCGCAGAGGTCGTGGGGGTAGATATCACGGAGGCCAAGTATAACGTGGTAGACATAACTCTAATTCTGGCCGTGGATCTTATAGAGCATATACACATTCTCAACCTAGTCATAACCAATTTAACCAACAATCTACTGTCTCCCGATCTGGAACAGTGTCCGATTTGTGAAAAATTTAACCACTCTGCTCTTCAATGCAAACATTATTTCACTCATTCCTTCGTTGCAGATGATATTCCACAAATTTTTGATGCCATGAACCTCCATGAGCCTGGTGGAGAAGTTTGGTGCCCAGACACTGGAGCATCCAGTCATATGACTGCTAATTCTAATATTCTCTCATATTCTAAACCTTATAACGGGCAAGATAAGATTCTAGTCGGTAATAAAAATTTGTTGAATACTACTCAGATAGGAGAAACACATTTGAAAACTTCTTCCACTTCCTTTGCTCTCAAGAAAGTCCTTAATGTTCCTTCTATCAAACGAAATTTACTCTTTGTTCATCAATTTTGCCATGATAACAACTCTTTTTTTGAATTTGACTCATCTGGTTATGCTGTGAAGGACAAGGTAACAAAAAAGGAGCTTCTCAAATGTCGATAGTTCGAGCACTTCACTCTATCTAATTTCTTCTGGAGTCGCAAGTATAGGGAATAAGCAACAGCTAGCTTGTGTTGCATCTGGGTTTAGCGAAGATATTTGGCATAGACATTTAGGTCACCTTAGTTTACCTGTTCTTTCAACGTTTGTTAAAGCAAATAATATTTCTGATAGTAGTTCTAAAATAAATTTGTCTATCTGTAATGCATGTCACATGGAAAAACATGCCAAACTAGCTTTTATTGATTCTGACTCAAAATCTGCTGTTCCTTTTTAATTTATTCTTTCTGATGTATGGCAATCTCATGTTCCTTCAATTTCTGGCTATAAGTATTATGTAATATTTGTGGAGGATTATTCTCGATATTCTTGGTTTTATCTTTTAAAATTTAAACACAAGGTTTTTGAAAAAAAAAATTATATTACAAGGCGATGGTTGAAAATATCTTACATCGAAAAATCAACACTTTTCAGTCTGACATTGGTACGGAGTAAGTGAATGATAAATTATCTACTTTATTCTCACATGATAGAATTATTCATAGATTTTCATGTCCTCATACACCACAACACAATGGTGTAGTAGAGAGGAAACATAGATATTTAACTAACATCATCCGAAGTCTACTTCTTCAAGCTTCCATGCCCTCTCGTTTTTTGACCGATGCTTTTCAAACTGTTGTTTTTCTTGTCAACCGCACTCCTTCACTTACTATTTTAAAAGAAAATTCACCATACAATATGTTGCATAGTTGTGCTCCCTCTGACTTGCAACTTGGTAAAGTGTTTGGGTGTTTGTGCTATTCCAACCTGCAGAATGTTGCTGATCATAAGCTCTCTCCCCAATCCCTTCCTTGTGTATTCTTGGGACTGTCTTATAAACACAAAGGGTTTCGCTGCCAATACCCGAGCACCGGTAAAATCTTTATTTCTCACCATGTTACCTCTATTGAAACAGTTTTCCCTTTTTCCTGTCTTTCAAAATTGTCTAACTTTTCAATGCCTGTAAGTTCAAACTTTCAACTACTTACTCTCTCTCTAATCCTCCTTTAGAGGATGAGAGTCCCGTCTCTTATTGATGCCCTCGCTGGCTTCAGTTTCACATGTTCCAAAACTCAGATGGTACTAGTGCTTCTTGTATCGATCACCTTCCTCAGCCCGTTTCACCACCATCTAAGTTCTTACCTCAATTTCCTACCACCTTGAACTCTGATGATGCACAAATTAAAGATGAGAATGATACCTCTGCTGCTGGCCACCAAGAGCTCCGTGTCCACTCGACAACACCTGTCAAGAAGTGCAACACCCAATCCTCCTACCGAACTTGCTCCAGCACCATCTGACCTTTCAACCTCCACACATACAGATACTGCATCACCCGCTTCGTCCTCTACCCTACTTAATTCATCTATAGCTCCACCTATCCCTTCTCGTATTCACCCTATGCTCACTCGATCCACGACAAAGGATTTGATTGCGTCTACCTCGCTACTGACTTCTAAATAGCCTTTACTTCCTAACGAGTCTAACTCCTTTACTAAGCCTTTTCAAGATGCAGGTTGGCATGCAGCTATAACCGAGGAGTTTCATGCCCTATTGGAAAATTCTACTTGGGACCTTGTTCCCTCTCCACCATCAATCAATCTAATTGGCTGCAAGTGGGTATACAAGATCAAACAAAAGACGGATGATTCTCTTGAGCCTCTTAAAGCTCGGCTGGTAGCTCAGGGCTACAAGCAACAACAGGGTGTTGACTTTGATGAAACGTTTTCTTCAGTTGTGAAGCCAACTACTATTCGTACGGTTCTTTCCATTGCTTTCTCTTCTGGGTGGACACTTCGACAGCTTGATGTGAAGAATGCCTTTCTTCATGGCTCTCTTTCTGAGGAAGTTTATATGAAACAACCGCTTGGCTTCGTACATTCTTACTTTCCTAATCATGTCTATCGACCAATGAAAGCTATCTATGGACTAAAGCATGCACCTCAAGCTTGGTATCCATCCAGTGTTTGAAAAATGGCGAGGCGCAAAAAGGTGCAAGGCTCGTCTGGAGCCTAGGAGCGAGGCGCGCGCCTCAAGAAGGTGAGGCGCATATTTACCAAACCTAGTTTAAATTTGATGTTCTAAATAAAAAAACCCAAAATAACCATACAAAAATAAAATAACCATCAAAAAGCAAAGAAAACACATGCATATAAGTTCTCAAATTAAAAATATACATATATTTCAACTTTCAACTTTCAACTTAAAAGTGATTATGGTGCCAATACTCTCATTTGGTTGTTCTTCAAGCATCATCCTTATACTCATCCTCAGTCTCATCGCTTGCATCGCCATAACCTTCTTCTTCTTCATATTTTTCATCCCCAATATCTTTTTCTTCTTCTGTATCCTCAAAATCAACCCAATTTGGCTCTTCATTAATGGATAAAGAGCCCTCTGCTGCTCTCATTTGCTTGTTTTCCTACTGCCGCTGCTGCCACCTGCTTTGCTAACGTTGTTGCTGCCCTCCGCTGCTTCCTGCTTGGTGGACATTCAGCAAAGATAGGATATGGGAAATCATGAGAGGAAAGATGGGGCGAGCAGCTAGTTTTTTTTAGGGTTTTTTGGGTAGCTTTTAAGATTTTTTTAAGTATCTTAATGGGTTGAAGTTTAAGAATCAAATTGAAAACCCAACAACCCGATATCTTGAACCCAAAATCCATCTAAACTTAAATATTGTGAGGCACACGCCTAGGTTCTGAGGCGCGCGCCTAGGCGCCTCACTATTGCTGAGGCGCCAAGGCCCGCGCCTTGCTCTTAGGCGCACGCCTCAGTCGTACCCTTTCAAACAATGTTGGTTATCAACATTTTATCTCCTTTCTTTCAGAGATTGATTTTATTGGCAGCACTGTAGATCTCTCGATATTCACTTCCCACTCACCTTCTGGGACTCCATTCTTCTCCTATATGTTGATGAAATTATTGTCATAGGGAGTTCTTCTCTAGTTGCGTCTCTTATCAATACTTTACAACGGGAGTTTGTGATGAAGGCTTTAGGATCTTTACATTATTTTTTGGGCATTGAAGTCACGTGCTCCCCTTCTGCGCTTTTCCTGACTAAACAGCAATACGTGCATCAACTACTTTAGCATCATGGTTATCTTACTAGTAAGCCGGTCTCTACTCCTCTTTCACCTACCGCTCGTCTCTCGTCTCACGAGGGGAGACCTCTTGATAATCCTTATATCTATCGTCGGATGGTTGGTGCATTACAATACCTTACTTTCACACAACCGAATATCTCCTATGTTGTCAATACAATTGCTTAGTATCTTCATGCACCTCGTGAGCCTCACATGCAAGCTATCAAAAGTCTTCTTCGTTATATTCGCGGGACACTATCCTATGGCATTCCTATCTCCTGCTGCTTGCTGGTTGTCCAAATACATGTCGGTCCACTTCTGGCTATTGTACCTTGTTTGCACCTAATCTTATCCCGTGGTCGGCAAAGAACCAACCTACGATTTCCCGCTCTAATTTTGCAGCAAAGTATCGCGCTGTGGCCTATACGCTTGCTGAGACCGTTTGGATCCAGCGTCTCCTTCATGATCTTGAAATCTCGCTTTGGCGATCTATTTGTATCTATTGTGACAATCTAAGCACCACATATCTTGTTGCCAATCCTGTCTTACATGCTCGTACGAAGTACATTGAGCTTGATCATCGGAGAAGGTTTAGTCAGGTGACATGGATTTGGTTCATATCTCTTCTAATAAGCAGCTGGTTGACATCATCACCAAGTCATTGTCCACTTTCTTTTTTTTAACCTTGCGAACCAATCTTCGCATCTGTGCAAAGGATGCTTAGCTTACGGGGGGGATATTAGGATGTATTTAGCATATATATATTACATTACATATATAACAAGACATATATAGTATATGGTATATTCTATATATAGTATAAGGTTATATGGTAAAAAAGATTGCCATGTATACACCTTTTGTAATTATATATTCACATCAATGAAATCCTAAAGAGTTAAGCTCTTTGGCCTATCTTTCAAGGCCAAATACGGTAAAACCATTCTAAACATTTAATCACACAATTTGACCCTATTTGGACGTTAGAATAAGAGATTCAATGGTAAATTATTCCATACGAAGATTTTCTTGTGTGATTTAGTGGGAAGAAATTGATTTTTGCTCCTTGAAAGATCTTGGCATCTATAATTTGATAAGATGGCATATTTCACTTATGAGGTGATTTATCTTATTCTGAATACTTATCTTTCAATACTTATCTTTTCTCTTTCAAGAGTACTAAAAGGAGTAGAATGAGATTGGATATTGATGCTTGAGATTATTCTATTGCTCAACAACATCATTTTGTGAATTACAAAGAGTATCGGGGATAAAATTGCCCTTAGTATTTGTTTTCTATTTGAAACAAACACCATTAGAATTTTATTCTTGACTACAACTCAAATCTATGATTAATTTGTCCTACGGACATAAGATGCATAGTGGAGAAGAACTTGACGGGTCATTAATAAATAATAATTTTGGAGGATCAAGCAAACCAAATAAATGTTGAATATTAAATACGGTTTGACAGGATGCTGAAAAAAAATCTAGTTGCCTACTAGGGTAAAGTTAACTTTTGAGACCATAGAATGGATTGTTAGTTTGTGTTTAAAGTGCATCCTCATAATCAACTCTATTTAAAACAAGTGGCTAAAGTAAAGGCCAATTCAGCTAAGGCATTACTTGGGATTAAAGGAAGGCTAACGTATCAGCGAGAGGGACAGAAAATAAAAAAATGCCACAGCATGTGGGCAAGTTGCTTCTCCATTCAGAAGATACAACAGAAAAATTATAACAACTCACATAGGTACAGACAAAGCAATAAAAATATCAAAAACAATTGAACTAATAGACAACCGAGCGTCCTGCCCCTTCTGAAAGCACCCTAATGTGTAACCAAATGGGTCGTAATTTTTCCAATTCTTTTAGAGGAACCTAGCCAATCAAAACTGATGGAAAACTATAGTATTGAAAAAAGCAAAGCCACACAAATACAAAATAAATAATAAAATAAAGAGACTCAAATTAGGTTGAAATTGATACATTACAAAGCTTCAAAGTGCAAAAAAAGAAAAGAAAAATTAAAATCTATCATAGATTCTTATCAAATAAGTCAAATCAGTACCACAGTAGATTAGGGCTAATTCATAAAAACCTTATGCATCCTCCAAACTCAAAAGATTGTCTAGCAAATAATCACAAGAGAATTTTGCAGCAATGTAGGGGAAAGTAGCTCCACATAGCGAAAGAAGGCACCTTAAGGATGCAAAGACGAGTCCTTTATGCCTCAAACAATAAGAGTTGCCAAAGGAATCTACTCTCAAGAGTTAACAATCAATTCTCCATCTTATCAAAGCAAGCAAGCCCATAATAGAGGCAGTTATTGTCATCAATACTAGTGGGAGGAGTATCGTGTCTCCCCGATGCAAGAGAAGTTTGCAAAATGAGTAAGTTTGCACCAAATCATGTATTTAGGGCATCAAAAAAGCATCTTGTGGCCCATACAAGAAAAGATCTGCCTTAAAGACATAAATTAGGCGTCCACAAGGACTAAGGATCTTTTATTCTCATACAACCAGTTCACCCTAAGAAAGAGATAACCTTAGTTAACACAACCAGATCCCTGTTGTTATCATCAAAAGGACATTTGGGAACGGGTTGGCAAGGAGGGAGATGATAATCCATCTAAATAGGCTATCAAAAGTGCATAATACAAGCAGAAAGTTTAGAAGAAAATTGTTGGTTTCCATCCAAAGAAAACTTTCTCAATAAAAGTGAAGGGGAGGCGCCACAAACTTGTTAACAAAGATCAAGATTCATACTACCTTCCATAGTTCCTAAAAGAACAAAAAAAAAAACACTAAGGCATGCTATCATCTAAATCCATGCATTATAGACAAACCCTAGACAGGGAAAAAAAAAACTAAGGTGAAGAAATCACACAAAAAAAACTAATTAGAAAGCAGAAAAGGAGGAAAGAGAGATATCAGAAGTTTGAACCAATATCAAAGAACCATCTTGTTGCCCATACAAGAAAAAAAAAATCCCTCCTCTGAAAGACTTAGATCAGGCGCCAACGAGTGATCGAGAACTCGAAAAAGGATCTTTTTTCTCTCAATACAACCAGTTCACCCAAAAGAAAGAAAACCCAATAGCTAACACCTCCCAGATCCCTACTGTTGTCACCAATAGGACATTAAGGAAAGAGTTCACAAGGTGGGAGATAATTATTCAACTAAAAAAAGATAACAAAGGGCACAACACAAGCAGAAAATTCAGAAGGAGATTGTTGGTTGCCATGCAACATGAAGTTTCTTCATAAAAGGGAAGGGAAGTTCAAGTTCAATCTTGTTTTCACAGTTCCTAGAAGGAAAGAAAAACACTAAGAAAGGTTATCAACTGCATCCATGCATTATAGAGAAATCCTAGATGAAGAAAACCTGAGGGGGCGGGCATCAAACAAGAAAACCCTAATTTGAAAGCGTAAGAGGAGGAGGAAATAGAGAGAGCGGGAGGGTGGCGTACCACGGCGGGCCATGCGGGGAAGCCCTTCATCTTGGCGAGGACCAGATCGCCGACCTTCCACTGCTGGGCGGCTGCGGCGGCGGCGGCGGCGGCACGGCCGGATCCCTTTCTCCGAGCGGGCGCCATGGACGAGACCCCGAGGAGAAAAAGGAATCAAAGGGAAGTGCAACACCCACACCCACACCCACACCCACACCAGCGATCGAGGGTAGGGTTAGGGCTAGGTCATGAGAGACCTAATCCGCGGGAGATCCCTTCTTCCTCCTCTCCTTCCCTTGAGGAACCCTAATCCTACAGCAGAGGCGGCGGAGGGGTGTGTAGGCATTGAAGATGCGACGACGGAGGTGGGGGGAAGGGACGAGGGGGAAGGTTGGGGGAGGAGAGAGGAGAAGAGACGGTTCGATGTTTTGAGAAAAGAAGTGCTTTTTGGTTTTTGGTTCGGGGTTGAAGCGGGTGGACGATGTGGTATTGTGGTGCATTCACATCCCACACGGTGACACCTTTTCTGTTTTCTATTTGGAGGACATATTTTGCACATATATACCTTATAATATATTACTAGTGTAGAAATTTGCGCGGACAATAAAAATTATAGTAAAAATTTATAAATTAAATAAATAAATAAAAATATTAAGAATAAATAGTAAAAAATAATTATATTTGATTGGATAATAATATAAAAAATATATTAAAAATTAATAATATAGGATATAATATAAAAAGTATATTAAAAGTTAATAATATAGGATATAAGGATATTACTCGATTTGCAAACTGATGAGAAGAAAGATACAGTTATCATCTTTTTTCGTCGCATTATGTAATCACACAAAATCCAAGATAATTCTAAAAGATTCTTGAAAATATATTTTTTTCTCTAAAATTGTTCGAAATCGAATCAAATTAAACCAAAATCATCGCCAAATCTAAGAGTTGCGAGTACGAACGTAGTTGCTTGTGATGTCTATCGAAATAATTGTTGTTGGGATTGGTAGGATCGGGATCGAAATTATTGAGAAGAGAGTGGGAACGATCAAAGGAGGGGTTCTGGATGTTACAACCCATCTCGAAAAGAGTTAGCGAAAGACGAAAGAGTCAGTGTCGAAGTGAAGACGAGCAACGCAACATTTGCGTAGGTAAGGTGAAGTGTAGAGAAAGAAACGCTTATTGTCGATTCTATAGGAAGAAAAAAGTAGGAAAGATAAAGAGATGAAATGTTAGAATTATATGCCGTATGGAAGGAGGTTGGGGAAAGAAAGAGACGCTTCATGAGAGTTAAAGAAAGAAAACATTTTTAAAAATAAAAGAATTAAAAAATAATAAGTCTCACTATCCTCAAATTAAGGAAATAAGAATTTAATTAGAAAAAAATCATATATAGGTATAGATGATTATTTTTTTAATTATTAAGTTGACGATTACTTTATTATTATTATTATTATTATTATTATTATTATTATTATTATTATTATTATTATTGGAACTGTTATGTGCCCTTATAAAAAAAAAATTGTATTTTTTTAGTATAAAATTCATATAAAATTAGAATAATAGAAATTTTAAATAATTATTCATTCAATTTATTCTAAACTTAACATTTAAACAGAAAATCACAATATTTGTTCTAATATACACGTAATGCTCTCATATAAATATATAAGTAGCAATAATATTAGTATGTTGAAGATAAGTAATGAATCCTTTAAAAGATTTTTCATGTTAGATTATAAATTCACAACTCAAAATAGCTAAAAACTTTCGTGTGATATGTTAATATGAGATTTAGGGGGTAACAATTGTAATATAAATAAAACATGTCACATCACCATAATAAACAAAAAAAAAAGAAAGATCACAACCGAAAAAGCTGTAAAGAAATAACCAAATAATTTTCAAATAGCTTTGGATTCATTGCGGAGTAGTTGTTTCACCAGTTCTGGGTCCTTCGTGCATCCAATTTAAATCTTAGAAACAGCAGTCTATTAGTCTAGAAATAAATTCATATAAGCAATCAAAATTGAAACTTTTAGGAGCAAATGAAGACAAGAAAACAAGGATGTAGAGATCTCAAACCTTTTCTCTCTTGACTGCCCTGCGGGTCCACAGGAAAAAGAGTTGAGAAAATTTTGGCATCACATAATAATAAATCATTCGAATTGAATCTGTCCAACATGCAGAGAATATAAGCTAAATATATAAAGTCGACTTATTTTTAGTTGTTTTAGAGACTGTCGTATGTAAATTGACTTTGTATTTAACAGAATATAATTCAGTGAAAATTTTTATACGTTGAATCGCCCTAAAATCAAAAACAATTAAAAAAATAAATTTCATGTGATGATTTCTTTTGATATATCTGAAAAATTGCATCCTTCAACCTTGTGACCTACAAAACATGCAGTACGATTAATTACCAGAATTATATAGTATAACTATAGCTTAACAAAATGGAAAAATAGGATGACATATAATTTGTGTTCTGAATATTATACAGCTTTTTACGAGCAGATTTGCATATTAACCCATCAAAGTAAGCAAGAAAGCAATTCTACCCTTTTTATTTTAGCTATTCTCATGACCCATCAAGAAAAAAAAATAAAGAACAAAGAAGAGAGAAGAAAAATTAGTAAGAAAATAAAGATTTAATTGCCATTTGTACAGTAATATTACAGAATTTTTCTTACCTAGCACCTGTGGGTCACATCTACATCATATATAAGACCAAAATCAAATGTTATTGAACATATTCAAGACAATATTAAAATCATAAAGAAACTTTTTTAATTAGAGAAAAAAGAAGAAAGCACAAAAGAAAATGACGCTCTCAATACATATTATCCACTACTTAATTCATTGATCTCGTTAATCCATAAAAAACTTAATTAAGTTTAGCATAGCAAATAAAGGGTAGAACTTGATCCATTAGGCCTAAAGAGAACTTGATCAAGCAATTTGTTAAAATATAAATATAATAAACAATTTGAAGATATGGAAAATGCCCAAGGTAAAATGACCGGTTGTGCTAAATAATAAATCCGACTATTCAGACCTGGTTAGGTGACTCTAGTTCTTTGATAGTTGTTAGTGAATCACAAAACTAAATAACAAATTCAACCATTAAGACCTGTAATTTAAAAATATATATATATATATATATAATAAGTTTATTATCATAAAATTACTCTTTGTAGAGGGTAGCCCTGTATTGCGAATTTAACACTATACTAAAGTTGACATGAACAGCAAATTTCTGATTACAAATGTTCATTCGACTGATCCCTCGTTAAATTGGTTTTTGCAAATTGAACAATTAGTCCTCAATTTCTTTGAAAATTCTATAGTAGTCCTCATGTTTAAGCATTTCTACTTTGGCAATTCAATTTTTCATCAAATAATTACTCTTAAAAAAAAATAAAGGAATGGACAGAATGTTGAGACTTAATGGAAAAGGCCAAGGACTGCAATGCAAATCATTGTAAATGGTACAAAAAAAGTATTCAAAGCTAAGGTTGCCTCAATCTTTTTGTCTCCCAAAATCACCTGGATGAGCTAATCACCAATAATGAGATTGTAATCTTCTTCGGTATCCAAGACTGCATAGCTAATGCCAACAATAACCACCACTCTCGAATTCGCCCAACCAAGAAAGCATTCTCTAAAAATATATTAAAATAAGCCGGCCGAAAAGAGAACAATGGACAACCAAACCAAAAAATGAGAGAAAAATCTCCTCTTGCCTCATCAAAATCAGCACCGCATTCCATAGCGATGCCCCGAATATAATCAAAGGTAGATGAGTTTTCTGCCAGCATAAAATCACGCCTAGATTCATGAACTCCATAACCACTCACCGTCCCTAACACATGCGACAAAAAGCTTAATGTTTGATACCCAATGTCTCAAGTTTGAAGCATAGCTGTTTTCGAAAAAAATATAAAAAGTGGGTAGCAAGCTACCTTTCTTTCAAAAACAACATCAGAACCTACATCACTTTGGGTGTGTCTTGGGTGCAAATGAGGCCGACCTTCAAGAATCTGTATGCTTCCTCCGGATTGAAATCGCCGTTCAAGGAAGTGTCCATGATTTTCACCAACTCAACACCCTCGTACAATGCCCAAATCTTAGGAAAAAAAAAGAATAATTTGTGTGAGTACATAATTTTTCAGGTTCTGTATAATCAATTATTCTGATTACTATTGCGAAAAATGAATGGATTAAAAGTGAATCCTTTGCATCGTTATTACTAGGGGTGTCAACAAGCCGAACACCAGCGAGCTGGGGTCGGCTCATGTTCGGCTCGTTTAATAAATGAGCGGAACACGAGCTGGCTCGTTTAAATATTGAGCTACAAAATTCGGCTCGTGTTCGGCTCGTTTATTAACGAGCTGAACACGAGCTGGCTCGCGAATAACAAGTTTGATTTTCATTCCTACTATTAGGTGTAAAATTAAAAAAAAATTAAAAAATTAAAATTTTAATCTAATAATTAAAATTCATAAAAAATTTATGGCCCAAAATCTAAATAGTAATATATATATAGCGTAGGGCTACTATACTCTTATGAGTATAAACCCTTTTGTACTCATATTTTTTTCACCCTTGGATGAAGGAATGTGCGGTTAGGATGATAGTGGCCCCCCTAGGGTTTACTAGGTTATTGGTGAAATAGTATAAATTCTAGGAACTACTATAATCCTAACCGTAAATTCCTTCATCCAATGGATAAAAACTTATGAGTACGACAGGATTTTACTCATATATATATATATATATATATATATATATATTCGAGCTGTTATCGAGCCGAACACGAGCAAGCTGACCCCAGCTCGTGTTCGGCTCATTTATTAAACGAGCTAAAATATTCGGCTCGTGTTCGGCTCGTTTACTAAACGAGCGATTCGATCTCGAGCTCATTTCTAGCCGAACACGAGCTGGCTCGTGAACAACGAACTAGATTGCCACCCCTAGTTATTATTCTACTTAACATGACCATTTGTCCAATAAATAAAAGAGAATTTTCAGTTCATTCCCAAAATTCAGTAGATAACTATGTCAAAATATGCGAATCAAAAGATGAATATCATATTGATATATATAGTTAATGTAAAAAACTTACGCGAAGGTCATCAACACAATAATGAATTAGTAAATTTTAAAAGCACTTAACAGTACGGTAATGAAATTTAAAGAAAGGATGAATCACGCCTTTCTTCCTTGCGGGTCGCACTACAATAACAAAACAAAATAAAACAAAAGGTGTAAATATTTTTAAGAAAAATAACATTTCATAATAAATAATAGTAATATTTAAAATTATTTATAATAAATTTGTAGAGAGAATCGAGCGAGTACGGAATAGCATGGATGGAGGGTGGGGATTGTCTCAGTGAGGCGCTTACTGCCAGCGCTTTTATCTCTGCAAAACTTTCAAATAACTGAGAGACCTACAAATTTTAAAACTTCATTAACCTTATCGTATACACTTTGAATAGTCAAACTCCTAATATTTTAATTGAAAGGCTATTTTACTTTTTATATGGGTACACCAAGATTTACCCCAATTCAATATTGTAGATCAATGACATAAAATTTTCATCACCAATTTGAACACTCAATAACACATAAATGAGCCAACTTTCATGGACAAGAAAAGAAGAAAAAAATCATTAAATGAACTTGAGCAATATATTAAAATAGGAATTTAAAATAGGAAACTCATTGCTGCATCAAATCTCTAAACAGCGGGAATTGAAAATACATTCCCTTCTCTAATTGTCACTAACAAATAAAAAAATAATAAAAACAAATAAAAAAAATTTAAGCACCATAAGAAATCAAAAGTACAAAATTGAGATCTTTTTCTAAAGAGGGTTAGGGTTTCACCTGTGAGGTGAAGATAAGTATACATGTCCTCCCTAGCCTTTGCCTTCTTGATCTCGCCCAGCACGACAAGCACCTTCGTCGTGGGGACCAGCTGCGTCTTTGCCGCTGCCTTCAGCATTGCAATGCTCTCCACCACGCCCTATGGTGAAGAACCAAATCAAGAGTAACTCGTGGAGATCCACTACAACATGAATCCAGCATAGGAAACGATGAAAAGGAAGAGGAAATGGTGCTAGAATAAGTGGCAGTGAGCGAAGGGGGGACGACGGACGACAACGCATCAGACGCTATATTCCGTTTGAAGCGACGGTTCGATTTGACGAAGAAAAGAAACAGCTCAGAAGAAGAATTGGATCGGTCCATGAGAGGGTTGAACTGGGTTCAGTCAAAGAAAGAAAGAGAGGAATAGATGAGCCGGTTCAAGGAAAGAAAGGGAATAATAGGTAAGCCTTGAAACACTGCCACGTGGCATTTTTAATTAGGGATTAATATATAGGTATAGATATTAGTATAAAAATTGTGTATATTTATTTTTATAATTTTTAAATATTTTGTTTTATTTTTGTAATTTTTTTTTTATATATAGCAATCGTTTTCATTAGCTCTTCATTTGACACTAAGAGCATATTTGGTTCGTCCATTTTGGACCCGGAATTGAAATCGATTTAATCAAATCAGATTAATTCCGTTTGGTTCGCAGAAATCTATTTTGAATTCTTATTTCTGACTGGAATGGGAATAGGCCAATAATTTTCAACTTAATTTTGATCTCAAAGTCCGGGTTGGAATTTCATTTTCAAGACCACACAACCTCTCCCCCCAGCCCACGCTCATCTTCTTTATCTCACACATTCTCTCTCACTTCATGATCTCTCCCTTTTTCTTTCTCATCATATAAATAATAATAATAATAATAATAATAATAAAAATATACTCTCTTATAAATTCTATCACTAACCTTAACGGTGCTGCGAACGTAATGCGACGGCGCCGTAGGGTGGCAAGACCCGGCGGCACAGCGGTGAGACGCGGCGGCACGACAACGTGACTCGACAGCGAGACGTAGCGGCGTGATGCAGCGGCAAAATGCAGCGACGCGGCATGGTAGCATGGCGAGCAATTTGTCGCAAGGAGACTATTTAAGATACCCTAGCTGCACCACGAATGTTCGATCTCTTTTTTTAGCCATATTTCTTGAATCCCAAATTCCTAATATCTTCTCATGTTATTATTTTAATATGATAAATTTTTTTTTCTAAATTGATTTGGATTTCTCTTTTCTTCCATGTTGTAGTATTTTATATATTTCTTATAATTTTTTAATGAAATTTCTCTCATTTTTAATTAGCTTTTATATTATGACAATACATTTTACATGACATGATTATGAACATTCAAATAGGAATTAGAAAAGTTTTAGAGAGGCTTTGATATATACACAAATGTAAAACAAAAGCATTACTTTGGCCCGTTGGATGCCTAAATGTAGTTTTGAAGAATCAGGTCATTAATCTATTTGGTTTGTTTGTTGGTTGATGACATCAATGAATTTTGTATGAGTAATATTGAGAATATATTAATAAAATGGTACAAATTATTGAGATCTTTGTTAGATCGCCTGATGTAAAAATGGCAGCCCTAATTCTATAATGGTAGTTTCATTTTTCTTTGAATGGTCTCTCTCCTTAATTTTATGAAACAACTAATATTTTATTGATTTCTCTTTAATCCCTCATAAGGCAACTACTGCTTTACTAATTGTGGAGTTTAGCCTCATATATTTTGAAAAAAAAAATAAAAAAAAAGAAGATATATTAGTTTTAGGTTGTAATTTTTTTTTACCTCCAGGGCTACATATTGTTAGGGTTTCATGTTTTCTTAAATTATATTCATATAGTTTGAGAATAGTGTATTTCAGCAAACTGATAGCTTCTATTCAGTATCTTACTAAGAATATGTTTGAAACTTTGTTCGGTACTATCTTGATAGAAGCCAGATTAGAGATGAGCTTGACCGAGTCCTACAATCAAGGTTTAGCTTGTCTTCTTGAGATAGATCAATTTCTGGATTGACCCTCGAATGTGCCACGTTTCAAGAGATCAAGCGATTCGGTTGAGAAGTGATCGGTTCAACTAGATTCTAATCAAACGATTCGAAGAAAGCTGGGAATAAGTAGGCTCGGCTTTATCAAAGACTCGGCTGAAAGAGCTTAAAAGATTCATAAATCATTAGAAGCTCTCTCGTAACTTGTTCAAAATTTTCCATTGAGTCGATATGTTCTTCAGTAGGCCACTTCTTATGTTGTGGCTGCGTTGGCTCAAAGAATTTTTTATTTTTTTTTACTCGAGTTATTCTGTACCTTGACTTGATTGAACTATCGGCTTTTTTTTTATTGAAGGCATGAGTTTATCCTCATATTGCACTTCTGGGTTTAAAGTACTTCTCCATTTTATTCCTGGAATATCTTTTAGATATTTCAACATTTATCAAGTTTTCTTAGACAAAAATATATTTCAAAACTCGGGGGAAAATGTATTCTCAATCTCCTCTATATTTTTGGTATCCGTAATAATTACATTTGTCTTTTCAACCGAGGCTTATGATAATACAGACTGTGAAAGAGGGATTGCGCTAGTTCTATTTTGTCTTTCAACTCAGTCTTTAAAAACCCAACAATCTTCAATCAGGTGACTGATCAGTCTATGATATAGACAATAGTCCGGATTATTCATCTTCCCTACATCTTCTGGTTTCTTTAGCTCGGGCAATTGGAGGCCATTCTTAACAGCATCATTAAATATTTTTCTAATTTTCTCCCGTTTGAAAGGATATACTTTATTTCTTCGATCCTTCAAAGAAGGCCTTTTTGAATTATTGCCCCCTAGCACAGTCTTTACAAGGGTCTGTTCAACTATAGAAGTGATTGCTTTCTTTCCTTTATCTATCATGTTTATGCGGGCTGGCCTAGTTTGCGCCAATTTCACCTCGCCTTTTCTGTTATCATCTTTTTTGGTCTTTTGTAAGTTTACAAGAACTTGGGGATCAGTTCTTTCCAATCTAGAGATATTTGATATCAATTCATGAAAAGTAGAGCAACTACAGGTACACAAAAAAGGGGCCATCCAATTATCAATATTCCCCATGACAAGACCAACAGCTTCCGACTGATCCAAAGGTTGTTCACATTTTATACTTAAATTCCACCATCGTGTAATGTAATCCAACATTGTTTCATCCTTTCTTCGTCTGGTAGCTATCAAGTCAACAATAGTAATCTTATCGCTAACGTTGGCAAACTTTGCTTTAAAAGTTTATTCCATGCCAGCCCAACTTTTAATAGACTAGTCTTCAAGAGAGTAGTACCATTCAAAGGCTATACCCGATAAACTTTGTGGAAATTGTCGCAAGAGTAGAGGGTCATTACTCCCTGTATTTCCACATGTTGCTTTGAAGTGTGCTAGGTGTTGATTAGGATTACCAACACCGTAAAACATCTTGAATTTAGGGACTTGATATCCCTCTGGAAAAGGTACATTATCGTATTCTGATAGGTAAGGGTGTGTCCTTTCCCTTTTGGTTTTGGAGCTGCCCCCACTACCATTTGTTTTACTTGAGAGGTAATAAAGTTATGAATTTCTTCTTTGGTCGTAGAAGTGGCCTCTTAGGAACAATAGTTTTAGCTTGTCTGCATTGTTTATCAACGATCTGTTGTATATGCTCTTCCATCTAAGTTAAAGTCTTGGTTTGATGTCGTTGATCCTTCAGTTGCTTTTGTACATTCAGCATTAAGCCCATGAACTCTTTCATCTTTTTATAGAGATTTATAATATCTCTATCTTTCTCATCAACTTGCTTTTTTAAGGATGCAATCGTGACATCCTTTGGATCCCTCGAAAAAAATACTTGCTCTTCTTCCTCTCGCGAGTCAAAAGGATCACCAGATAAATCATCTTGATTCTCGATATTTTGTATCTGCGAAGAGCCTGCATCTTTAGCTTTAACTCTTTCTTCAGCAGCTCTCCTTGCAGGGACTCTCGTAAAGAGTTGCTGAATGGTTTCTTTTTCATGAATCGTCTCACTTGATGGTTTATGCCCAATAACCCTAACAGTGTGAACCTCCAAATTCTCTGTCTTAGATTTTTCTTCTTTAATTTGAGCAAGAGTTTTAGGTGTCCACTCTACCTTTCTTTCCCTCCGAGATAATGTTGTCTTCCATTGCCAATTCGGCTTCTCAATATTTTTCTCTAAGTTTGTCCTATCCTTTGCGGCTTTAAAAGCTTTGTATATCCGTTTGGAGATAGAGTTTTCATTCTTATTTATTGAGTGAGACCATGCAAAAGAAGACTTCAATCGCGTCATTTCTAACTCCGGGCGCAGAACAACGGTATGTGAGTTTTTTGTTACGAACTTCAAAGGTGCATAGCGATTATGGACCAAAACATCTGGTGTGGCAACAAACCTAGTAAGTTGGATTTGCCGTGGTTCCTTGTCTTTATTTGCCTCTTGCCGTTTCAAGGTTCGACGAAGATTTCTTTTGAAAGCTTTTGTTAGAGGGGATAAAGTATTCTTGGGGAATGCCAACCTGTTGAAGACTGGCGCTCTAGTTGCTTTATCAAGCCCCGATGTTTCCTCAATCTTGTTTTGGAACACTAGTTGACCTTGTAACTCCATCCTCTTCGAAGCACTAATAAAAGTCAACATCTCTTTCACAGAAACACGAGGAGGATTGGGAATGACGACGTTCGGGCACCTCCCACGAGAGAGAAGGCGTAGAACCCTAGTGTTAACACTGTTCACATTTGTAGCGACATTAAAGGGAGCCATAGCAGCAACTCTAGCCTCCTACGGAATAGTGCCGAACTGAATAGCCACACCAGCAGCTCCAATGATGAGGACGAATGCCGGTAAATAGACCTGGCCCGCAATGACCATCATTGAACCCGTAGCACTAGCAGCGTTCTTCGATGCCATTTCTCTTGTTAGGTAACGATAAATATAGGTTAGATATCCATTACTCAATTTTTATTAGCATAACATTGGTCTCAAAGATGGAAGGAGAAGCCGAGTCACCCAAATAAAGCATAATTTATTTAATTATAGATAAATAAAATAAAAAGTTTATATTTTAAATTTATAGATTAAATGGCCACCCAATATTTATCCCACACAAGCGCGTGCGCGCGCGCACACACACACACACAAATCAGCATGAAAACAAAAAAAATTATGATATAAAAAAAAAAGGAAAAGAAGAGAGGAACTAAAACATTTACCAATTTGAGCCTAACGTGAAAGCAAATGCGATCAAAAGAAGGATGCGACTGATTCTATAATGTAAACAATACTTTTTTTTATCTTGCATAGTTAGCAAGTTAAAATAAGTGGGGGCATTAGTTTAAGTGTATAAAAAAAAAAAAAAAAAAAGAAGAAGAAGAAAGGTAAGGAATATTTTAATTCAAAATTTAAACTTTCAAATTTAAATGTGTCAATTCAAGCACACTTCAATTCTGAATCTGTACACGCCCAAGTTTAAGCCCAAACTCAAAATTAGGCTTTTATTGTGAAAATATATGGACCCTATATTTTTCTCTTTTCTTTTTTTCTTTCTCACATGTCAGGAAACTGAGATCCACAATTCAAAAAATAAAATAAAATAATGGTTTGTAAAGATTCCATCCATATTTTCCTCTCACGTGTATAAAAAGACATGGGGACCACAATTCATATATATATATATATATATATATAATAATAATAATAATAATAAAATATATATATAGAAAGATAAAAAAAGAATATATTCTTTATCTTTTTGTGGGGCCACCAAAATAATATATGAATAAATAAGTAAATAAATAAAAAAAAATAAAAAATAAAAAATAAAAAAATTCCAACACATACGATTTATCATTTTTTACATGATCTTACCGTTTTTAACACGATTTTACTATTTTTCCACGATCACCCACCACATCCATTTACTTATAACTAACTAAAAACCCTATTTAAAGGAACGAAAAGAAAAAACAGAGAATGTTATCAACGAAGATCACAGAGAGAGCTTTAGGCAATCAACTACTCTTGGAGAAGAAAAGAAAAAAAAAGAGTGTTAACACGAAAGGTAAAGATACCTATTCAAAAAAAATATATATTTTTTCTTTCTTGTCTCTTATTAAAAAAAAATATACCCTCTCCATCCCTCTCCTCATGCTGGACGCGGCGACCTTCCGCTTGGCGCTTAGCCGTCGGCGGAAGAGAAGAACGACGACCATCCATTAATTCTTTAACAACGGTGGATTATTATCCGTCGGTGCTTTGCCGTTGACGGAAGTTAGTAACGACGCATCGACAATCACTACGGGGTTTGGACGCGGCAACCTTCCACTTGGCGCTTAGCCGTCGGTGGAAGAGAATAATAGCGGCCATCCATCAATTATTCAACAACGGTGGATTATTATCCATCGACGCTTTACCGTCGACGGAAGCAACGACACATCGATAGTCACTACGGGGTTTGAACGTGGCAACCTTTCGCTTGGTGCTTAGCAGTCGGCGGAAGAGAAGAATGGCGACCATCCATCAATTCTTCAACAACATTGGATTATTATTCGTCGGCGCTTTGCCGTCGACGGAAGCAACGACGCATCAACAATCACTTCGAAGGAGGTTGGATACGACAACTTCTGCTTGGCGCTTAGCCATCGGCAGAAGAGATGAACGGTGACCACCCATCAACAAATCAACAACAATGGTAATGTAATATCCGCCGACGCTTTGTTGTCGGCGTAAAAAAATTGTTAGGATTTGATTATATTTGTAGTTGAATCCTAGTTGGATTAAGATTAATATTTAAATCTTAAAGAGATAAGTTTGTTAAGATTTAAATATTAATTAGAATAAAAATCTATTTAGACTAAGATTTGGATAGCTTTTGATGTAAGCTATAAATATAGCATATGTGTTATTATTTTATGATGGTGTTAAGGGGGATATATCCACGATGGTGGTAATACCCATGGAGGTGGTGGGGGCTAGGATTTAGCCACACCCATATAGTGGTATCCACAACACGGTGGTGTTAAGGAGGATATACCCACGATGGTGGTAATACCCATGGAGGTGGTGGGGGCTAGGATTTAGCCACACCCATATAGTGGTATCCACAGCACGGTGGTGATAACACCCATGGAGGTGGTGAGGGCTAGAATTTAGCCACACCCATAGTCTTCCAGGTTTATAGAAGACGAGAGAAGGGTGAGAGAGATTCAGGATGAGGGCTAGGGTTGAAGCTACTCTATTGCAGAAGAGAAATCTGTATAATCGGTGTAATTCTTCTCTTGGTTAATGAATCTTATTTCACCCGTATATTTCCTTGTATTGGTTTTTCTTCTCTTTGTGGTTGTATTGTTTTTAGTTTTGTTGAGAGGACGAATTTATGGTAAAAATTCGATTTGATGTTTCCGCTGCGGAATCCCAACTCTAGGCGGTACCAGAGCGGATTGCGGTATCGAAACAGGTTGCAGATTCAGAGAATCTGGTACCGGGGCGAGTACCGATTTTTTCCAACAAAAAAAATGATAATCATTCGGGGATACATTATTAATTGTGTCTGTATTATAGTTTGCATCCGCTCTCACTCAAGTTGGTGGTCGTTCAGCAATATATTTGTCACGCCCCGAGTTTAAAAACCGGTCAATTTTTTTTTTTTTTTTTAAATCAGAGTTCGCAAACCGGGCGTAACAAACCGCCACACATATAGGAAATCCTCTAACCATACGGCAAGAGTCTTCCCTATACATGCACGGCTCGGCTTGTTCAACAATATACATCAGAGGTCAAGTACAGATAACATGACTAATTACTGAAATAAAACCCAATCAGTTTAATATATACTAAATCATACAAATCCTCAAGGAAAGAAAATCACTAAGTACTGAAAGTAAACCTATCAAAATCAACATACAAATCCAAAATACTGAAAAAGGTCATATCCCAAAATGTCAGATCCTCAGGGGGACAGCTCTATCGTGATCGCCTCACCGGACTGTCCCGACATCTCACCACCTGACGGACCTGAAAAATGGTCACCCAGGGGGTGTGAGATACAACATACTGTTGGGTTATATGTAATAATGGATCTAAATAGGGGAAAAAACACCTAGAGGGGGGTGAATAGGTGTAAACAATAAACACTCAAAAAATTATTGCGCAATTAAAAACCCAATGCGGAAATATAAATGAACACGCAAGATTTTTACGTGGAAAACTCCAAACCGGAGTAAAAAACCACGGGACCGATAACACGGTGAAATCCACTAGAATTAAACACGTACAAGGTGATATACCGTACTCACAGACGACTCAACCTTTTCCATACGCTCCTAGTTGATCTTCTCCGCTCGCTCCACAACGCTTCACGAATCCACGATCTGCGTCCAACGCCGAATCCACGGCGTCCAACGTCGAGTCCACGACGTCTGACCGAATCCACGGTCTTCACCCAGTAGCACGCTTCGAATCCACGAACGTACCTCGCTCCGAATCCACGAGAGCGGTTGCACCTTGAATCCAAAAGGCCACGCGAGTCCACGCACCGATTTTGGGGTAAATCGTTGTTTTTGGGTGGTGATGATCCGCCGAATACTTAGATCAAGGATAGATAGGAAATACCATCTAAGTATTCATTAGTTTGATTCAACTCAAGATGTGAGTATGAAAACCTAGAATCAAACTAATCAATATAGATGAAGAAACATAGGGTAATATCTAATGATTTCCTTTCTTCTCTATATGTGGATCTTAGGCCGTATATAAGATTATATTTTATTATGACGGCTATTTTCCTTAACCCTAGAAAAAGAAACATAGGGTCTATTTATAGGTTAGAAACCCTTGGAAGAAGATAAGGATCAAAAACTGTCCGTTTCTGGAAATTTTCACGACAGCGATCCGGATCGGATTTACTGTGATCCGGATCGTCGTAACGAGTCAGCCAATTCCAGAAAACAGGGTTCGGGATCCGGATTGAATTGCCCGATCCGGATCGTTCATGTATTCCAGCAAATTCCCATGTTCGGGATCCGGATCGAAATGGCCTATGATCCGGATCGTATTTGCCAATGTACAAGCACCCTTCGGGATCCGGATTGAACTCTCTGATCCGGATCCTGAACATGTCCCATGTTCAGTTCTTGATTTTTATGCAATAAAAAATTCTTCCAAGTGTTTCTACACTACAAGAAGTATTCGGATCACCATTAATCTTTAGTTAAACTTACCTGATCCTTTTGAATTCTTCTTTCTTGAGATTGAGGTATATGATCCAAACTTCATTCATCTTCAATCTTCAAGACTTAACACTTTCACGAAATGCGCCAAAACAAAATCCGTAACAATCTCCCCCTTTGGCGGTTTCGTGACAAAACACAGATCCACTAAAGAAAATTCAAAAAGATATTTTTGTTGCTATCACCATACAACAAAAATTTACAATGGAGATCCAATACATGAGATAAACTCCTAAAACAGACTCTAGACTTAGACATCTGTACTCTCTGCAAAAAGAAATCATTCTTGACAAAACGAAATCGTTAGATACCTCAAGAATATTTAGCATTCAAAACCTAACAGAGATAGAGTTTAAGCTCACCATAACATTGAGTAATTCAGATATGTAATAAGATCACAATCAAACATTGACATATCTTCTAAGCAATAAGATTCCAAATGTCATAACTTTGCTTTGTTAGTAATCAAACAACTTGTTAGTAATAATACATGTCCAAATAGTTAGTCGAATAGTTAGTAGGGACATGCAACAAATCACAAGATAAAAACCAGAAGTTGTGATACTTACCTTTCACCAAAGTCAAAGTTTGTAATAAGTTCTCACCAATTCTCACTCTAAGCTCTAAACTCTCTCCCCCTTTTTGTCACAAACGAAGGCAAAAATTACAAAATTTAAGGAGAGTTAAGAAGTTCACAATCAAGAAAATCCTGAGAACTAAAACTAAGTAAAAGCAGAACATTAAAACCTAAAAACTGAAATCCTGCACAAAAAGATTAAAATCCTGCACAAAAAGATTAAAAAGAACGTGAGGCACAAAAAGATAATTAATCAATCATCGGAGTCGGTCTCATCCGAAACACTGTATCCCATCTTCGAGAACATTTTCTTCATGAATTTCTTCATCGAAGTGACTGACTTAGTCAAAGTGATCTGGGAGGCCGTAATGATTTCAAGCTCCTCAGAAATACGCCGTTGTTCCTTGGTGATTTGTTCCTGTTCAAGAAATAGGCGCTGTTGTTGCTTGAAAATTGAGGTTACCGATGCCTTATCATTGGTGCCGGGAGTTTGTTGAGATGGAGAGGCAGAGGTGCCCACACACGGTTTCTTCTCAGTCGAAGGCGTCGGAGCAACATGTGGCAATTTGTGAAGTGACTTCACAATCGTTGACTCATCTATCATCCCCCAACAGTATTGATATGATGTCGAGCTTATATCAATTTCAAACTTTTGCAAGATCCTCATGATGATTAAAGAAAATGGAAGGCGCTCAGATGGATGAGGATGCACAACATATCTTGACATTCTATTCCAAATTATGTAGGGAATGTTCATGTTCAATCCTACTGCCTCAGAAGGATTACCTATGAGATATAGGAACAACATTCTATCCTATCTCAGTACCTTTGTCTGCATGTTAGGAAGAATGATGTAACACGTGATGAAGTTAAGAAATCGGTACTCCAGTCGAAGATGTTTGGATTTTACACTTTTGCCATCAGCTGATTCAGTTCCTTCCAAACAAATTTTTCTTATCACGGTTTTGTTGGTTTTTATAGGATCCACAAGGATCTAAATAGGTACTATCAAACAACTAGAGGGGGGGTGAATAGGTGTAATACTTAAAAACTCAATCTCAGTGCAAAATAAAAAACAATGCGGAAAATAAAAACAGCACACCGAGATTTACGTGGAAACTCCAATCCAGGAGAAAAACCACGGGACCAACACGCAATAACAATCCACTAAGAATAGAAGAATAACAAGGTGATTACCGACTCCACGGACTCAACCCCTCCTTCAGCTTCTTCGGACCTCGCGCTGACCGGTTGGATATCCACGCAATAACAATCCCTAAGAAAAGAAGAATAACAAGGTGATTACCGTCTCCACGGATTTAACCCCTCCTTCAATTTCTTGGACCTCGCGCTCCACCGTTTTGCCCGTTCACTGCTCACGTTCGAATCCACGAACGCACGCTTCGAATCCACGAAACGCCTTTAGCACACCGAATCCACGATGCCACGTCGAATCCACGACGCAAACTCAGTCGATAAGAATATTGACTTCGATGGTGATCCTTTGCTTAGATTATCAATGAAGAACCGTAGAAGAAATCTCTAAGCAAAGATTAGATCAATTCGACCAAAGATATGTTCTTGAAGGAACCATCGAATTGACCTAAAAGAGGCTATAAAGAAGAACGATAAAAACCTAGCCTCTAGGGTTGCTCTCAAGTGTTTTATAAATTAATCGGTAGAGAACACACGTTCTTGAGAAACCCTAAATGTCTATTTATAGTTTAGAAACCTTTGAAAAGAGATAAGAATCAAAAACATACCTTATCTGAAAATTTTCAGGACGGCGATCCGGATCGGATTTACTGCGATCCGGATCGTCGTAACGAGATTGACGATTCCAGAAAACCAAGGGTTCGGGATCCGGATTGCAAGGTCCGATCCGGATCGTTCATGCAATTCAGCAAAGTCCCATGTTCGGGATCCGGATCGGAATGGCCTAGGATCCGGATTGAAATTGCCAATGAACAAGTACCCTTCGGGATCCGGATTGCAAGGTCTGATCCGGATCCTGAACATGTCCCATGTCCAGTTTTTGATTTTTATGCAATTAAAAATTCTTCCAAGTGTTTCTACACTATAAGAAAGTATTCGGATCACCATAATTATTTAGTTAAACATACCTGATCCTCTTGAATACTTTCTTCTTGAGATTGATGTAACTGATCCACAATTCTTCAACTTCAATCTTCAAGACTCAAGACACTGAGTGCCAACATGAGCTCTTGTTGAATCTTTTCTAAGTCTTTGATTGCTGATTGACAATTTGATCCCTTTAAGACTCCGACTCAACTCACTGACTTGACTCACGAAATATGCCAAGACCAAAATGCCGTAACAATCTCCCCCTTTGGCAATTTCGTGACAAAACCCAAAAATACATAAAAGCTCAAAACACTCATCTTAAACCAAAAAATCGAAACTCAATGTTATCACCAAAACATTGATTTTCTTTGCGTGAAAGATCCAATAAATACAAAATTACATTTGAACCAAACAGTCCTAGAACATACTCTATGACTTAGGACTTGGAGTCTTAAAGTGATGTAATTCCTGCAAAACAAAACTCCAAACAAAATCAAACGTTAGTCGTTAGAAATTACAATCCTACATTTGATCCGTCTTCCTTTTGGTTCTTTTGTTTTTCTGCTCTTTCAATTTTTTTTGTCTCCCCCTATCTTGAGCATCTATGTTCTCCCCCTTTGTGATACGATCATCATTTTCCGTTCTCCCCCATTTTTCCATTTTCGTTTCATTTATCCTCTCTTGATGATCTCATCTCCGTCATTTCTCTTCTCCCCCTTTTTGTCACAAATTGTCAAACAGTGAACATACTAGACAAAAGGAAATCACTAACAATATTAGTTCATAGATAAAGAGAGATAAAAGCTCAGTTCTGGTATATAACAAAAATACAGATTCCGTACCTGTACCAGAAAGCAAAAATCAAATAATTTCTTGAAACAAATCCAGATTTTAGAATCTTTTCAAATACCGATTTGTATTCCATCAAGAAATCAATTTAAGTGCTTTAACCAATGAATTAACAAGATGTCATTCAATCCAATTAATTTCACAAGAATTAAAAAGATTTACTCCGAAATCATGAAAAATAAAGGTAAAACATTATAAACCGTTTTTCATGTTATATTCATCAAACACAAGTCATCAAAAATAATCTTGAGATCCAAAGTCTATCAAGATGTAACGGATGTACAAAGATGACTTACAGAGATTTCCAAATGACATCAATTTGATTTCTTACCCTTTCAAATTTGAGATAAGCACTAAAATACCTAAGGGTGGCTCTTTGAGCATCTTTCAACTATCCCACCTTATACCAACCAGGAGATTATTCAAAATATAAGAGCTTTGCATATAAATCTCCAAATGCTTCAACTAAAGATTTTCTCATAAAATACTATCAAGCATCCATAACATGTGGTAGCTTCACACACAAACCAGACGACCGGGGTGGCAGCTCTTTCCTACATGTGGTGGTAGTTTTCACACTCCTTTCGGATGCAACTCTTTCCACATCTTTTAAAATTCACTTATTTACCCTTGTAAGAATGCAATCTCTTACGTGAAAGAATTAAATCCCAAATTTTAGTCTATCGGTTGTCTCATGTTTATCACAATGAATTCACACAACCGAGATAGATTAAGCATCTAAAGATCACACATGATTTCTAAAATTTGATGCTTATAATATCAAAAACTCCTATAATGAAGTATCTTCAAGATTATGATTATGGAGTAAAGTTGATAATCCATATAAAATTAATTTGGAGTGAATAAAGGTGAAGCCCTTTTTATTCAATGCACTTGTTCAGTAGAAACCCTTTTGTTCAAAAACAAAGTATAAAAACGAAGAGCATTGAAAAACATGTAATGCAAAGATTAAGAAAGATATGAAGGGAAAACCAATCAAAGCATTACATACAGTCATAAGCTATTTAGAACTTAAGACAAGGAAAGATATCACCTTTCCGAATCCAAAATCGCTGGATTTTGGGTTGTCTTGATTCGTTGTGACCGGGGGTTGTCCGCTTTGACTGTTGGTCCACCTTAGGTCTTTGCCTCGCAATGATCCACTTGTATGATTGATGTTGTGGCTCGGACCTTTGGTGGGTTGAGTGAACTCCTTTAACTTGATGTGTCTTTTGATTCCGTTGAGTTCGCTCCGTAGATGAAGTTGCCGAAGGATTTTTCTTTCTCTTTTTCGGGCAATTCTTCACCAAATGTCCTTCAAGTCCACATAAGTGACACGTTCTTCCTTTCAATTTCATTATGGAACTTGAAGCATGCACAGTTTGGTCCTTTTTGAATCCCAAACCAACCTTGCTTGTTTGACCTAATCCGGACATACAAACATGTTTCTTCGAACCGGTTGAAATCCTTTGTATGTCGGATTTAAGTTGATGGACTTGCTTGGTCAAAGCTTGATTGGTGACATGAATATCCTCAAACTGTTTTTCTAGAAAACCAATCTTGTCCATATATGATTTAGCGTTTGTCTCCGATTGGTTTCGCTCTTCTTGGAGGATTTTATTGTTTTCCAATAAACGTTCTCGTTCCTCCTCGAGATCATGAAGTTTTATCTTTAAAGCATGATTCTCGTCTTGATCTTCAAGTCGTTGCTTTCTCAACTTCTTGATATGTTTGGCCATCTTCTTAGATTCCGCAAGAAGTTGTTGATATGCCTCAATGAGTTCTTCCTCGTCCGACTCCCCCTCACTTGATGACTCTCCGCCGGTTGTTGATGTTTCATACAAAATCAAAGGAGTAGAGTCAGTGACTAAAGATGATAAACAATTATTAGAAGAGGGAAAATGAGAGGCATGAGAAGCAACGATTTTTTCCTCTTTACTTGAGGTCGATTCATTAGAAGTAGAATCGTCCCAAGTTTTTGCTTGCAAAGCCCTCTTTTTATATGATTTCGGAGAAGGACAATCCGTTGAAAAATGGCCGTAGCCTTTGCATCGATAGCATTGGATTTCCCCTTCGAAATTATCTTTCTCTTTTTCTTTAGAGGGTTTTGCAAAGCTTTTGAGATTAGAGAATTTAGAACCCGATGATCCTTTAGATAGTTTCGTGGATGAAGATCCATCGGTTCGATTCTTCCAAAATTTCCGACGAAATTTCTTTACGATCCGCGCCAATTGTTCTTCAAAATCGGCAAAAGAGATTTCATCGTCGGAACTTGATTCGCTATCTTCTTCCTTTGTTGATTTTAATGCAATACCTATAAGCTTAGAAGAAGACTTGGAAGAAACTTGATTAGTAGGAAAAGTCATTTCATAAGTTTGCAAAGCACCTACTAATTCCTCTACACTCATCTCATCCGGATGACTAACGGTTTCAATGGCGGTAACCTTTGCCCTAAACCGTTCCGGAAGAGTCCGAAGTATCTTTCTTACAATTTTCGACTCCGGGATCTTTTCTCCTAAATTAGCACATGTATTTATTACATCTTGAAGTCTAGTGTAATAATCTGTAAACAATTCATGCTCTTCCATATGAATAGAGTCAAATTGACTTGTAAGCATCGGGAGCTTTTGAATTTTTACAAGATTAGTACCCTCATGTGTAATTTTGAGAATATCCCAAATTTCCTTCGCGGTTTCACACGCGAAAATTCTTGTAAATTCAGTCGAGGAAAGAGAATTAAATAAAGCGTTCATACCTTTCCCATTGTAAGAAGATCTTTCAAATTCCTCTTTGGACCATCTAGAGCGAGATTTTGGGGTAGTAGAATTTCCAACTTCCTCAACAGGATGCACCCAACCGCATTCCACGGATTGCCATACTCGCTCATCAATTGCGATGAGAAAAGCTCTCATCCGCACTTTCCAATAAGCATAATTAGTCCCATCAAAAAGAGGAGGTCTATAAATATTACCACTTTCACCCATCATGATAGATAAACCTAAAACCCGCTCTGATACCAATTGTTGGTTTTTATAGGATCCACAAGGATCTAAATAGGTACTATCAAACAACTAGAGGGGGGGTGAATAGGTGTAATACTTAAAAACTCAATCTCAGTGCAAAATAAAAAACAATGCGGAAAATAAAAACAGCACACCGAGATTTATGTGGAAACTCCAATCCAGGAGAAAAACCACGGGACCAACACGCAATAACAATCCACTAAGAATAGAAGAATAACAAGGTGATTACCGACTCCACGGACTCAACCCCTCCTTCAGCTTCTTCGGACCTCGCGCTGACCGGTTAGATATCCACGCAATAACAATCCCTAAGAAAAGAAGAATAACAAGGTGATTACCGTCTCCACGGATTTAACCCCTCCTTCAATTTCTTGGACCTCGCGCTCCACCGTTTTGCCCGTCCACTGCTCACGTTCGAATCCACGAACGCACGCTTCGAATCCACGAAACGCCTTTAGCACACCGAATCCACGATGCCACGTCGAATCCACGACGCAAACTCAGTCGATAAGAATATTGACTTCGATGGTGATCCTTTGCTTAGATTATCAATGAAGAACCGTAGAAGAAATCTCTAAGCAAAGATTAGATCAATTCGACCAAAGATATGTTCTTGAAGGAACCATCGAATTGACCTAAAAGAGGCTATAAAGAAGAACGATAAAAACCTAGCCTCTAGGGTTGCTCTCAAGTGTTTTATAAATTAATCGGTAGAGAACACACGTTCTTGAGAAACCCTAAATGTCTATTTATAGTTTAGAAACCTTTGGAAAGAGATAAGAATCAAAAACATACCTTATCTGGAAATTTTCAGGACGGCGATCCGGATCGGATTTACTGCGATCCGGATCGTCGTAACGAGATTGACGATTCCAGAAAACCAAGGGTTCGGGATCCGGATTGCAAGGTCCGATCCGGATCGTTCATGCAATTCAGCAAAGTCCCATGTTCGGGATCCGGATCGGAATGGCCTAGGATCCGGATTGAAATTGCCAATGAACAAGTACCCTTCGGGATCCGGATTGCAAGGTCTGATCCGGATCCTGAACATGTCCCATGTCCAGTTTTTGATTTTTATGCAATTAAAAATTCTTCCAAGTGTTTCTACACTATAAGAAAGTATTCGGATCACCATAATTATTTAGTTAAACATACCTGATCCTCTTGAATACTTTCTTCTTGAGATTGATGTAACTGATCCACAATTCTTCAACTTCAATCTTCAAGACTCAAGACACTGAGTGCCAACATGAGCTCTTGTTGAATCTTTTCTAAGTCTTTGATTGCTGATTGACAATTTGATCCCTTTAAGACTCCGACTCAACTCACTGACTTGACTCACGAAATATGCCAAGACCAAAATGCCGTAATAGGTTTGCCACAAGGCATTCGTCAAACTTCTTCCCGTCAAATAGTTGATCCCCGATGTGTTGGATTCCATTCCAAGGACTTCGCCGATTAACTGCGGAGTGATTTTAAGTTTCATCCCTTGGATATTTGTATAGAAATGCATTGAGCCACGTTCATCTTCTTGAAGATGTCTTGCATTCGTGTAAAAGGTTCTTACACGATACAAACAATACCCAAGTAATTCAGGGAATCGGCAGACTTGGATGAGATTAGCTTGCTCAATTAAAGTTCCAAACTCTGGTGAGTGATTTCGGAGAGCTTCAATGTTGACATGTCGTTCACCGATACATTCACGATGTTCAAAAGCTCGAAGGCGATCAATGCTGACGAACACTCCTTCCACCCGAGGCGGGGAGTCAGGAACCAACGGTTTGCTAGCATTAGCCTCTCGTGCTTGTCCAAAGCGTCGAGCAAGTCGTTTCCTTTTTACCGAGATGGTTGGTGACGTCATAGGTGCTTTTCCTGTGTCAATGGGTGCCTTTCCTTTTGATCCACTGGAAGGCTTTTGTTCAGGTTTAACGGGCATTGATTCATCATCATCCAATAACACGTCCCAGTCTACTTCATCATTATTTGCTTCAGTTTCTGAGTCACTAATCAGATCAAATTCACCTTTTCGTTGAAGTTTCTTGGCTCTTTTCAGTTTATTGGTTGCTCGAGTATGAACCATAGTAGCCAGAAGAAGAATGATCCATGTGATCACCATTGCTATTGGTTTCTTGATAAACGAAATCCTGTGAGCAACAACTCAAGAACACGAAAAATTGTTAGTTTTCAAAAATTTGAAAAATTGTACCCAAACAATCATTATCGTGTAGAGAGACTAAGAATCAAATTAGTTTTGCAAAAGGAATTTTAAAAATAGATCAATTGCATGATTTTGGAAAATTCCCATTATATGCCCTAAAACCGAAATTTTTGAAATCGAAGACCAAAAATTCGTTTATCTTGAGAATACCTAGCATATAATCAAAACTAATCTACCCAGAGTTCTTATTTCAAAAGAAATTTGATCAAAAACCATCCACAAATGAAAAAGTTCTATGATTTCTACTCACGTTTTGAGCAAACAAGGAAAAACAGTGAAAAATCGAGATTTTGATCAATAAAACTTACTTGGAATTGAAGAACTCGAGTTTGAAAGGCTCCAAGAAGGATGAATTCTAGAGAGAGAAACTCTGGAGTCTTAAGAACAAAAGATTGGAATAAAAGAAATCAAAATCCCTCTTGTTCTAATAAAGCCCTAGCCGCGATCCGGATCGGTTCGTGTTTACGATCCGGATCGGCTACTCGCAGGAAACACTTGCGTTCGGGATCCGGATCATTCATGTCCGATCCGGATCGGCTCCAACTTTTTCTTCAGAATAATTTCGAAAAATTCAATAAAATCCAGAAAAAGTATGTAAGCATTTTAGCACATCAACTTTAAACAAAAATCATCGTTTCATGTCAAGAGAAATAAATTATGTTAAATCTATCAATAACATTCAAATAATGACATGAAAATTTACAGAAATTAAAACCTTTAAAGTTGATCAAGTTCAAACACATCCATCATGATCTTATGAGTACGGCGTTTATCAAATCATTAAAATGGTAAAGAAAATGAATTACCAAGATCAATAGATGTTTGAAATCCCAAATAAATTATATAATGTATCTAGTCAATCTGTTGAAGAGAGTGGCTCTTTGAGCATCTTTCATTAAAAATCCCACCTTATACCAACCTTGAAATTTGACGGAGTCAAGTATTTCAATCATGATTTTACTTAATCAAAAATTACAAACCCATGCTTGGTATACATGTGGTAGCTGCACACAGTACTCGGACGACCGAGGTGGTAGCTCTTTCCTCCATGTGGTGGTAGTTTTCACACTCCTCATTGGGATGTAACTCTTTTCACATCTTTTGAGCATTTTACATTTCTTTGACTCCCCCTCAATTGGCTATCAATTAATTTAAGATATAAAGTATTCAACCAAGGATTGATCTCGAATTCATACTCAACCAAAAGGTCAAATAAGATAAAAACAATACCAAGAGATCATTGAGAGAGAAATTGACTTTGATCAATTAAAAAATGATTTAATTTAAATAAATGATCAATGCATCAACTGAATTATTATGATATCCAAAGCATAATAAATTTCTACTTATATGAAAGGATGCAAGTAAAGTCAATAATACACATGCTCAATTAATGTACTATGTATAAACATAGATAAAGAACAAAAACACAAAAACAAAACCTAACCTAAGCAAAAGTTTCAAAAAGAAGTTTATTTCAAGGAAAGCATTCCAATTGCTTTACGCAAATGAATAAAACGTTTTTGATCCAAAGGTTTTGTTAAAATGTCAGCTAATTGATCTTCAGTTGAAATATATGACAGTTGAAGAGTATTTGATTCAACTAGCTCTCTAAGAAAATGATATCTAAGTTCAATGTGTTTTGTTCTAGAGTGCAACACAGGGTTTTTGGAAATGTTTATAGCACTAGTGTTGTCACAAAGAATTGTTACCGAAGTTGCTGAAATCCGGAAGTCGCTCAACACACTTTTCATCCAAATGAGTTGGGTTGAACAACTACCCGCTGAGATATATTCCGCTTCGGCAGTCGAGAGTGCAATGCACTTTTGCTTTTTACTATGCCATGCAACAAGGCAATGGCCAAGATAAAAACATGCACCACTCGTACTTTTCCGATCATCCACAGATCCTGCCCAATCGGCATCTGAGTATCCAATAATATCTAAACTTGTTCCCATAGGATACCAAATTCCGAAATTTATGGTTCCTTTAATGTATCGGATGATCCGTTTCACCGCTTTCAGGTGAACCTCCTTTGGTGCAGATTGATATCTCGCGCAGATCCCAACACCAAAAGATATATCCGGGCGACTAGCCGTGAGGTAAAGTAGACTGCCAATCATACTTCGATAAAGTTTCTCGTCTACATTCTCACTAAAAAATTCACTTCCTAATCCTTTATTCCTAGTTCCCATTGGAGTCAGAAAATCTTTACAATTTTCTAGATCAAACTTTTTGACCAACTCCAAAGCATACTTGGATTGACACAAATGGATGCCTTCGTCACTCTGTTTCACTTGCAATCCAAGGAAATAAGTCAATTCGCCCATCATTGACATCTCAAATTCGCTTTCCATGGTTTCAGCGAATTTAGAAGCATCATTATCTCTTGTCGCACCAAATACAATGTCATCGACATAGATTTGTGCTACAATGAAGTTATTCTGATAATGCTTCACAAAGAGAGTCCTGTCAGCTCCCCCTCGAGTATAGCCCTTATCCAATAGGTGCTTTGTTAGCCTTTCGTACCATACTCGCGGTGCTTATTTTAAACCGTAAAGAGCCTTTTTCAAACGAAAAACATGGTCAGGTTGTTTACAGTCTACAAAACCTTTCGGTTGAGCCACATAAACTTCCTCGTTTAAAAACCCATTTAAAAACGCGCTCTTAACGTCCATTTGAAATAATTTTATTTTAAAATGACAAGCTATCGCGAATAAGATACGAATGGACTCGAGTCTAGCTACAGGGGCGAAAGTTTCATCAAAGTCTATACCTTCTATTTGAGAGTAGCCTTGAGCAACTAAACGTGCTTTGTTCCTGATGATGGTACCATCCTCATTTTTCTTATTCTTGAAAATCCATTTGGTACCTATCACATTGTGTTGCTTTGGAGGCTTTGTTAATTCCCAGACTTTGTTTCGCTCAAACTGATGGAGCTCTTCCTGCACTGCTTCAATCCAGTAGTCATCCTGAAGAGCTTCATCGATGTTCTTTGGTTCTAACATGGAAACGTAGCAAGCGAATCCACAAACCAACTGTCTCCGAGTTTTAACTCCTTCTTGTGGGTCTCCAATGATGTTCGATTCAGGATGATCCTTGGAGATGCGTAACGTTTGAGGTAACGGAGTACTCGGAGGTACATGAGATGATTCCTGCACATCAGATAAACTTGAAGAGCCATTAGATGCATCATTATTATTGGAAGAATTGATATGAGAAGATGCATTGGCAGGTGTATCATCATCAAGAGAGATATCGAGGGTAGATTTTTCAGATGCAAAGTGAAAAGGTTCATCTACTTTAACATTTATAGATTCTACAATCATTTTAGATTCCAAGTTAAATACTCGATATGCTCTGCTATTTGTAGAATAACCCAAAAAGATCCCTTCGTCACTTCGAGAATCGAACTTACCAAGATTTTCGCGATCACGCAAAATAAAACATCGACTCCCAAAGATACGAAAGTATTTGATATCCGGTTTTCTACTAAACCACAGCTCATATGGTGTATTTAAAGTTCCTGGGCGCAAAAACACTCGATTAATGACATAGACAGCGGTGTTCACAGCTTCAGCCCAAAAGTATAACGGTAGATTCCGGCTATGAAGCATCACACGCGCCATCTCTTGAACAACCCTGTTTTTGCGCTCAACAACACCATTCTGCTGAGGTGTATAGGGTGCCGAGAATTCATGTTTTATGCCGTTGGAAGTGCAAAAATCAATGAATTTGGAATTAATGAATTCTCCATCTCTATCACTTCTAACACGAATGATCTTTTCATTCTTTTCAATCATAATACGATGGCAAATCTCATGAAAAGAATCAAACGTATCAGCTTTCTCTTTTAAAAATGCTACCCATGAAAACCGAGAGAAATCATCAACCAATAAGAAAATATACCGTTTACCTCCCAAGGATGGTTGATGTGTCGGCCCCATTAAATCCATATGCAATAATTCCAAGGGACGTTTGGTACCAACGTGGTTCAGGTTCTTGTGTGCAACCCTTGATTGTTTTCCCTTAAGACAACCTCCGCACACAATGTTGTTTTTAAATAAAAGTTTAGGAACCCCCTTTACCACGTCTTTATTTGAAATCTTTGCTAGTTCTTTAAAATTTATCTGACCTAGTCTTTCATGCCAAAGTGTTTCATTATCCAAAGAAACTAGGTTACATTTTTCAGAAATTTTATTAGGAACAACATAACAATTGTTTTCAGATCTAACCCCTTTTAAAAAGAAGACATGGTCCTTATCAGTTACAACACATTCAACAGATGAAAAGTTAACTGAAAAACCATTGTCGCAAAGTTGACTTATGCTAATGAGGTTAGTCTTAAGGCCATCAACAAATAACACGTTTTTCAAAATCGGGCCATCTGGAATAGCTACTGTTCCTTTTCCAACAATTTTGGAAGATCGACCGTCTCCGAAAACAACGAGTCCTCCGGAGATTTTCTCAAAGGTTTGAAAACTATTTTTGTCACCGGTCATGTGACGGGAACAACCGCTATCCAGATACCAAGACGAATTATCATATGCATGCAAGGAAACATTAGTAACAAGACAAGGGAAGATTTCACCTTTGCGCACCCAAAACCTTTTGGAATGCGTCGGTAATGGTCGTGAGGTTATTCTCCTAGGTGAAGGCGTCTTGTTAGATCGATTGCTGCTCCTTGATGATGTCGTCTTGCGCGGTGAACTACCAAGTCTCTTTTCCTTTGAATGATTTGCATTTGATTTCTGAGGAATCACCCTTTTGGTAGTCGTTGCAAGAAATGTCTGAATTGAGCGTTTGGCTCCTGTCTTGCAATATCTCCTTATGTGCCCTGAAATACCACAACGAAAACATACCTTTGCGCTTGACGATACCGAAGAGAAAGAAGTAGGCTTGTTGTCGTTGTTTGTCGTGAATTCCGGTGTCGGAGGAGGAGATACCGACTGAGGCACAAAAACTGTCCCAACCGAACTAAAATTGTCTTCAGTTCGATTGTATCCGAGGCCGAACTTGTTTGATTGACCAAGACCAAGAAGCTTATCCAACTTACTCCTTCCTGATGAAAATCGCTGCAAGTCATTCTTGAGTTGGAGAATGGTCTCAGTCATTTCCAATTTTTCCTGTCGAGCCTCGCCGTTGAGCTTCAAGAAGTAATTCGCTTTGTTCACCATATCTATATAATTCTTCTCGAATTGCTCATTGGACTCTTGAAGGTAAACATTTGCTTTTATCAGATTATCCCTTTCCACTTCAAGATCGGTCGAGAGAGAAGTTACCCTTTTTACTTCTTCTTCGAGATCTTGTAATCTCCCTCTCAACCCCTTGTTTTGCTTAGCCAGTTTCTTTGAATCCCGTAAAAGTCTGTGGTAGGCTAAAACAAAATCTTCACCTTCAGAGTTACTTGATTCATCATCCGTTGCAGTTTTTTCAACCCGGGAGGAGTTGGACAATGAATCTGAAGTACTTGCCATTAAGCACATGAAGGGTGAAGACGTGGACGCGTGGAATGCCGTTGCGCTCTCTTCTTCATCACTTGAGGATGACTCATTTGACATTGAGTTGTCATCCCAGGTGACGACTTGCATCGCTTTCTTCTTCGACGGATTCTTAGTTGGACACTCCGTTGAGATATGGCCGTATCATCGGCACTTGAAGCATTGGACTTGTCCTTCTGAACTTTTCTTATCCTTTGAAAAGTTCTCTTGCTTTCTTGACTTGTAACTTGAAATACCCTTGCCTTTCTTCGACTTTCCGAAGGATGGAGTTTTACTTGAATTACCCCTTCGAAAGTTGCGGCGAAACTTCCTTGTCAAGAGAGCGAGCTGCTTCTCAAATTCCTCCATAGATAGGTTTTCGTCATCGTCTGAGGAGGATGAATCCGTGTCTTCTTCTTTTGTTGTTTTCAAAGCATAACCTGAAGACTTAGAAGAGGATGCCTTTCCCGAAGAATAGTTAGTAGTAAATGTCATTTCATAAGTTTGTAATGAACCAACTAGTTCTTCTACACGTATTTCGTCCGGGTGTTTAATAGTTTCAATGGCTGTAACCTTCGGGCGAAATCGTTCAGGAAGAGTTCTTAAGATCTTTCTTACAACCTTAAATTCTGGAATCTTCTCTCCCAGGTTAGCACATGAGTTTACGATGTCTTGCAATCGTGTATAGTAGTCCGTGAAAGATTCATTTTCTGCCATGAAAATAGAGTCAAATCTGCTCGTAAGCATTTGCAGCTTTTGAATCTTCACGAGGTTAGTTCCCTCATGTGTAACCTGAAGAACATCCCAGATTTCTTTCGCAGTCTAACATGCCGAGACGCGAGAGAATTCAGTTTGAGATAAGGCATTAAAAATAGCATTAATTCCCTTGCCATTGTAAGAAGATGAATCTAACTCTTCCTTGGTCCACTTCGACCTAGGTTTGATGGTGCGAACATCAGCAATAATTTCAGTTGGATTAGACCATCCTAATTCAATTGATTGCCACACCCGTTCGTCGATGGAAATTAAAAAGGCTTTCATCCGTACTCTCCAGTACGCATAATTTGTTCCATCAAAGAATGGGGTCTGTTGATGTTTCCACCTTCAACCATTGTTTACAACCCTATTCCCGCTCTGATACCACTTGTTGGGTTATATGTAATAATGGATCTAAATAGGGGAAAAAACACCTAGAGGGGGGTGAATAAGTGTAAACAATAAACACTCAAAAAATCATTGCGCAATTAAAAACCCAATGCAGAAATATAAATGAACACGCAAGATTTTTACGTGGAAAACTCCAAACCGGAGTAAAAAACCACGGGACCGATAACACGGTGAAATCCACTAGAATTAAACACGTACAAGGTGATATACCATACTCACAGACGACTCAACCTTTTCCATACGCTCCTAGTTGATCTTCTCCGCTCGCTCCACAACGCTTCACGAATCCACGATCTGCGTCCAACGCCGAATCCACGGCGTCCAACGCCGAATCCACGGCGTCCAACGTCGAGTCCACGACGTCTGACCGAATCCACGGTCTTCACCCAGTAGCACGCTTCGAATCCACGAACGTACCTCGCTCCGAATCCATGAGAGCGGTTGCACCTTGAATCCACAAGGCCACGCGAGTCCACGCGCCGATTTTGGGGTAAATCGTTGTTTTTGGGTGGTGATGATCCGCCGAATACTTAGATCAAGGATAGATAGGAAATACCATCTAAGTATTCATTAGTTTGATTCAACTCAAGATGTGAGTATGAAAACCTAGAATCAAACTAATCAATATAGATGAAGAAACATAGGGTAATATCTAATGATTTCCTTTCTTCTCTATATGTGGATCTTAGGCCGTATATAAGATTATATTTTATTATGACGGCTATTTTCCTTAACCCTAGAAAAAGAAACATAGGGTCTATTTATAGGTTAGAAACCCTTGGAAGAAGATAAGGATCAAAAACTGTCCGTTTCTGGAAATTTTCACGACGGCGATCCGGATCGAATTTACTGTGATCCGGATCGTCGTAACGAGTCAGCCAATTCCAGAAAACAGGGTTCGGGATCCGGATTGAATTGCCCGATCCGGATCGTTCATGTATTCCAGCAAATTCCCATGTTCGGGATCCGGATCGAAATGGCCTATGATCCGGATCGTATTTGCCAATGTACAAGCACCCTTCGGGATCCGGATTGGACTCTCTGATCCGGATCCTGAACATGTCCCATGTTCAGTTCTTGATTTTTATGCAATAAAAAATTCTTCCAAGTGTTTCTACACTACAAGAAGTATTCGGATCACCATTAATCTTTAGTTAAACTTGCCTGATCCTTTTGAATTCTTCTTTCTTGAGATTGAGGTATATGATCCAAACTTCATTCATCTTCAATCTTCAAGACTTAACACTTTCACGAAATGCGGCAAAACAAAATCCGTAACACATACAATGTATCTCAGTGAGCACGACGAGCCGTGAAATAGCTAGTCGTTCCTACTGGATACTCTAATCTGCGGATAGTAAGAGGGTCAGTGATAAAAACTAAATACTGAATAAGCATGCTGATATAATATGGAACTCCAATAAGTGTTGATAATAAATGACTGTAAACAAGCAGGAACTGAACAATAAAGGATACCAGATAAATAGCTACATGTAAATGAGTCATGGAGATGATAATAGCTATGCGTCAATGGCAGAAACTTAAGTACCCAATCACATGCCACTTTTGGTCACGCAGGACCTCAGGCTAAGCCACCGATCCGCACTATAACTGGCTGACATAACCTGCACTCACAGAGGCTCCGCCTCTCGATGCAAAGGCTCACGGGTCCTTCCTCTAGACCACTTTACCGGCAAAGAACACTAAGACGGGGGCCAGACCGCTAGTGTACGTGAAGTACAGCAGTGCGTGGCAAGTCACAATGCTATGCTCAAGCTCACGGTCTAATGACCGGGTAGTCGGCAAACCAGCCGAGATCCCCTCAGGGAAGCAACTATCTGTCTGTATATCAATTAGGTCTATCATGCATAACTGGAAATAAAAGCAAGCATCTCTGGATATAATGCAATCTAATAACTGATAGATATGAAGCAACAATAGGCATGATCAGACCATGAATATCAACTGTACTGAATACAGGAATAAAAATGACAGGTAAACAGGAAATGTCCAGGTAGATGTCTATTAACTAAGGATAAAAGACATGTAGCATAATCAAGGCTAAATCAAAAACAGGTGTCCGACTGGACTAAAGTAACCAGAGGGCCGAAAAGATAAAGCCCGAACCGAAGATAACCCACCTATGTGTAGGCCGATCCCGAACTCCCGCTAGTCACTGGGAGGCTGGTGCTGAACTGCTGGGACCTGAACAGAAACTGGAATCAGAAACAGACTCACTCATACCCATCCCGACAACACTACAGTAACACGACGCTAACCCGGAACAGGCTTTTCCCGGAAATTCCGAAAAACTATTCAACACCGAAACTGACCCGCCGATAGTCTATAAATACTCAAATACCGCGAAACGACACCTGCTGCCCCTAAATATCATAGCGTTGACGTTCGGGCAGACAGGGGCAAAATCGTAATTTCCGATGTCCAGATGTTGCCATAACTACTCGCGCAACTCCCGAAAAGCCCAATTCGGCTTCGAAGTCTCCCGACGAAATACCAAAAATACTAGACCAGCCAGGACAGTGTCGGGGATAACTAGAGGCAACAACTGACGACCAGAAATCCAAACCGAAATGCGGAACTCACGCCTGAAACCGTAAAACCGGCGATTTCGCCAATTTACGGAACGGGATCCGATTCCCGCTCAACGAAAACCTACGGAACTCTAATAAACTGACTAGACGGTGCGTAAATACTGTCTAGAGATAGCCGACACGCTACAATTGCAACTTACTCCATAAATTATTCTAAATAGCATACTTCTACTAAACTTGAATACAAAAACGTCTCGTTCTCTAAATCCAGGAATCCAGAGACAACGCCGTAAGTTTCAGCGCGTCCGTTATGACGAGACGAAGCTCGTGCTCACTGGCTTAGGCCAGCATAGGGCCCAATTACAAAGTTGGCCCATAACATTTAGGGCCCAATTACATGACATTGCTACTTCATATATTCTACTGGACCAAACTGCTATATAACTAGAGCATCATGCTTAAGAGGGACAGAGAGGGACTGTTGTGACACCCCGGAATTTGGATTAGTCCTCTATATAAATGATATAATAGGACTAAATCTCTAACCCGGCTATAGCATTTTGGATGGTAGCAAGATCCAAGAGGAACATTAGAGTTAAGCGTGCTAGAGCTAGAGTAGTTCTAGGATGGGTGACCCCCTGGGAAGTGGGGCGTCACAGTTGGTATCAGAGCCATTCACCAGCCGGAAATGTGAGATGAGTCTCGGCTGAGCCAGGGTTATATAGCGGGTAGAGCGAGGCTCCCCGGCTAATGACCGTTGTGAGTGGAGTGCAGATCCTCACAAGGTCGGCTAAGGCTAGCGAGACGAGTCTCACATCGCCTGGTGCTTGTGAGTGTGCTTGAGCCTGACGTGGACGTCAGGGCCTAAAGGGGGGAAGAATGTAACACCCCCGGAATTTGGATTAGTCCTCTATATAAATGATATAATAGGACTAAATCTCTAACCCGGTTACTGTGACGCCCCACTTCCCAGGGGGTCACCCATCCTAGAACTACTCTAGCTCTAGCACGCTTAACTCTTATGTTCCTCTTGGATCTTGCTACCATCCAAAATGTTATAGCCGGGTTAGAGATTTAGTCCTATTATATCATTTATATAGAGGACTAATCCAAATTCCGGGGGTGTTACATTCTTCCCCCCTTTAGGCCCTGACGTCCACGACAGGCTCAAGCACACTCACAAGCACCAGGCGATGTGAGACTCGTCTCGCTAGCCTTAGCCGACCTTGTGAGGATCTGCACTCCACTCACAACGGTCATTAGCCGGGGAGCCTCGCTCTACCCGCTATATAACCCTGGCTCAGCCGAGACTCATCTCACATTTCCGGCTGGTGAATGGCTCTGATACCAACTGTGACGCCCCACTTCCCAGGGGGTCACCCATCCTAGAACTACTCTAGCTCTAGCACGCTTAACTCTAATGTTCCTCTTGGATCTTGCTACCATCCAAAATGCTATAGCCGGGTTAGAGATTTAGTCCTATTATATCATTTATATAGAGGACTAATCCAAATTCCGGGGTGTCACATTCTTCCCCCCTTTAAGCCCTGACGTCCACGTCAGGCTCAAGCACACTCACAAGCACCAGGCGATGTGAGACTCGTCTCGCTAGCCTTAGTCGACCTTGTGAGGAGCTGCACTCCACTCACAACGGTCATTAGCCGGGGAGCCTCGCTCTACCCGCTATATAACCCTGGCTCAGCCGAGACTCATCTCACATTTCCGGCTGGTGAATGGCTCTGATACCAACTGTGACGCCCCACTTCCCAGGGGGTCACCCATCCTAGAACTACTCTAGCTCTAGCACGCTTAACTCTAATGTTCCTCTTGGATCTTGCTACCATCCAAAATGCTATAGCCGAGTTAGAGATTTAGTCCTATTATATCATTTATATAGAGGACTAATCCAAATTCCGGGGTGTCACAACTGTGCTCACCTGTGGCACGCCGGAGGGTGGCCGGAGGGTTGGCCGGAGCAACGCCACACTAAGCACAAGGCTCGGGTAGCACAAGTTGGGACCAAACCTATATCACAAGGCCAACAGAGGCAAGCATCAGTGCAAGGGTGCTCCCAGAAATAATTTGGGCTCGGCTAGCCCCGGCGCCGGCGGCCGGATGCGGCGGCGGCCGAGAAACACCCACAAAAACCCATTTAGATGAAAAGTTGGACCAACTTTAATCATAGGGGTCAACTGTCCAAACTAACTTGATGGAAAGCAAGAACATAGCACACAAGGCTTACCTGGGTGGTTGGCCGGCGTCCAAGTGCGGCGGCGGCGGCCGGCGGTGAAGCGCGGTTGCAACAATGGGTGCAACTGGGTCACTAGCCGGCGGCGCGGAGCGTCGGCGATCGCCGGAGCTCAAGCTCGGCCAAATCAAGGTCCTCTAATGGTGGATTCCGGCCGGCGGTGCCTGAGCCGGTGCAACTTGGACCAAACTTTCTTGCCCGGTGCAAGAGAGCTTTGTTACGGCTTTTTTGTGTTGGCATATTTCGTGAGTTGAGTCGGAGTCTTAAAGGGATCAAATTGTCAAATCAGCTTTCGAAGACTCATTGAAGATTCAACATGAGCTCAAGATAACTCTCAGGTATGATTAATTAAATCATGGTGATTTAAGTTCATTTATAATCATTGAAATCTTGAAATGATTGAAACTCGGTTTAGACGTAGGTTTGGGAACTTGGTTTTTAACTCACAACTTATTTTAAGTTTGGATTCCGGTACTTGGTCTGTTTTGGATAAATCTTATCTTGGAAAAATCAGTTTTTACATTGAGTACCGGAACCACACTTTGAGTTCCTCAAACCCGACACAGAATTTTCTGTAATTTGCATTGAGTACCGGAACACTTATTGGCGTACTAGAACATAGTAGAAAAATCTGTGTTTTGCACCATTGAGTACCGGAACCCAATATTTAGTACCGGTACTCAATGCCATCTCGGGATAAGTTTGCTAAACCGACTCTAATTAGTTTCCAAGGGTTATAAATAGATACTTAGGGTTTCTCGATACTTACCGATCATCAATTGAGAAACACTCGAGAGCATCCCTAGAGGCTAGGTTTTTATCGTTCATCTTTTAGCCTTTTTTAGGTCAATTCGACGGTTCTTCCAAGACATACTTTTTGTCGAATTGATCTAATCTTTGCTTAGAGATTCCATCCATGGTTCTTCAATGATAATCTAAGCAAAGGATCACCATCGAAGCCTATATTCTGTATCGGCTGAGTTTGCGTCGTGGATTCGACGTAGCATCGTGGATTCGGTGTGTTGAAGACGTTTCGTGGATTCGAAACGTGTGCTCGTGGATTCGAGTGGCGTTCGTGGATTCGAACGTGTGCAGTGGACGTGCAATCGGTGGAGCGCAAGATCCGAAGAAGTTGAAGGAGGGATTTGAGTCCGTGGAGTCGGTAATCACCTTGTTATTCTTCTATTCTTAGTGGATTGTTATTGCGTGTTGGTCCCGTGGTTTTTCTCCTGGATTGGAGTTTCCACGTAAATCTCGGTGTGCTATTTTTATTTTCCGCATTGATTTTTATTTTGCACTGAGATTGATTTAAGTATTACACCTATTCACCCCCCCTCTAGTTGTTTGATAGTACCTATTTAGATCCTTGTGGATCCTTAATATATAAAAACCTACAAGTGGTATCAGAGCAGGTTTTAGGTTTATCTATCATGTTGGATAAAAGTGGTAATATTTATAGACCTCATCTTTTTGATGGGACTAATTATGCGTATTGGAAAGTGAGGACGAGAGCTTTTCTCATCTCAATTGATGAGCGGGTATGGCAAACCGTGGAATACGGTTGGGTGCATCCTGTTGAGGAAGTAGGAAATTCTACTACCCCAAAACCTCGCTCTAGATGGTCCAAAGAGGAAATCGAAAGATCGTCTTACAATGGGAAAGGTATGAACGCTATATTTAATTCTCTTTCCTTGATTGAGTTCACACGAATTTTCGCGTGTGAAACTGCAAAGGAGATTTGGGATATTCTCAAAATTATACATGAGGGTACTAATCTAGTAAAAATTCAAAAGCTCCAGATGCTTACAAGTCAATTTGACTCAATTCATATGGATGAGTATGAATTGTTTACTGATTATTACACTAGACTTCAAAATATAATCAATACTTGTGCTAATTTAGGAGAAAAGATTCCGGAGTCGAAAATTGTAAGAAAGATACTTCGGACTCTTCCGGAACAGTTTAGGGCAAAGGTTGCCGCCATTGAAACCGTTAGTCATCTGGATGAGATGAGAGTAGAGGAATTAGTAGGTGCTTTACAAACTTATGAGATGACTTTTCCTACTAATCAAATTTCTTCCAAGTCTTCTTCTAAGCTTACAGGCATTGCATTCAAATCAACAAAGGAAGAAGATGGCGAATCAAGTTTCGACGATGAAATCTCTTTTGCCAAATTTGAAAAACAATTGGCGCGGATCATAAAGAAATTTCGTCGGAAGTTTTGGAAGAATCGAACCGATGGATCTTCATCCTCGAAACCATCTAAAGGATCATCGGGTTCTAAATCCTCTAATCTCAAAAGCTCTGCAAAACCTTCTAAAGAAAAAGATGAATTCGAAGGAGAAATCCAATGTTATCGATGCAAAGGCTACGACCATATTTCAACGGATTGTCCTTCTAAGAAATCATATAAAAAAAAGGCTTTGCAAGTGAAAACTTGGGACGATTCTACTTCTAATGAATCGACCTCAAGTAAAGAGGAAAAAGTTGTTGCCTTTCATGCCTCTCAAATTCTCTCTTCTAATTTTTGCTTATCATCTTTAGTTACTGACTCTACTCCTTTGATTTTGTATGAAACATCAACATCCGGCGGAGAGTCATCAAGTGAGGGGGAGTCAGACGAAGAAGAACTCGTTGAGGCATATCAACAACTTCTTGCGGAATCTAAGAAGATGACCAAGCATATCAAGAAGTTGAGGAAGCAACGACTTGAGGTTCAAGACGAGAATCATGCTTTAAAGATAAAACTTCATGATCTCGAGGAGGAACAAGGACCTTTATTGGATAACAATAAAATCCTCCAAGAAAAGCTAAACCAATCGGAGACAAACGCTAAATCATATATGGACAAGATTGGTTTTCTAGAAAAACAGTTTGAGGAGATTCATGTCACCAACCAAGCTTTGACCAAGCAAGTTCATCAACTTAAATCCGACATACAAAGGCTTTCAACCGGTTCGAAGAAACTTGATTGTATGTCCGGATTAGGTCAAACAAGCAAGGTTGGTTTGGGATTTAAAAAGAACCAAACTGTGAAGGCTTCAAGTTCCACAACTAAATTGAAAGGAAGAACTTGTCACCAATGTGGACTTGAAGGACACTTGATGAAGTTGTGCCCGAAAAAGAGAAAGAGGAATTCTTCGGCAACTTCATCTACAGAGCGAACTCAACGGAATCAAAAGACACATCAAGTCAAAGGAGTTCACTCAATCCACCAAAGGTCCGAGCCACAACATCAATCATACAAGTGGATCATTGGGAGGCAAAGATAGAAGGTGGACCAACAGTCAAAGCTATCATCTCCCAACCACAATGAATCAAGACAACCCAAAGTCCGACGATTTTGGATTCGGAAAGGTGATATCTTTCCTTGTCTTAAGTTCTAAATAGTTTATGACTGTATGTAATGCTTTGATTGGTTTTCCTTTCATACTTTTCTTAATCTCTGCATTACATGTTTTCAATGCTCTTTGTTTTTATGTTTTGTTTTTGAACAAAAGGGGTTTTACGAACGAGTGCATTAAATTTGAAAAGGATTTACTTTCATTCACTCCAATTTAATCTTATATGGATTATCAACTTTACTCCATAATCATAATCTTTGAAGATATTTCGTTATAGGAGTTTTTGATAATTATATTCATCAAATTTTAGTAATCATGTGTGACCTTTAGATGCTTAATCTATCTCGGTTGTGTGAGTTCTTTGTGATAAACATGAGACAACCGATAGACTAAAATTTGGGATTTAATTCTTTCACATAAGAGATTGCATTTTTACAAGGATAATAAATGAGTTGCAAAAGATGTGGAAAGAGTTACATACGAAAGGAGTGTGAAAACTACCACCACATGTTGGAAAGAGCTGCCACCCCGGTCGTCCGGTTTGTGTGTGAAGCTACCACATGTTTTGGATGCTTGAAAAATATTTTTGAAATTTTTAGTTGAAGCATTCGGAGATTTATATTCAAAGATCTTATATTTTGAACAATCTCCTGGTTGGTATAAGGTGGGATAGTTTAAAGATGCTCAAAGAGCCACCCTTAGGTATTTTAGTGCTTATCTCAATTTGAAAGGGTAGAATTCAAAATTGATTTCATTTGGAAATCTCTGTAAGTCATCTTTGTAAATCCGTTACATCTTGATAGAGTTTGGATCTCAAGATTATTTTTGATGACTTATGTTTGACGTATATAACATGAAAAACGGTTTATAATGTCTTATCTTTGTTTTTCATGATTTCGGAGTAAATCTGTTTAATTTTTGTGAAATTAATTGGATTGAATGACATCTATGTGAATTCATTATTTTTCAAAGCACTTAAATGAATTTCTTGATGGTATACAAATTGGTATTTGAAAAGATTTCAAAATTTGGATTTGTTTCAAGAAATTTTTGCTTTTTGGCTCTGGTGTACCGGTACCTGATTTTTAGTACCGGAACCAAGATTCCGGTTCAGAAAACCCAATCCGGATCCTGAACAGGAAAATTCTCTGTTTTTCACTTGAGTACCGGTACTCCATGTTTAGTACCGGAACTAAATTGTCGGATCCGGATCAGCTGTGTTTTTCAATCCGGAACCCGAACGCATGATTTTCAGATTTTGTATTGCGTACCGGTACACGACCTTTGGTACCGGTACTCAATCTGGATTTTCTTATATTCCAGAACTCATGAGTTTTATTTCACTTCTCCCATTTCAAAACACTCCCTCTCTCTCTCTAAAACATCTCTAAGGGATTTTTCATCAAGATCAAGAGATTTGTTGCATTGATTTGTAAGTTCTTTTATTAATCTTGCTTTCTTTTGCCTCAAAACCCTAGTTTTAAGTTTTGATGTTTTATTTAGAGATTTTTGAGTTGATCCTTACTCCAAATGAAATCTCTTGCATAAATTACCCCTATTTCATATTTAGAACATAAATGGTTGCTTTCTATGTAATTAGATTTATGTTTCCATGCTTATATCCTTGAATCTAACATGTACATATGTTCTTGACAATAAAAAATTGAGAATTAGGGCTTTCAATGTAAATGGATTTTAAATGTTGAATTATCAAATGTGACATGTTTAGAATGTTTCTTAAACATGTTTAAGCCTTCCTATAAGATCAAATCATAGTGCATTGTGTTTTTTGTAGGAAATGACATTTTCGTGGCTACTTGCACTTGTGATCTTAATGGCCACTGGAAGTGGACATGGGCGTGGTCATGAAAAGAAAAAGACTACAAAACGATCACGCAATGAAGGTTCGACTAGCTCGGAATCTGAACATTCCTCAGAATATGAAGAAGAATCTGTTCAAGGAAAGGGAAAAGCACCTATGGCTCCTAGGAAAAAGAAGGGTGCGGATTCTCCTCCGCGTAGAAGTACCGGTGGACCGGTAATACGCGAACGCTCTCAACGGCGATCAAATGTTGATGAAGGTGAACAGCATGTGAGTGCAAAACGCCGTGCTATATTTGCAAACCGTACATGCATTGGAGAGCGACACGTTAATTTTAACGAGCTATGTCGTGAAGTGCCAGACTTTGCAAGGCTATTGGAACGAAGTCATATTCAGCCACTTGGCAGAGTTCAACCTAAAATGGGTTTTTGTGTGGAGATCATCAGGGAGTTCTACATGAGAGCAAATATACTTCAAAAAGACCATGACACAGGGGCTTTCGTCATTGAGACAACAGTTAGAGACGTCAAGTTTGACATTACTCCAGCAGTATTTGGTGCAAATCTTGGATTAGCTGTTGACACTTCTGGTCTATATTACACTGATGGTGACTTCCGACATAACACCCATTGGGACATCGTTGTGAACTCTATTTGCAAGTCAGGGACGCACACTAATAGGTCGTATGTTGAATCAAAGGACCTAAAACCAGAGTATCATATTTTGTCCTTAATCGTATGCTACAACCATTGCCCACACTGGGGACCAAAAGGATCCGATGGGATCGACTGCTTCTTCTCTTTTTCCTTGGTCACCCGGAGAGTGCAAATGGAATTAATATCAACATTCCATTTCTTATTTGGCAGCAAATGGCACATGTCATTGAGGGAACAAGGCAACGTGAGCTTCTTCCGTATCCAATTTTGATAACTCGTATTTTGGAAGATCACGGAGTTGACATTTCTTGTGCCAAATATGATTACGGCTTGGGCGCAATTGATGGAATCACCTTATCCAAGTCGATTAGCACTCTGAAGACTTTTGGGCATACAAAAGGCTATGCAAGTGAAGCAACACCGAGTGCACCGCCTCGCCAAGAATCTCCTGAATCAGATGAGGTAGTAACACTTCAGACATTGCATCGGGATGTTCGCTCTTTAAAGAAAACGATGGAGCAAGGCTTCAAGAAACTTGAGGATGGTTTAAAGAAGATCTTTGATATCCTTGGGTGCAAAATGATGATGTGGTCACTGGAGCAACTGCACCGAGTACATCGCATGGACCAACATCACATGATGATGATGATGATTCAAATAAGGATGAGTGATTTCTTTCTTGTTTTGGTTTTTCAGTTTCTTTTCACTTGTTGTTGAACAAGAACTCTAATTGTCTTGTAACTAAGAACTTATCCTCCTAGTATTTTTCTTTTTGCCTATATTCACTGTTTGACAATTTGTGACAAAAAGGGGGAGAACAGAAATGATGGTCGAATCAAAAGAAAAAGGGAGAGAATGCTCAAGACAGGGGGAGATGAATAAAGAAAAGATTGAGGACAAGAGCCACAAAACAAAACGAGCCGGAAAAACAAAAGAACCAACTGGACGGATCAAATGTGGGATTTACATTTAATTCTAACGACTAATGTTTGATTTTGTTTGGAGTTTTTGTTTTGCAGGAACTACATCACTTTAAGACTCCAAGTCCTAAGTCATAGAGTATGTTCTAGGACTGTTTGGTTCAATTGTATTTTTATTTATTGGATCTTTCACGCAAAGAAAATCAATGTTTTGGTGATAACATTGAGTTTCGATTGTTTGGTTTAAGATGAGTGACTTGAGCGGTTTTATGTATTTTTGGGTTTTGTCACAAAATTGCCAAATGGGGAGATTGTTACGGCTTTTTTGCGTTGGCATATTTCGTGAGTTGAGTCGGAGTCTTAAAGGGATCAAATTGTTAAATCAGCTTTCGAAGACTCATTGAAGATTCAACATGAGCTCAAGATAACTCTCAGGTATGATTAATTAAATCATGGTGATTTAAGTTCATTTATAATCATTGGAATCTTGAAATGATTGAAACTCGGTTTAGACGTAGGTTTGGGAACTTGGTTTTTAACTCACAACTTATTTTAAGTTTGGATTCCGGTACTTGGTCTGTTTTGGATAAAGCTTATCTTGAAAAAATCACTTTTTACATTGAGTACCGGAACCACACTTTGAGTTCCTCAAACCCGACACAGAATTTTCTGTAATTTGCATTGAGTACCGGAACACTTATTGGCGTACCGGAACACAATAGAAAATTTTGTGTTTTGCACCATTGAGTACCGGAACCCAATATTTAGTACCGGTGCTCAATGCCATCTCGGGATAAGTTTGCTAAACCGACTCTAATTAGTTTCCAAGGGTTATAAATAGATACTTAGGGTTTCTCGATACTTACCGATCAATTGAGAAACACTCGAGAGCATCCCTAGAGGCTAGGTTTTTATCGTTCATCTTTTAGCCTTTTTTAGGTCAATTCGACGGTTCTTCCAAGACATACTTTTTGTCGAATTGATCTAATCTTTGCTTAGAGATTCCATCCATGTTTCTTTAATGATAATCTAAGCAAAGGATCACCATCGAAGCCTATATTCTGTATCGGCTGAGTTTGCGTCGTGGATTCGACGTAGCATCGTGGATTCGGTGTGTTGAAGGCGTTTCGTGGATTCGAAACGTGTGCTCGTGGATTCGAGTGGCGTTCGTGGATTCGAACGTGTGCAGTGGACGTGCAATCGGTGGAGCGCAAGATCCGAAGAAGTTGAAGGAGGGGTTTGAGTCCGTGGAGTCGGTAATCACCTTGTTATTCTTCTATTCTTAGTGGATTGTTATTGCGTGTTGGTCCCGTGGTTTTTCTCCTGGATTGGAGTTTCCACGTAAATCTCGGTGTGCTATTTTTATTTTCTGCATTGGTTTTTATTTTGCACTGAGATTGATTTAAGTATTACACCTATTCACCCCCCCTCTAGTTGTTTGATAGTACCTATTTAGATCCTTGTGGATCCTTAATATATAAAAACCTACAAGCTTCATAGGGTGGTAGCCGGCGGCGCAGGTGAGCGGCGGCGCCGGACGGCGAAGATCGGCCAAGACAAACTTTTGCCCGAAACTAGGGCTGACTCGTACGCCCTCGATCCTTAACCGATCAACACCCAACTTCGGGAGATGGTTGCAGTCATCGAGAAGACCCTCTTCAACGGTCTTGATCTTTGGTTCAACGGCCTGATGAGAATGGCGCCCGAGATCAACTGAAATCGATAATTCTGGCAAGAGGTCACTCCCGCCGGCAGCCTGGACAACGGCGGCGGCTCGGACTACACAGGGAGGATCCCCTCTACGTCAGGTAAACAATGAATGGGTACTTGGCCCATTTAAAAATAAAAACCTCCAAGAACTCACCTCGCCGAAAACTTCAAGGAAGAAGGAGGTGGCCCGCGGCGGCGGCAACCGTCGAGGAACCCTTGGCTCGGTTGCGGCTTCACAGAGGAGTTCTCAGTCGAAGCTTGGGCCAACCAAAACACTACAAGAATGCATCCCCCAACGTCAACCCGAGAACACTAAGGTTTTCTCTTACTTCTTCTTCTTCTCCGGCGACCGGACGGCGGCGAATCTTGGCGTCGGTTGGAGGAGAGGGTGAAAAGGTGTCGGTTGCAGAGGAGGGAGGCAAAGGGTTGGCTTCGGTGTGGATCTCCAAAGGTCACAACCCACCCAACGTATATAGTGCATTTTGCATAAATCCACTTTGGTCCCTCCACACTCACTATTTGGACTTAAGTCCTTTAGCAAAAATGCTTCTCTTACAGTTTAGTCCCTCACTCTAATATGACACGCTTTACGGAGCAAAAATATTTGGGTTTTTCTGCAAAATACCGCATTTTTTGCCGAATTTCATGCTTTTCGAGGCGTTTCGCTCGTCGAGACGAAAAACGGATTTCGCCACGACGTCCGGCACGTCGAAACCTACAACATAGCAATTTTCGTTTCTCGACGCGATGCCCGGATAAAATCTCGGTCCATGATTACTGTACAAAAATACAATTTATTTAGCTTTTTGAGACTCCAGGGTGGTCAAACGGAAATTCCGTCAGCGCCATTGCGTTCAGATCGACGAAACCGATCAAAACGACAACCTGGATCGCTATGTTCGGAGTCCAAACAGCGAATCGGTCAACGTTACATCCGACGAAGTCCCGAAATTGGGGTTACTGTTCATCTACAGTAATCACTAATTAACACTGCGCACAGAGCAACTGTTTCACTTGTCGCGATACTCGACCGCTTCTTCGCAGATTTCTGGAAGATCCGATTGTCAGATCGAAATGCGCTGAATATGAATCTTGCTCAGTTCGACGAGACGATCGCAACGGTCATCTCAGATTTTCAAGATCATGTTCGGATTAGAAAATAGCCATTTGCCTCGTAAATTGTGCAACTTGCACACCGGCGATTGACCAAGTAAGTCAGTATAGGTCTTTTGAACCCAAACTCAGGCTGAAAATCATCTTCAATTTATTTATTAAAAATAAAATATTTCAGATTATTACATCACTCCCCCCTAAAAAAAAGTTTCGTCCCCGAAACTTAGTACAACTAGGAGGTAAATAAATGAGGAAAACGCTCGAACATGTCCGACTCGCGCTCCCATGTGGCTTCGCGTTCCTCGTGGTTCTCCCATTGCACCTTTGTAGGTTTTTATAAGAATCCACACGGATCTAAATAGGTACTATCAAATAACTAGAGGGGGGGTGAATAGGTGTAATACTCAAAAACCAATTTCAGTGCAAAATAAAAACCAATGCGGAAAATAAAAAACAGCACACCGAGATTTACGTGGAAACTCTAATCCAGGAGAAAAACCACGGGACCAACACGCAATAATAATCCACTAAGAAAAGAAGAATAACAAGGTGATTACCGACTCCACGGACTCAAACCCCTCCTTCAAGTTCTTCGGATCTTGCACTCCACCGATTGCACGTCCACTGCACACGTTCGAATCCACGAACGCCACTCGAATCCACGAGCACACGTTTCGAATCCATGAAACGCCTTCAACACATCGAATCCACGATGCCGATTTAGGAAATCGTTGTTTTTCTTAGTGATGATAATCCGCCGAATACTTAGATTAAGAATAGATTAGAAAACACCATCGAAGTATTCATCAATTTGATTCTACAAGAATTAGGAGTTTGGAAACCCTAGAATCAAATTGATCAATATAGACGAAGAAACATGAATTAATCGTGTATTCCTTTCTTCTCTATATGTGGATTGATCCCTTTTTCTGGATACCCTAAAAGATGAAATTAGGGTCTATTTATAGGTTAGAAACCTTTGGAAAGAGATAAGCATCAAAATCTGACTTAACAGAATTTTTCACGCACGACGGTCCGGACTGGATTTGGCTGATCCGGACTGTCGTCTTTTTTTCAGCAATTTTCCTGAAAAAACAGTTCGGGTTCCGGACTGAAATTTCCTGATCCGGACAGTTCATGCGATTTCATTAAACACATAGTTCGGGGTCCGGACTGAAACAGGGGAGGTCCGGACTGGATTTCTGCATGAACTAAACTATGTTCGGGGTCTGGACTGGATTGGTCTGATCCGGATCCTGAACATCCAATTTGCCCAGTTTTTGATTTTTAAGCAATGAAAACTTATCCAAGTGTTTCTAAACTACACAAATGTATTCGGATCACCAAAATTATTTAGTTAAACGTACCTGATCATTCCGAATCCATTTTTCTTGAGATTGGTGTAATTGATCCACAATTCTTCATCTTCAATCTTCAAGACTCAAAATACTGAGTGTCAACTTGAGCTCTTGTTGAATCTTCTCTGAGTCTTCGATTGCTGATTGACAATTTGATCACTTCAAGACTCCGACTCAACTCACGAAATATGCCAACACAAAAAGCCGTAACAACCTTGCCATAGGGGATTGATCTGTTCCTCAGCTTCTTCTCATCTCGCGCAAGGATCTTCAGAGGTGCCTCATCATAGCTCAGATCCTCACGAAGCTGGACTGCGGTGGGGCTAATAATATGCGAAGGATCCCTGATGTACTTCCGGAGCATAGAGACGTGGAAGACGTTATGCACACGGGCGAGGCTAGGAGGAAGAGCCAGTCGATAAGCTACATGACCAACACGCTCCAGTATCTCAAAGGGACCGACAAACCGGGGATTAAGCTTGTTGCGGATCCCAAATCGCTTGATTCCACGAGTTGGCGACACCTTCAACAGGACATGGTCACCAATTTGGAACTCCAAGTCTCGTCGTCGCTGATCCACATAGCTCTTCTGCCTGCTCTGCGCGGTCAGCAACTGCTGCCTCGCCACGCGCACTCTGGCCTCAGCATCCTCAAGTAACTCTGGCCCGATAACACGGCGCTCACCGACGTCATCCCAGCAGATAGGGGAACCACATCGGCGCCCATACAGTGCCTCATAAGGAGCCATACCGATACTCGCTTGATAACTGTTGTTATAGGCGAACTCCACCAAAGGAAGATACCGGTACCAGCCGTCTCCGTACTCCAATACACAGGCTCTCAGCATATCCTCCAGTGTCTGAATGACTCGCTCAGACTGCCCGTCACTCTGTGGGTGGAAAGCAGTACTAAAGTTCAACTTTGTGCCCATAGCCTCCTGTAGACTCCTCCAAAACTGGGACACGAAGCGAGTATCCCAATCCGAGACGATCGACACCGGAACGCCATGGAGTCGAACGATCTCATCAATGTAGAGCTGGGCGAGTCGATCTCGGGTCCATGTCGTGTGTATCGGCAGAAAGTGGGTCAACTTGGTGAGTCGATCCACGATGACCCAAATCGCATCATGACCTCACTGGGATCGAGGCAGACCGGTAACAAAATCCATAGTAATCTGCTCCCACTTCCAAACTGGTACAGGAAGCGGTTGCAGTTTCCCCGCCGGTCTCTGATGTTCTGCCTTCACCTGCTGGCAAACCAAACACTGAGCCACATGGTTCGCCACATCGGCCTTCATCCCAGGCCACTAGTAGTGCTGCTTCAGATCCCGGTACATTTTAGTCCCGCCAGGATGTACCGTATACAGGGATCGATGAGCCTCAGTAAGAATATCCTTCTTCAGCATCAAGCATATTCACCAAAAACCAATTTATAATGAAAAGCAGCATCAAGCATTTTATATGTTGAGTTCCATCTAGTCGAAATATCACTTGATAACCCTCTTTCTGTAGAGAGACCCAACTGCTTAGCAATTTCACCAAATTTTTGAAGTCGACCAGGAGACTTCTTGAAGTATTTTACCGACTCCCTTATGTCATAAATTATTTTAGCAATTTCTTTAAGACCATCTTGAACTATCAAGTTCAAGACATGTGCACAACATCTAATATGAAAGAACATGCCCTTGAAGTGAAGCTTGTTTCTCCTTTGGAAGTTCAAAATTAAACTTCTAGCTGCCACGTCATTACTTGAAGCATTATCTAAGGTGATCGTAGACACTTTATCTTGAATCCCCCAATCTAACAAGCAATCAGAAATAGCATCGAAAATAACCAAACCAGTGTGTGGTGGCTCTAGCTCAATAAAATTAATGATACGCTTTTGCAATTGCCACTCTGAATCTATATAGTGAGCAGTCAAAGCCATATACCCGATTGTTTGTTTGGACGTCCAACACTCACATGTAAGTGATATTTTATCAACATTCTTTCTTCAATTTCTCATTTTCTGTATCATAGACTTTTAAGCACTCATTCTTAATAGTGTTTCTACTCACCTTTTGAAAATTATGATTCAATGCCTTACACAATATATTGAACCATGTGTGTTCAACCATTGTAAATGGATATTCATGAACTATAATCATCTTGGCCATTATTTCTCGAATTTTAAAGATGTCGTAAGATGCAGTAGAGCCACTGTAGATAGGTGAAAATTCTATCTCATTATCTAGAGCTTCAATTGGTGTAAAATTGATTACACCTTGACCTTTAGGTTGATTTTTCAAGTAAAAACACTCATTGATATGCCTTTTTAGTAGTGAAGTGGTGCCCGACTTTGGTTTTGCATACTTCTTACTACAATATTTGCATTTAATCTTCTTCACTACCACTTTATTCTCAAGAATGTCTACTTCTTCAAAATATTCCCAAACCTTAGAAACTTTTTTGCGAATTTTCTTTTCATCTAGTTCATTTTCAATATCTTCGACATCATTATTATCAGCTGTCTCATTTTTCTCTTGAGTATCACTTGGTTCATTAGTGCCAACAACAAATGCTGATTGTTGAGATAAATGAGGATATGGTAAAGTTGGAGAAGACATAACTAAAAATATAGAGAGAGAGATAAATAAGTACTTACTAGCATACTACATACTAAAGAGTAAAGAACAATAATATGAAAAAAAAAAAATTATGATTCATTCAAAAAATGAAAACTGTGAACTTACTAATTATGATTCATACCTCTAAAATTAACTACATACTGTGAACTTACTTAAAAATTATGATTCATACCTCTAAAATAACACACTGTGAACTTACTAATTATGATTCATACCTCTAAAATTAACTACATACTGTGAACTTACTAATTAAAATATGATTAAATCTCATATTTGATTTATCTGTTTTTAAATGGTTATGAGAATGCACATGACAATGAACCTTCAATACAGTTTTTGTTAGCAAAGTATGTGTTTCGAGACTTACCCTGTTAAATTTGGAATGAATTTTTTCATATAGATGCTTCCTGATTATCTTCTGGCTATTATGGGTAGTTATGATTTCACAGAGATGTAAAATTATCTTTTTGATAGTAGCTTTGTCAAATGTCAATGGACTAATGCTGAGCTTTGTATGGTGAAGGTTTTTGAATAGAAGAGCATGGAACAAACTCTAGAATCTGGATAAACGCTGAATCTAAGAATTTAGGACTGGCCTATTGGTATTATAACTTATAAGTGGCTAAAATCTTAGGCAGGAACTGATATATCTCACAGCAGGAATGGACCATTAATTCTATTTTTTACATACTAAAAAATATTGATAAATTCACCTTTAGTTATCAATTAGTTGTGTTGATTTTCATACCTCTAAAATAAATGCGAGCAACGTCGGTGGAGCGGCGAAGCGAGGCTACTCTGGACTCTGGAGTGCGGTGGGGAGGCGCCGAGGCGACACCGAGTGCGGCGGAGAGGCCCCGAGGCGACTCCGACTCCGAGTGCGGCGGAGCGGCGGATTGGGAGAGATTGGAGAGAGCTAGAGAGGCAGTCGCAGGCTCGCAGCTAGGGGTGGCAAAATGAATCCGCCGCAGCCTGGGTCCTGGAAGAGATTGGAGAGAGCTAGAGAGTAGAGATAGAGCTAACAGAGTGGCTCTTTTAGGGCAAAATGAATTAGGGTTAGAAGTTTAGAATTGTGAGTTGTGATTTGAGAGTTGAGAGATCTTGTCCCTTCAAATTTTAATCTAATGGTTGAAATTTTATATATAAATGGGTCTCTTTATAGATGGGTCTCTTTATAGATGGACCTCTTTATGTAAATAAGCCTCTTAACAATTAAGTTGGGCTTTATATTAAAGTTGGGCTAAAAAATAAATAATAAAAATTTATATTATATATATAATTATAATATATATATATATATATATATATATATATATATATATATATATATATATATATATATATATATATATATATATATATATATATATATATAATATAAAATATATATATTCGAGCTGTTATCGAGCCGAACACGAGCGAGGTGACCCCAGCTCGTGTTCAGCTCGTTTATTAAACGAGCTGAAAAATTCGGCTCGGATTCGGCTCGTTTACTAAACGAGCGAGCCGATCTCGAGCTCATTTCGAGCAGAACACGAGCCGGCTCGCGAACAGCCAGCTGAATTGCTACCCATAAGTGTAACGTTTATTTTTTTCTTAATAGTGTAACGTTTAAGCAGATGATGTAATCATTATATTACTAATAATGCAACATTTGTATAATTTTCAGAATATACAAATATTATACTATTCACTATTTAAGAGAATATTGCACTATTTTATTTTATTAATTATATTTTTTTTATTTTGTTTTAAATGATGATTCTCAATTTTTGAGAAAGATAGATACAATTATGACTTAATAGTTGCCATTTTCAATAAATTTGACACTTTATTTGATATGCAGTTGTAATTTATTTTTTTTTAAAAAAAATAGTGCAATATTTTTTCCTAATAGTACAACGTTCATAAAAATTATGTAAATATTTGTACAAATAGTACAATATACGCATAATTTATACACATAATATATATTTTTTATAATATATTATAATATATTATATTATTTGTACGTAATATATTATATTATTCATAATTTATATAAAAAATATGTAATATAGTATAAATTGTGAAAATATTGCACTATTTAAAGAATATTTTATTTTTATTCTTTTCTTATTATTAAATTATTTTTTTTATATGTTAGATGAGAATTTTATTTTTCAAAAAAAAAAGATAACTGCAATAATAATTTGTCAGTTGTATTTTTCAAGACATTTAATGCTTATATTTTTTATATATTTCGAAAGTTAATTTTATATAACTCCCTATAAACATATCGAATAACAGATATATTTCTACAAAGTTCAACCATTCATATTTATCTTTTAAAAATCCTAAGTTGTTAATATATATTCATCTAGTTTATTACTGTTTATTTTTTTAACAAAATATAAGTAAAAAATTAATTTTGTCCCTGTAAATATGTACATTCAAAAATCTCAACCATTAAAAAATACTAATTAAGATTAAATATTTAATCTATAGTTAATTATATATTTTTTAACGATTATTGACGGTAAAACTATAAATAAATAATTTAATATTTTTTTAAGAATATATTTACAGAAAACTATATAATTTTAATATTGTTAAAAAAAATAATAAGCCCAAATTTATAAAAGTAAAAAATTAATAATTTTTTTAATGCAAAAAAACTAAAAAATATAGATGTGTATCTTACATCTTACGGCAAAAAAAAAAAATACTAAATATATATTTAAAAAATAAATATATATCTTACATTCTATTTATTTAAAAATAAAAAAAATTTCAGCCGAAATAAAAAAATCTTCAAAAATAAATAAAATTTAAAATATACATTTTACTTGGCATTTTCCAAAAATATATGGCCTTGCCTTTTGAATCCAACTTTCGAGGGCCGCTAGTCCGATTCGCTTGCATAAGTTGCAATACGTCCGTCCATACGCACGCCAACAACAAATTACCACTTCTCGATTCCAATGATCGATTCCCAATTCCTAATCACAAAAAAACATCTGCTTCGAAGCAGGTACCAACGCGGGCCCCACCACGACGCATCGAACCGGTGACGTCACCAAACACGTCTGCTCTTTTGGACCCCGCTGTCAAACCCCAGCGACCAGCGTGCTCTCCAAGCCACGACCACAAAAATTAGTGCTGCACCCGGTGCACCCACATGTTGATTACTGTGTATTTACTATATGTAGAATTTTAGAAGAGAGTTTTTTCCCCGAAATTTTGTTATATATTTTTAAAAAATAATTATTATATTTAGACTTCAGTTAAATAATTTAATTTTATTATCTAATTATATATTATTTTTACTTAACAGTATTGATGAAAATATTAAGAATACTTTATTAGAAATTGTAAATTTGTATAATTAAAATATTTAAACTCTTAATAATATTATTATTTTAGAGTGTACAGAATATACGGACGCCAAGCAGGGCGGTGTACAGAGTATACGGATGCACCCGGTGCAGGTAATGAACTGACCTTTTTGTGCACTCCCCGCTACTATAAATAGCAACCCCTTCCCCACCCCAAATTATAGCGACCCCGTAATATCGTCCCCCTTCAAATTAGCGAGAGAGAGTGAGAGAGAGAGAGAGCCTCAGAATCCCCTCGAACCTTCGCGAAGCCCCACGATGTGCCCCTCCGATCGCCACGCGCCGGAGCTCCGCCCCGCCTTCGACGTCCTCGACGCCGACCGCGACGGCCGCATCAGCCACGACGACCTCAAAGCCTTCTTCTCCTCCGCATCCGCCGCACCCCTCCTCACCGAGGACGACATCGTCGCCATGATCTCCGCCGCCGACGCCGACCGCAACGGCTTCGTCGACTACGACGAGTTCGAGCGCGTCCTCGTCTGCCGCCACCGCCGCAGCAGCAGCAGCAGCAGCAGCGCGGGGTCCCGCGGCGGCGTGATGGAGGAGGCGTTCCGCGTGATGGATCGGGACGGGGACGGCAAGGTGGGGTTCGAGGATCTCAGGGCGTACCTGGACTGGGCGGGGATCCCCGCGTGCGACGACGACGTGCGCGCGATGATCCGCATCGGCGGCGGAGACGGCGCCGACGGGGTCTGCCTCGACGCCCTCGCGAGGATCCTCGCCGTCGATTTCGCCTAGGGTTTTACCAGAAGGATCGGCGACCTCCTCCCCTCTTCCTCCGCTCCACTTTTTTTTTTTTTTTTTTTTTTTTTTTTTTTTTTTGCTCTTTCGTGGCGACTTATGACGACGATGGTGACAATTATTACGTATTAGAAATGAGATTTTTTTTATTTTTTTTATTTTGCCATGGAAAGTCTCATCTGTATAATGTATGCAAGTTGTATCAACAAATTCAAATATTATTATTATTATTATTATTACTATTATTATTATTATTATTATTATGTTGAATTAGAATCTACAATTTTACTAGTTGACTAATATTGCATTTGAAGAAGTTGTTCTTAAATGCATTTCGATTGTTCGTTAAGAAATGTCAAAAGTTTGCACAATGAAAATGATTTTTTTTTCTTTTGGAATTGTCGAGAGCCTTTAGATGGCCCCCGCCCTGTTTGTACCATATATTTTTATTTTTTTTTTAAGCACTACTTATGAAAAATTTCCAGCACATGGGAGTGGAAGGAAGAAAACAAAAACCGGTCCTGGCCATATTAGAGCTCCGTGTCTATTACCATTGACCGTTGTTCGTGTTTTTAATGGTTTGGTTTAAAATTTTGATGATTGATATTTAATTTTTTTAAAAAAAAATAAATAAATCAGATAGATTTACTATTTTTCTCGTAAAAGGAAAAAAAAAAATATATTGAATGAAATTAAGGTCAAAACTTCTCAACTGTAGAACCTTGATATCTTTTAACTATGAAAACTTTTTGTTGGCAGAGAGAATAGGCAAAATTATCATAGAGACTGATAATTTCTTCCTAGGCCGTTTTTGGAGGTTCAAATAAGTTATTTAAAATTGATGATTTTTTTTTTTTATTGTATAACGATATGTTTTAATTTATTTTAAAAATATAATATTTATTCAAAAAAAATATAATATTTATTGTACAACTTGGGTGAGAACAATAGGAGGTGGATTGTTTGTAATCCATTTGAAATTCAAATTAATCCATTTGAAATTCGAAATTTGAATATGATCATGTATGAGAGAAAGAAAATATTGAGAATCTGGTATCGATCGTCGGGATTCCACAATGAAAACATTAAATTAAAATTTTATCATAAATTCATCTTATCAACAAAAGTTGGAACCGACAAAACCAACAAAAAAAAAAAAAAAAAAAAAAAAAATGTGAGTGAAATAAAATTTATGAACTAATAAAAAAACTATACCAACTCCTCTTCTATAATAGATATCTTATGTATGTACCGGTGCACTAGATGTATACAATAATATTCAACTTTTTCTCAAGTACGGTCTTATAGACTTAAAACGTATTCTACGTAAAAACTTTTAATATTGAAACTATATATAAAGCTCTACCCAAAATATATCTAAATCTATTTAAATTAAAATTATATTCTAATTAATATTTAAATTTAAATTAATTTATTTTTAACAAATTTAAATATTAATTTTAATTTAATTAAAATGTAATTACAAAACTAATTAAATCATAAAAAAATAATAGTGAAGGTGAGAGACTCCAAAGCAGTTATGGAGCGGAAAGATAATGTGTTAGTTATTCCGATGGGCTAAAAGAGTATAGAAGAGGAAAAAGACTATAAAAAAAAAAAAAAAAACCAAACATGATATAAAAAAATCAAATCATTCATCTTTTATCCTACAAGTAGGCAAGTAGCTGCTGACCATGGCGGCTAAAAGAGTATAGAAGAGAAAAAAGACTAAAAAAAAAAAAAAAAAAACCAAACATGATATAAAAAAATCATGTCATTCATCTTTTATCCTACCAGTAGGCAAGTAGCTGCAGTGTTATTTAGGAGCAGCTGCAATTTAGAGGTCTTTCATTTACAGAATGTCATACTTTACATTCTCCATCCTGACCCACTTCGATCATCACGTCAAACCATCTCATTCTCCACCGACAAAATGTTTTCTCACACTACAGTCCAAAAATGTTAGTTTTCTCAGACTGCTGTCCAAATATAACGATCCGACCTACTAGCAATAATAATTCGTTGGATCTAAATTATAGTCCAAAATATTTAAATCCAGTCAATGTGGGACTATTGGGGTGTCACAGGCTTTTTCCATTTAGGCCTGACGTTATCGTCAATCCAAACACACACACAGCAGTCCAACATCACCAGGCGATGTGAGATTTATTTCGCTAGCCCCGTCATCTAGACGGCGATGTGATACTTGTCTCACTAGTTCCGTCATCTAGACCTAGACTCAGTCAAGACTCGCCATACACTTCCGATTGGTTATTGATTCTGATACCAAATATAACGACTCGTCCTACTAGCAATAATAACTCGTTGGACCTACACCACAACCTAAAATACTTAAGCCTAATTATTATTATTAATATCTATGTCTTATATATATTCAAACACATCCACATTACTATCGATGTGAAACTATTAAGTGTCACCCTTCATCATGTACAAAATGATGTTTTGGATCCGGCTATTCTACGGCGGTTCCATTTAGTTCGACTTAATCCGAATTAGCGTTTAAAACTTGAGATCATTAACCATTTAACCAAAATTTTTCACTAGCATTTGAAAGCCTTGAGATCATCATTCGATGTGTGAATTTTATTGGTCTTTCTTTGTTTATTTTTTGGATTCATCAAGTTTGAAAATGAATGAACTGGATCGCTTCGCATGTCATCTGCGATTTCTATGCCTACAAGTGCAATATTGGAAGATCATTTTTATCATTAAAAAATATTTTTTATATATTTCAAGTCGAATGTATATTTTATACCCGATCTAATGAAATAATTTTATTCTTTTATTTTAAAATAACAAATGAAAAAATTACTATTCTAAAATAATTTGAAATGTTCCGATAACATTACTCTTTAACATTTATTACTAACTTCACATAGACCCTTTTACAAATCTAAATTTATTATTCTTATAATTTTTTATTTTATTTTATTTTATTTTTTGGATAAAGCGATTTTGTCATTGGACGGTGCCAAACGCCATAGCGATGTAACGCGTCCACGTGGCGACTCGCCGCTCTGTTCGATTCATCACCACCGATCGCCTCTAAAACGGAGACCACCACTTCGTAATCCGGGAATCCAGGGGCATTATAGTCATTTCAACTGGCCCAAAGTCTCCGTATTTCCATCGTCGCGTCTCAACGAACGCAAAACGCGTGAGGTGAAAAGCATGGCGCTGTGGCTCACCACTCCGAGCTTTTCACTTGCTTTTTTCCCAAACTACCTCGGAAATCCCCCAATTTACCTCATTTGTCCCGCGTCGTCTTCCTCCTCCTCCGCCACCGCCGCCCTTACCCGGCCGAAACCCTAGCTCCGCCGCTCTCCGCACAGCGGAGCGGCGGCGGCGGCGTCTCCCGAGTTTCGTCGCTGCGGCAGGAGCAGCGAGTGGAGGAGGAGATCGCTCGGGAGGAGGCGAATGGGGGCAAGTGGGGTAAGGTCTCTGCCGTCCTCTTTGACATGGATGGAGTCCTCTGCAACAGCGAGGAGCCCTCGCGCATGGCGGCGGTCGACGTCTTCGCCGAGATGGGCGTCTCCGTCACCGTCGAGGACTTTGTCCCTTTCATGGGGACCGGTAATGTTGTTCCCTTCCTTTCCTTGATCAGTATGTCATGGAGGTATCGAACATTTCTATTGTAGGTTTCAAACACTAGGGAACGATTCTGAATTATGATGCGAAACCACTACTATTCTAGTCCTAAAGCGTAGGGTGGGGTTCAGGGACGAAGCCAGGAGTTTGATTCTGGATGGGCCAAAAATATATTATATAAAATATATTAATTTTTAAAAATTATTAATAAAATAAATTATATATAAAAAATTCAAAATATAAAAATGCTAAAGAAAATTTTAAAAAAATTGCTTACCATTCAAAAGTTAGAATAGTGCTCGACGCTCCATCAAGTCACGAAATCCATCAATGATTGAATCAATAGTAATCTGCATGAGAAAATTGCAAATGATCTACCAATTATGAAGGAAATATAACTAACGGAAACATAATGAAGAGAATAATAGTATGGATGAGTCCTAAAAAATTTATCTTACATAGTAACATAATGTTGCTGAACTATTCCATATTTGACAAAAGTTAGGACTAAATTGTAGTGCAAGGACCTATCCAAGAAATGGAGACGCCCATAAAGTCATCACTACTAAGGCAGCTACAAAATAGAAAAATAGAATGTGACCACCCGGGAAAAAAAAAAAGACGCATATCTCTCTTTTTTTAGGATATATCTTCCAGATCATGATAACACCATCAGCACTTCCTGAGAGCAGATAATGCCTCTCCATATCTTGAACTGTCAGATAAGAGAGTAATTTAGCCCAAGAACTCCATATCTTGACTTGAGTTCTGACAGATAAGTTTCTCCTTATACTTTTCTTTCAAAAGTATGATAACGCATGAAAAAATAAGAATTTCTTTTCAATTATATTATATAAAATAAAATATATTATATAAAATATATTATATAAAATATATTAATCTTTAAAAATTATTAATAAAACAAACTATATATAAAAAATTCAAAATAAAAAAATGCTAATGAAAATTTTAAAAAAATTGCTTACCATTCAAAAGTTAGAATAGTGCTCGACGCTCATTCAAGTCACGAAATCCATCAATGATTGAATCAATAGTAAACTTCTCGGCAATTTCTCTTTCAATATACACGATCAAAGAATTAGTGAGAAAGTCATCATCCATCTTATTCCGGAGATCGGTTTTAATAATGTTCATAGCGGAAAATACCCGTTCGGTAGTTGCAGTTGAAACTGGAAGAGTTAGGACAAGTTTAACCAATCGATAGAGAAGGGGATATATTTCTGATTTTCTTGTTGCCACCAACCATTGACAAAACTCAGAAATAGTTGTCAATTTTTGCAAATCAAAATGTCGCGAAATTTCAAATTCATAGTGACGAAGCTCTATTCTCAACTCTTCTTTTTCTAACTCCGTAAAGTCATGAGGATAAAATCTTTTCGCAAGATTACAAATGTCATCAATATTAAAAGATTTGCAACCATCTTTAGGATCCAAAGCACAACTCAGAGTAAGTAATTCTATCATATTGTCACTAAATCTTGTACTCAACTCTTGTAATTGACAATCTATTGCACCATTAAAAATATCAACTCGATAGTGATGCTCAAGTGTAATATGATCTCGTTGAAGGCGAGCACGACCTCCTCTTCCCACATAAGGAGCAGACATAATTGGAACTTCTATGTCATAGTTCGCACAAAATAACTTTACTTTGTCAAAAAGTGAACTCCATCCTTCATCTCTAAGCTTTTGAATAAGTGATTTTGTTGATGTCACAAGATGCATAGCATTAAGAATATCTTGAGATTTGCGTTGCAAATGTTGACAAAGAATGTAGGTCACTTCCGTTATTTCTTTCATGAGATGCAAGATAAACACAAATTCAAAAGATGTCATTGCCTTATGAGCTAAATGTGCTTCACCGTGTTGAGATGCATTAGATCATTCGTCAATAATATTCTCTAAAACTGCACATGTTGCCTTAAACATTCTTAGCAAACTAGTAGATTTTTCTCCTAAGTTTATTTCCATGCAAGATCAACCTACAACTAGGTTTATTAATCACTATCATGCAAGGCTAAACCCCGAAATTTCTCTTTTATACCTCTCTAGGGCTAAACCCTAATTTTAACCCACTATACAATAGTTTTAGGGTTTTACTCTTACAACAAAGCTTCTAAAATTGAAGAAAGCAAAGGAAGAGAGATGAGTTCACCATTTTCGGTGAAATCTCCCACCTTGAATATTCTTTTAAAAGAAAGGTGGCTTGATCACTTGAATCACCACGAAATCCCCTAAAAATAGAATAAAAATTCATAAGAGATTATTCTATCTCCCTTAGGATCCATAAAAGTCAAAAATTTCGAAACCTTAAAATTTTTCCACATATCTTTCTTGAGCAACCAAGCAGAAGAGATGGGGAAAGGGTTTTCCTTCTTCTCTCAAAAGCCTTTCTTGAGGTCCTCTCCAACTTCAACAAGTTGTTTTGGAGATCAAACCCTTAGCACAAGCCGTCCAGAGTGGCTTCCCCCACCCCCTATTGCTGCTTCTTCTTATATGGAGAAAAACGAAAGGAAAGAGAAAGGAGAAATAGAGTGTGAGAGAGGGAGAGAAAAAGAAGGGTTTTACAAATGGGTTTTGGTCAAAGGGTAGGTAAGGGTGACAGCGGGTGTGAAATAACCCAATTGTCCCTGAGAAAATCCCCAATTTACGACAAAACCATGTCAGCCTCCACGCGTTTCGGGCGCCCGCGACCCCGTCCTGGCGTCCGAAACGTCGAAGCTACTATTCCTCTGGACGATCCAGGGCGCCCTCACCTGCACCCGCTATTATTCATCCGAGCGCCCACAGGACACTCCGAGCGTCCGAAAGTCCGCACGCACCAAAACCCAGCTCTCAAGTTGAGAGTCCAGAAGTACAGACAGGGAGCCCACGCTTGCGCCCGCTATTATAGCTCCGGGTGCCCGCAAGACATCCCGAGCGTCCGAAATATGTCTGAAGCTCCAGACTGAGCTGTTTTCGCCCGTTTTCGACTCAACTTCGATTCAAGTGCGATTTGTTTCGAACCAAACTTACTCTGACTCATTTTTATCATATTTTTAAACATATTTAGGGTGACTTAGTCGCACTTTACTATTTTAGCGAAAGCCGGTAAACCACACTAGGGGTCAATAAGCAAAAGCATAGGGCAGCGAATATGAGAAAGTATCTGATACTAAGTCTATTGACTAGTCTAATGTAGAAGAAGAGACCAAGAAAAGGAAAGAAAAAGCACCTATAACTACTTGAAAAAGAACTCCTCAACATAATACCTGTGGACCAGTTATTAGAGAACGAGCTTCTACTGTTGAGCGTGAGAGAAAGACAAAGCACACCACGAAAACTGAAATTGTGATCCTAAATGTTGTAAAGCTTTCGCCAACAGAACCTGTGTTGGGGAGAGGTTTGTAAACTTCAGCGAACTTACTAGAAAAGTACCGGAGTTTTGGTCGTTTAATGCAAAAGGCCCCTATAGAACCAGTTGGAAGGTTTCAACCTCGCACAAGATTCTGTTTGGAATTGATATGTGAGTTCTATCTTAAAGCACAAGTAGATGAAAAGATCATGACACAGGAAGTTTTAAATTTGTAACTTCAATACATGGTGTCAAAGTCGTTGTTACACCGGAGAAAGTGTAGCAAACTGAACTTTTACAAAAGGTGGAGTTCTGGTAAGAAGTAGCTTGCAGAGTGTAATAAATCAAATTCCAATTTTACTGTATTGGAATTTGACCAAATTGGGCAAAGTGCAGTCAAGAGGTGACTATGAACGTGGCTAAATTGAGTTCCCAGGGTTTTGGAATAATTAGAAGAGAGTTACTCTATGGAGCAAAAGCGAAAATTTTTAGACGAAATATTTTTGGACCATTTTACTCTCGGGTTCGGACCTTGACTTAAGGGACCGAACCCTGATGTTACTGTTGAGTGACCCAAACATCAAAATTCGATCTATGGAGGGAAGGACATGTCCTTCGTCGTGAAATTCCTGGAATGAGGTTCAAGGACCAATCCCTTTGGGAAGGTCCAGTTCCTCCTCGGTTTGGGTGCCCAATGAAAAGGTATTTCGATAATTTTGGAGGTAGGAGCTTTGCTAAAAAGCAGACCCTTCCCCTTTTTTCTGTATGCCCACACACACACACACCGTGAGAGAGAGAGAGAGAGAGAGAGAGAGAGAGAGAGAGAGAAGTAGCTCTTTCACTCTTACTCACTCTCATCTCCCTCTCTCTAGGAGCTCTCCGAGGTGGGGATTGAGCTTCGAGAAGCTTGGAGAAGTGGTGGTGGAAGCTCTCAGACACGCGAAGCTTGGAGGGCTTCGGGCCAAGTTGAGATTTTTGGATTCTAAGTTTAGGATTTTAGATTTAACTCTTGTATTTGAGTTTTCATCTAGACTACAAATTGTAGAGATTAGCGGACGAAATTAGATTTCACCATAATTTTGGAAAACCCTAGGTTGAAAGAGAAATTTTAGATTTAAAGGGTTTAAAAACTATTTAACCTTTTGAAACTCTAATTGAAGGTTAAAGGAATGCATGGGGCAACTTCATTTCGAGAAACGAAAATCCCCGAAGATCAATTTGAAGTAACGAACAGAAATCGATCGTTTTAGGCGAACGAGCTTGAAGGCGAACGTATAGGCCGCAGGAGTTTAATTGTAAGTATCTACAAGCAATTGAAAGTGAACCTAGATGAATTGTGCTTTACTGAAGTGATTAGGTCACTTTCACGTAGAAATAATAAAATTTGTTATTATTTCACTTAATGCATATAATGATATACAAGATGAAATTCCGAATGCATGCCAGACAAGATGATGGTGATGACAATAATGGCGAGGACGCCAACACCCCGTTTGGATGTGGTATAAAGGGGGATATCCCACCTTTATACCCAAACGGATTTGGGATATCCCCGTTTGGGGATATCCCCCCAAACGGGGATATCCCCGGGTTTGGGGGAGGGATATCCTCACCTCCCCCAAACCGGCCGGGGATAAACCCCTGTCCCTTCCCAAGGCAGCAGTGCCTTGGGAAGGGACATTTCAATTTTTTTTTTTTTTTTTTTTTTTTTTTTTTTTTTTGTTTTAAGCTTTGGGCGGGTTTTTTTTTTTAATTAAAATTTTTAAATTTTAAAAAATATTTATATTTTAAATTTTAAATTTTATAAATTTTAAATTTTAAATATTTATATTTTAAATTTTAAATTTTAATTAAAATAGTTTATATTTTAAATTTTAAATTTTAAATTTTAAAAAATATTTAAATTATAAATTTATAATTTTATAAAATTTAATTTTTTAAAATTTTTTTTATAAATTTAAATTTAATTTTTTTTTTCCTTTCTTTTATATTCCTTTTTTTTCGTTTTTTTTTTCTCTTTTATGCTTCAGGGTTTTTTTTAAAATTTTAATTTTTTATATTTTATAAATTTTAATTTTTTATATTTTATAAATTTATATATATTTATATTTTATTAAAATTATAAATATATTTATATTTTATTAAATTATATAAAATTATAAATTTATAATTTTAAAAAATAATATTAATATTAAAATTGTAAAATTTATATAATTTTTTTATAATTTTTTAAAAATTTATATAAATTTTAAAATTAAAATTTTTACTCTACTTAAAATATTTTAATACATTATTTAATTATCAAATTTATAATATACATAAAAATAAAGGTCACATCGTCATTAAACATAAAAGTCAACTTTATACCTCTTATTCATCATCACCAATCCAAACACCTATTTTCTTATACCAGGTTTAAACCAAGTTTAAGCCTCATTCACATCCAAACACAATTTAGGTTTATCCCAGGTTTATTCCTTACTTTATATCTATACCTGGTATAACTCATTCCGGTATAAGCCACATCCAAACGGTACCTTGCTATCTATCTACTTGCATGTTTTTCTTTCATATTTTTTTACAAAAAGAAAAAGACCTTTTATGTCATGAAATTACTTTATTAGAATTTTTTTTCAATATCATTTTCATAATGCTTTTAACTTTCTTTTCTAGAAAACATGCCTAAAATCTTTGCTATACGTTGCAGCTGCATTAAAAATTCTGCATCCACGAAGAATGAAGACTGCTACTAAGCATTATAAAGATTACATATCATTGCCAAGAAAGATGTATTCAATACTACTAGCCTAATTATCAATAACACAGACTGTTTTGTATTAAATATTTGGCTAAATAATCAATCAAATATGTATATTCTATGTGTTTTCCATATATTTCAATAGAAAAAAAATTAATATTATTTTTTTTTTTGAAAGAAAAGTAACATGCTACCGACTTTGTTTATTTTTTTTTAAAAAATAAACTTAACTAGAAATGTAAAGCAACTAGGCTTCAAACTTGAAACCTCGGTACCAACCACCAAGTCCTTTAACATTTGCACTAGAGATCTGGGATACCAACCACCAATATTGTTAGTTATAAAAATTTACTATAATAATACCTTTCTGCGGCATCAAGCAAGAATAACGAGTGTTTCAATAAAATAAAAAAGCACATGCAAAAACCACCACAAGATCCACCAGTAAGGACCCGTTTGGAAAACCTTTTGAAACAGAGTTTTGAACCACTTTACTCTGATTTTTAAAAAACATTTTTTTATTAGTCAGCCCATTTGGATGGCCTACGTGCGACTTCTCTCGCCCTCTTTCGCATTTCACCCCTTTTTTAAAATTTAAAATTTAAAATTTAAAATTAAAAATGTAAATTAAAAATTTTAAAATTTAAAATTTAAAATTTAAAATTTAAAATTTTAATTTTAATTTTTAATTTAATTTTAAATTTTTAATTTTTAATTTTTACCTTTAATTTTTAAAATTTAAATTCAAAGTTAAATTTTAAATTTTAAATTTTAAATTTTAAATTTTAATTTAAAATTTTAAATTTTAAATTTTAATTTTAAATTTTAAAATTTAAATTTTAAGTTTTAAATTTTTAAATTTTAAATTTTAAATTTTAATTTTAAATTTTAAAATTTAAATTTTAAGTTTTAAATTTTTAATTTTTAATTTTTAATTTTTAATTTTTAATTTTTAATTTTAAATTTTATATTTTTAAATTTTAATTTTAATTTTAATTTTATATTTTATATTTTAATTAAAAAATTAAATTTAAAATTTTATATTTTATATTTTTAAATTTGAAATTTAAAATTTAAAATTTCACATTCAAATTTTAAAATTCAAATTTAATTTTAAAATTTAAAATTTAAAATTTTAAATTTAAAATTTCACATTCAAATTTTAAAATTTTAAAATTCAAATTCAATTTTAAAATTTTTAAATTTAAAATTTAAATCCTAAGTTTAAAATTTTAAAATTAAAAATTAAAAAATATATTTTTAAATTTAATTTTTTGTATTGAAAGTTTAAATTTAAAACAAATTTTTTTTTTTAAGTTCACAATTCAAACAGTAAAAACAGAGTAATATTTTTACATAGTATTGAAATTTTTAAAATATCAAATATGTTGTAAAAAAAAAAATTTGTTTTATTTTTCTATAGTTGTCAAACGGACACTAAGTCTGAGAGAACAGATAAAAAAAAACAACATGATATTGACTATAAACAAACATGACAACCTTGAATCAAATTTTGCACTTAATTACTCAGATAATAAAAATTGCAATATTCAAGTCTTATCAGCTGTCATTTCATGTGCTTGATTTCATGGAGAATCACGGGATAATATCATCAGTTTGGCATGAATCTCATTTGCACAACCATAATTCAGATTCCAGACAACAATGATTCTTGACCAGAAATATGTACAAAGGAAAGCCCAGTCAAAAATCAAAGAACTGTAATTTCAGCTTCTGTTTATCATGTTCAACTAAAAGAAGCCTGATGAGTGATGAGTGGTCCTATATGTGAGAAGCACCATAGATATTTAGTTACCTAGCTTTGGGGTTTCTAATTAGGGAATTGATATTGCCAAAGCAATATCTACTATTGCTAGAGCACAGACATTATATTTATACATGCTTTGACCCCTTCTGCTCTTGCAATAGTAGATATAGCTCTAGCAATATCAGTTACATTATATTTAAACATGCTTTGACACCTTCTGCTCCTGCAATAGTAGATATTGCTCTGGCAATATCAGTTCCCTTCTAATTAATGTACTCTTGCTACATAGCAAATTAGCAATCACCACAAAAAGGCAAATTAGCAATCACAAAAAGGGAGGATAGTTGTGGAATGTAAGGGTAAGCGAAGACATGAAACAATTCGCGGTTGCTTTTCATTAAACCAAGACATATTTGGATGTATATTCTAAATCATGCATACTTGATGTTGTTGATTTTCCTCCAAGCTTGTTCTTAAATATGTAGTGTTCTGCCAATCAAGTGTGAACCTAAGTATATTTATAAATTTTAACTTATATTAACAAGAAAAACAAAGAGAAGATATTATAGTGTTCTTACGCAGGACAAGATATTGAGGGAATTGTTTAACAGTTAAAGTTTTATGTAGGATTACAATAATCTTAGGTAAAAACGTACAAAAGTTATATAAACTATAAACCATTTTAAATATGCTATCCAACCTTTCCGAATTTTGATTTTACTATCCAACCTTTCAATTTATTTGATTTGAATTAGTGAACGATACTTTGACTTCAAAATTTAAGCTAATTAATTACTTCAATAGATTTATAGTTGCAAGAATTAAATGAAGCATACCAACAAAACCTATAAAGATAAACGATACATTTAAATTTTGAAGTAAAACTATTGTTGACTGACTCAAATCAAATAAATTGAAATATGTGTCGTAAAATCAAAATTTTAAAAGGTTGAATAGTCAAATCAGAATAATCCGTAGTTCAAGTTCTATATGTTTTTACCACAATTTTATTACAACATATGGCTTCTACCACAAATCTACAAATTCATCAGTTACATTTACCATGCTTAACTTGCTTTTAAGCCCAATTAATGATAATTACAATGTACGAGATCGTTCTGTTGTGCGTGTGTATTGTGTGGACTGAGATGACACAAAAAGAAATAGAATATCAGATCAAACTAAGTCGACTAAGATAAGATCAGAGATAATCAGATAAAATGATATTAAGTGATGTCCACCTTGCATGAAATAAGAGCTTCAGATATTATCTAGTCCGAGATCATGCCAGCCATCTCCTTCCACTAGTTGACTTTCCTGATCTGATGGTAGAAAGAAATTCAGTAAAGAGACTTGATTACCATGATTAGCTAGTGAGAATGTAAAACATTCCGAACAAATAATGATTACGCATAACAATCTGTTATTATAAATGCAAAACATCAAGCACCTTGAAGCACTTGTTTCCATGGTACTATGGTGTGACCTTTCAAGTTTAGACTACTGGTTTTGTCCCTTTAGTAGGTGCCACTGATTTAGTTCATGAAATTAATCCACTGTATCCAACCATCAATTCTCTAACATGTTGAAGGTCAATGTCAATACCAGACTTCTGTATGTCCTTCCTAGAAATCTATTTGCCTGAGGATTATGTGTACAAATTGCATGCCATTGAGGCTATCATTCACGCAGGAACATGAAAACCAACTATAATTTAACCAAAACAATAAAATTGACCTAACATTTTAGTAAGCACATGTTGTCACCTCGCCAGTCTCTTCCCAATCATTCCCTTATGGATATTAAGTTAAACTGAAATAGAAGGTAATGAGGCATTTACTTTTCAGATCAGGAAATAACAGAAATGGCTATAGATCCTTGAAACTACTAACATGGACAAAAAAAAACATATAGTATGACTTTAACCACTAAAGGGATAATATGACTCAGTAGTAGAGTAACAGGGGCTCCATGAAGTGCATAATATATTTGACAAAGTAGAGACATAGAGCATGATAAGAACAATTAACAATAAAAGTAACTTGCTTCGACCACTTGATACACCTAGAATACCAGGATGGGAATATGAGACTCAATAATTATAAATAGTGTCATGCAAAATCAAAAAAACTAAACCGCAAGTTTATAACCGCAGAAATTAAACTAAGAAACAAGAACGACGATGCTAGCATTTTTAGAAGGTTTCTGCCTGAGAATTATAACAAAAAATAATTTCACCAATCTTTGACTATCACAATAATTCCAACAATAAATCATCAGAGTTCAAAATTCTTATTAAAATAGATTGATTTACAGCAATAAATTGATTTACAGAAATAAATCATCAGAGTTCAACAGTGAAGAGACAAGAACCGAGAACAATGTTCAACATGCTTAGAAATGATGTAAAGAATGTTCATCTTGTAAAGTGGGCATACTCGTTTCCTCAGCATCGTCGGTTCGTACGGCCATTGTAGACGGAAGCGGGATCTCTGAAACCCAAAAGATATAGGGAAAAAAATGTTAGCTTATTGCCATAGAACTAAAGAGTAGTTAGAAGGGCACTAACTAAGCCAAGGTTTGGGATGTGCGATTAAAAAGAAATAGGGGTCGGACCGTCGCAGGGGAGGGTGTCTCGCATCCACTCCTCATCCACAATGTCTATGAGAATGCCCATGCTCAGCAGATGCTCCGCCATTCCGATCCACCCTTCTCTTTGCAGTCTCTATCTCTCTCCAAAGTCCCCAAATAAAACTGCAAGAAGAAATATTTCTGCAGAATTGATTAACCATGTATAGCCATTACACGTTACAATCTTTCAATATATTCACTCTTCCCCTAGACTTGGTGTCAAGAGGAGAAATATAGCAGTTAGAAGAAAGGAAACACCCATTGGACGCATATATAATAAAATTTGTGCTTGCATACATCATAAAATTAATCTATCGAATAAGTACCCTCTCTCATAAAATCCAGCCCCACACCATTCATTCAAAACAAAAGATTTTCAAACTCAAATCAATTCACGTAATTTGCAAACTGCTACTCACGATGCTCCACAGAACAGAACTAAAAGAGATGTAGATTATTAGGAAATTTTTTAAGCTCCACATTGTTCACAGAAAAAGATAACTGAAGAAACACATCTGGATGGATGATCTTATATATGTTAATCCCCAGGAAAAGGGAGGAAGCTAATAGGAAATAAACCAATTTCGTCAACTGATGTTTAAAAAACTGAAAAAAGAAAGTACCAGGGAATCGCAGCAGAGATAATGGTTCTGTGCCGGAGTCAGTGGGGATTTTAGGGGTAGGGAATTGTGGTTAGTCTATGACTATGAATAGGTTTTCTGTAAATAAATTAATTACATGACCGGATTCCAGGAGGATTTTGAATAGGTAGATACTAGGCTTGGAATGTCACTGGATACAGATATTTAAAATTCTACTTAAATTTGAATTCGAATGAAACGGACTTAATCGATGCTAAATAGATAAGGTTTCAACTACGAAAAACAAAAACACGACGGATTCAGGTTCAGGTATGATTTTTATATGTACCCAACCCGAGCTCGAACCCCTATCTGAACGCGAACCAAAATCCAAACCCATTTTTTATTATATAATATATAAACAAATTTGAGTTTGTACTTTGAAAAATAGATTTGAGTATGATATGTTTTGAAATTTGGTAAAGAAAAATGATTGCATTCGAATTTGGATTTTCGGGTTCAGTTTTTCGAGTTCAACTTCGTGTTTCGGTCTACTCATTGGATTCGGATTTGAATATGGATTTTCAAAACCTTAACGGTCTCAGATATGGGTTTGGGTTTTGATTTTTATAGTTGGGTTTGGGATCAGGTTTTTGAAAACACACCACAAATCCAACCAGTTAACATCCCTATTCATGGCAAATCTTAGGAGGCAAAAAAAAATTTTGAGGGGGGGGGGGGGGGGGGGGGGGGGCGCATCTCCTGCTCCAAATTCGTAGCGAATCATGAAAGTGGCATAGTTTATTGCTCTGGATTCATTTGAATCACTACCCCTACTCTCCTTTTTTTTTTTTAACACCTTTCTAATTTTATATACCTCTTTAAATTATTATAGTTCGTTAAATTAAAATTTAGGTAAATTGCATTACTAGTCACCCAATCGGTAAATTAAATTTTATATTTTGATCCTCGAAATTTTAAATCGGCATTACATGCTGTGAATTTTTAACAATGTTACATTTCAATCTCTCAACTTTCAATGATTTTTTAAGTTTTACTCTTATATGCATTCTTATTTGATCAATACAAGTTTGATCGCCACTGCCCATTATGCTATGTAAATAATCTAACTGTTATTCATATTTTACATATGTCCTATTCATCAAAACACGTCTCTCGTAATGCCTTATTTGCATGATGTATGCAATTAGAACATGCATAAAAGCTAAATACAATATTTCAACATGAAGTTGTTGCAACAAAAGGTATGCGACCAATCTTTTTCGTTTAATATGTCCATATCTACAATGCATATCATGCAGACAAATAAATTAGAATAAATACTAAGTTAACGAATTATGCTATTAGCACAACTAAGAAATAAAAATACAAACAACATAGACAACCCAAATCATTGCTGTAGGCATTGTAGGCATTGTAGGCAATGTAGGCATCACATACATAAAGCTAGCTCACTTGTAGAAGTGCGCTAAATAGCATTGTGCTTTTAATGGCATTTAATTTCTAATTTGTAGCACAAAAGGATAGTTTGTAACCTAAGCAACAGTGAAACAGGATATAGAAAATGGGACCCAAAAATCTAGGAGAGAAATTTAAGCTGAGTTCATGGATATGGAACAAAAATGGCTCTTCACACCAAACCAATCAGCACATTGGATTAAAACAAAAAAGGTGAAAAGCCAGAGTTTAAAAAGCTATAAATAAACCCTTGATATTTTCCCAACTTGAGAACTGAGACAATCTTACAACTTGCAAAGCTATATAAGAGGAAAATTTTCTGACGTATGAATCTGATTTTCAAAATCTTAGATCTTGGTTTCTCAGATTATAGTCATAATTAACTATTTTTCTCAGAGAGAAAAGTATAAGAAAATGCTGCTCATGTTGCTTCTCATATGTTGTTGTTATCACATATGTTCTCATATGTTGCTTCTCATGTTGCTAATTTTAATCAATTTGAACCTTTACAAAGTTAATTGCAAATAGAGTACATCTTTAAACAAAAGTAGTAATCAGACTTTAGAATGCTATCTAGAGAATAACTTTTGGAAAGAAAAATTAATAGCATAGGTAACACTCTGTTAAATGTGGCCTCTTATCTACATTGGCCACTGAATCAGAAATTAGCAGTGGAAAAAAAGAAAAGTTTTCCTGAATTGTGACTATTAGCTACAATTAGTAAAGTTCAGTATGTTTTTTGATAAATTAAATTTGACTCTGCAGATCTTTTCAAACTCCCATGACCTAATTATCTTAATTTTATACTCCAAAGAATAAACGCTCTCAAAGTGGTAACCATCATTGCTCTTGACATTCACAAGCTTCTTGTCAGTCAAATGTTCATCAGTGAAAAATTAAAGATTTGGCAGTGAGAAAAAAGGCTAAATTTGGCTTAAAGGTCTTTCGGTGTAGTTTATTTTCATATAACATATATCTTGTTTGGTTTTTTTCTGGGTGCCTGTTGTTTCTGGTAGCTGAGTGGTAGAGAAGACTGTCTCTTGTAGCATGCATTTCCATCTACGTGGTAACTAATTCATATGATTTTTCTTGTATAATTTAAATATTTCAATATTGTCATTTTGGGTTTATGTAAAAAATCTTTCAATGTGCATGCCCTATTACAATTTGAGTTTGAATTGCATAATACTAGTGTATTTGATCTAAACTCGATAAAAATATTTCAATTTAAATTTTGGTTTGGGTTTTGACTAGACTTTTGATTGAAACATATCCAAATATGATCCAAACTCATTAATGCAGATCAAAGTTTGATCTAACTAATGAAAGACCAATATGAAAATGCACTAATCACAGAATCCTTTCTGGAACTTCACCATAAAAATCAAGTACTTGTGAAAATTTCTACTTCTAGCAACTGTGAAAAAGGCTTGGACCCAACCCAAAAATATGAAATGTGCCTACCTAGGACGTAGTTGCTAGCTACGCTATGCTTGCCAACCATTTAGATGCTCTTCACCTTCGTGCAAGCATGCTGGTTCTCTAGATCAATTTTTTTCTACTTAAGTTGTTAGGTTAATGGAAAGTGACTTTCATTGCAATTTCGAACTAGTTAGATATTGACATGAGAAGAAATTGCATCAAGCCATTGTTCACTGTCAACTATTTTGATCACCCACCACCACCACCCACCCTATGAAACAAAATTTAGTAGGATGCGTTATGTAGTACAACAGAGAGAGATTTAAACCATCAGTTATCATTCTATCCACATTCTAGATTAAAAAAGAATTGAATGCTATTTGACTGCTTATATACCTTCACATGCTTTTATCCTGAATATATTTGGCGCATAATTGTATTTATTTTTTAAGATGTCAATGACTCAATTATTACTAGTTATTTCTTAATTATTATGGAAAACTAAACTCAAAAATTAAAAATTAGTCATAAAACAAGCAAATTACATTGTAAAATGTTATATACCTAGGACTTAAAACCCCTAAACATGGCATAGCCTCCAGGAAACTAGAACTTCATAGCAATCAAGATTAGACAGTTGCTAAATATGCTACAAAAAAGAAACGAAATATAACACCACAATCACCAATCGAAGCAAAGCAGTTCCTTAAAAATGCATAGTAATAACAATTTTTTTTTTTTTTTAAAGGAACTGCTTTGCTTCGATTGGTGATTGTGGCGTTAGAGGGAGCTTTGGGGGATTGTTTACCTGATGATCACACGATGCCTAAGTACTAGGGTTTTAGAGCATCTCTGCCTGAGACCGCGGCGGCAGCAGCCACCATCATGATCGCGCGACGGCGAAGACGTAGGGTTTCAAAGTGTCTCCGTTGAGGTCACACTGTCGACGGTGGCTGCAGAGATCCCCGTTGCAGCGGAGAACGTCGTGGCAGCAGAGATCAACGCGTCTTAGGGTTAGGGTTTGGGCGGAGAAAAAGGAAGAGGAGGAGGGAGAATAAGCAGGGAGGAGAAAAACGTCGGGGTGAGGGTGGAAAATAGAGTATAAATCCAGTTGAAAAATTACAATAAAAAAAAAAAAACTTTTTTTTCATTTTAACCCTATAAAAAATTATAATTAGTCAAATAATTTTATTTTGTTGTTGAATTTAAAAAATAATTAATATTTAATAAATCTAAGAAGACGGTGAACGTCAAAAATCATAAATGATTCACTGACTTTGTCGAGATTGGCTTTTATTTAATAAATCTAAGAAGAGATTTTTTTTCGAGGAGTCCGGGCCCAAATAAAGCAATGAGAAAGTGTCCGGACTTCTCTTTCTTTGTCGAGATTGGCTTTTATTTTTGGTAGAAGATCATTCAGAATCAAAGCATTCCAAGCCCAAGAGAAAAAAGAAGAAGGGGCAAAAAGAGTGTGGCGTGAGGAGGATTCTCGAATGGAGAATTTTCGATGTTAGAGGGTGCGGGGCCGGAGCAGCTACAATTACATTAGCGGGAGATGCTATCTTGGCTTGCTTGGCAACATCGCTAGAAATTATACTGCGATTCATTCCGTAGCTAATAAATTCTTAGGTTATGCAGATTTGCTCTAATAGAAGCCATTGCTTGCCCTAATGATGATCTTCTTCGTATTCATTCTGACAACTCTTCTGCTAGAAGAAAGACCACTTTCAATCTGACTAGTCTTAGGTTCGTTCTTGCTATTACCCAACATCTACGAATAGCAAAATCTTTGATAGACAATGAATTGATGCGGCTCTTTTCTTAATTACCGAAAAAGCTACCTTTCCAAGAGTCATGAGAACCCAGAAAGTGACTGAACGACCTTCTCCTAGGAAATTCCCTGTCTCAGGTCCGATTCCTACTTACTTTCTTCTTGGTTTACTCGGACTTTTGACTCGAGTTCTCTCTATCTTCTTCAGTCATCTTGGTGCCTTGAGCTGGGAAAACTACTAATTCAACGGGTATGGGATCGATTCTCTCTATAATGATATGATAAATAATTTACCATTCTTTTTTATTTATCATATATAATTTTAACAATCACATAAAAATTTTAATATACCACATATAATCATAACAATTTTAATATACCATATAAAAAAATTAATATATCATATATAATCATAACAATTTAATAATCCCCCTATAATCTTAACAACCGCAAAAAAAATCTTCATAAATTATAAAAAAAATAATAAATATATTAACAATTTATTTAACCATCAAATAAAAATTTTAATAATCACCATATAATCTTAGCAATCTTTAAAAAAATATTCACTACATATACAAAAAATAACAAAATGAAAACGGTGATTCTAAAGACGGTGAACGATTCACTGTATTTCTAGAAATATTAGATGGCCATTTGAAAGGGTTATTTAACCAATTATAAATTTCTATAAGGTTATTGTATAAAAAAGTCCACCAAAAAATAGTTATAGGGCTAGATTTTATAAAAAAATATACGACAATCAAGATGGATGACCCTTTCATTGCCTTTTTTTTTTCGAACGGTAACAAAGTGTTGAAAATAATACAGTATAAAATCATCGTTTCTCCTTAATCAACGACAATGCGACTATGGACAGTCACTGTAGTGCTCCGGCTTTCGCTAAAGTAGCAAAGTGCGGGTAAGTCACTCTAAACATATTTTAAAACATGATAAGAACGAATTAGAACAAGTTTGTTTCGAAGCAAAAAGCATTCAGACTAAAAGTGAGTTGGAAACAGGATTTAAAATGAGTTCCGAATTGAAAATTGGCTTAAAAAAGACCCTGGTATAGTCAAAGTTGTTGTGAGTATGTTAAAAATGAATTTTGAGCACGCCATAATGATCCCGTAGAGTTTAGGGCCTCGTAGAGCGAAAACACATTTTTCGAGGCAATGAAAATATGGGATTTTGACCTTCGGGGTCCGGACCTTTTTGGGAAAGTGCGAACCTTTTTAAAAAGTCCCCACCGTGTACATAAAGGACCGAACTGTCTTGGTGCGCTGAAAACCAACGTTCGGGGTTCGAACTTTTTCGGGAAAAAGGATCGGACCTTCTTCGCGCACAGTGTTTTGGACGTTCGGGGACAAGACCTTCTCGGGGAAAAAGTTCGGACCTTCGCGGGCCTGTCAGTGAGAGAGTGGCATTTTCATGATTTCTGAAGTGGCGTCGAGTATATAAGCTGGGGGATTTCTTCCCCAACTTGAGAACACCTCTTTCCACTCTCACTCCCTCTCTCTCTCTCTCTCATCTCTTTCTCTCTCTAGCAAGGAGGAGGACCCATGCTTGAAGAAGCACCATTTTATGGTTTTGATCTCTTTCGAAGTCACGGATCGGAAGATGATCATTATGAGAGCATCTTAGGAGGAAAAGAAACCTCTCCCAACCTCTCTTGAGCAAGAAATCAAGAGGTCAGTTTTTAGGATTTTTGTAAAACTTGGGGATTTTGGATTTTTGAGCTCCAAAGAGATTTTTAATGATCTCTTTTGGATTTTAACCCATATTTTAGGAGTTTTCTTGGAGGTTTAAGAGATCGAACCAACTCTCTTCCGAGAAAACACTTGAGATGGGGGATTCTTCCGGAAAATGGTGATCTCTCCCATTTTCCTTTGCTTTTTGATTTATAAGTATGATAGTAAAGATAGTAGTGTAATGGGTTAATGATTTTTGAGAAATTAGAGTTTAGCCCTGAAAAGAGAGTTATGTTAGTACCTTGTATAGGTTGTTCTTGCATGTGTTTGCATGGCATTTGACTTAGGAGAAAATCTAGGTTAAGAGTTTTAGATGAGTGGCATGAAATTTAGGAGATAACTCTAAACAAATAAGTGGCATTGTCTTAAGACAAAACCTAAAGTTGAATGATCGAGTTATTAACATAGAGTTCATAAACTCTAAGGTTAAGTGTTTGGTTGAGGTTGGTGTTATGGCAATTAGTAACCCTAGAGCCGTGGTCTTAGGGTAATTATGCAAACTTGAGCAAATGTAATAATTCCAACCCAATGAGTGGTCCAAGGGATATCATGGCTAACCTAGAGTCTATGACCTAGGGTAAAAAGTGAAAGAAAGATGCAAAAGATAAAAAAGAAAAGAAGCTAAAAGTGAAAGAGAATGAGATTAAATGAAACCCTCGGAGGGGACGCCTGTCAGTTGGTAGCATGACTACCCGGGTTGGAACCCATTGGTACTAGGTACATTCGAGTGGTACGACAAAAGGTGCCTTTGGGTCAAAAGACTCACCCACGGTAGCATGACTACATTGGATCGATTCCATCTGGTGAGATACTTCCAAAAGGCCGAGGAACTAAATGAAAGTGCAAGTGGCTAAAGAGCTAAGAGAAAACTTAAAATGGCTAAACAGTTAAATAAGAGTGCCAAGTGGCTAAAGAGCTAAAAAGAAGTATAAAGTGGCTAAAGAATTAAAAGAAAGAGTAAAGTGGCCAAGTTGGCTAGGTTAGATGTGACCCTCTTTTATAGTGGCATAGTGGCCGAGTCATGTCATAGTGGCATATTACATGAGCATGATAGTAGAGTAGCGGTTCTTATTTCAGCATGCTAGTTAGCATTTATCGCTTTCCATATATGTATATATCTTGCTATTATTGCTTCCATTGGACCAAGCAATGTAGAACATATTTTCTCGGAGGTTGAACCCACTGGGAACTATTCATAGTTCTCACACCCTTGGATGACCATGTTTGCAGATCCAGGCAGCTCTGGCGAGGCACGGGGCAGGGGTAAGAGCTTAGCAGTTTAGCGACCTAGCAGGTCTATCGTTGTCAGCGCCGGCAAATTAGCGGTCTTGGGGCGTGACAGATTAGTTTAGTATTAGAGCCTAGGAGTGATTCTAGGCGGCTAGCAGACCTTAGGAGACCCTAAGGATTAGAGACGTGAGAGTGTGTGGATCTATGGGCGAAAGTACTTGATTAGTTGTTATTGTTCCCAAAAAGGATATTAGGGGATGGATCGAGGGTAATGAGCTTTCATTCTTTGAGCAATTACGTTGGCGACTGACAACGTAATGTTGGAAGTGAAAGGGAGTGCCCTCCTTTGCTTTCGCATGATTGGGCCGATGGACTTTTTCCTTAGCAATTACATACGCACGTTGTCCGAATTATTAAATTTGGACTAATATTTTATTGTGGTGTGCAGATTAGCAATGGCACCACGTAGGGAGACTCGACTGACGCAACTCGAGCCGGGAGAGAGCTCCGGGTCGAATGAAGTATGTGAGTTACAGGAGCATGTGGCCGCGCTTATCGGCGTGGTCCAGCAGCCGGCGAAAGCCTCTCACCGACAGGAGGAGGCTTCTTGCCGACAGGAGGAGGTTTCCCGTAGGCAGGAGAAAGCGTTCCGGCACCAAGAGGAGACGTCGAGGTGACAGGCGGAGCAGATCGAGAGGCTCCAAGAGATTATGGCGCAGTAAGCTAAGGCAAATGGTGCACGAGTGCATAGCATCACCGCACGTGGGGGCGACAACGGAAGGGGAGGCGGTGGCGACCAAGCCTGTGACGGAGCGCCCTGCGTCATCCATTGGTGTCACGAGGGAGATGCCCCAGCGGGTCAACTGGGAGGCATCTGATGCCGAGTATGCGGCCCAGAAGGCGGAACAGGATAGGGCGATAGAGAGCCTCGCCAACTTCCAAAAATTCCATCCACTTACCTTCAGCGGAGAGGGTTTAGACCCTATGATCATGGAGTCGTGGGTCGACTCCATGGAGAAGTTGTTCCTAAACCTGCGAGTGCCGGATCGGGACCGAGTCATGTTGGCGGTCCCCCTCCTCGACAATATGGCACACTATTGGTGGAAGACGGAGCTCGAAAGGCGGACTGATGCCGCCTTACCTAAACCGACATGGGAGGAGTTTCAGGGACTCCTTTTTGCTACATACTTTCCCGACTGCGCCAAACAGCAAATGGAGGAAAATTTCAAGAATCTTCGGTAGGGGAGTCGCTCCGTTCAAGAGTATGAGTGCGAGTTCTTCTGCATTGTCAGCTGCCTTCCCTTCATCGTGCGCAGTGAGTGGGATAAAATGCGATGTTTTGAGCGAGGCCTTCGACCCGGCATTTATTCGAAGGTCCAATTGCTGAACATTGCGACTTACAGAGAGCTGGTGGATAGATCTCGTCTTGTGGAGCGAGGCCTTCGAATAAATGCGATGTTTTGAGCGAGGCCTTCGAATAAATGCGCAGTGAGTGGGATAAAATGCGATGTTTTGAGCGAGGCCTTCGACCCGGCATTTATTCGAAGGTCCAATTGCTGAACATTGCGACTTACAGAGAGCTGGTGGATAGATCCCGTCTTGTGGAGCGGGGTGAGACTGATGCGCCGAGAGCGCGAGGCCTTCGAGAAAGGCAAAGGAAAGGGGAAGATGAGGCACCAAGGTGTCTCTTGGGGTTAGATCGACTACAGACGGCCCCCTAAGCATCAGTGACAGCATCACCATTCTCGGGGGTTCCGACAACCCACGACCCTCGAGAGGTGTGTAATTTGTGGTGGACCCCACCGACCGACGCAGTGCTAGGAGCGCCAAGGGAGGTGCTATCGGTGTGGCCTGCCGGGTCACATGGCTTTGGAGTGCTACAGGGGCGCGCATCCAGCCCCGGCCGCAGCGATGATCCAGGGTGCCCTAAGGCAGCACCAAAAGATTGTACCGGCCCTACCTGGCGTACGACCAGCTGCACCATAGCAGCCACCGAGTGGGCGGGTTTTTGCCACTCAGGTGGTGGAGGAGCTGACCTTTGCCGACATCATGGCAGGTATAATTTTTATTAATAATACTCGATATAGTGTACATCGCATTCATTCATAAGTAGATCCTTTGCCATGACACACGGTCTAGATGTACTCAAATCCATGAATGCTACGACGACACAAGTGCCAGAGCATTTCTTTGAGGTCACAGAGTATTGTCTCGCCTATCCCGTGCGGATAAGCGATTGGCTCATGAAAGTGGACTTTATGGTCCTGGGGCATCTAGGGGACTTTGATGCAGTTTTGGGAATGGACTGGCTCTCCAAGTATTACGCCACTATCAATTGCGAGAGGCGAGTTATCACCTTTCGGGAACGGGGCAAAAGGAATTCATCTTCAAGGCATGTAGGAGCTCATTATTTGCCTTGACGATTTTCGCGTCCCAAGCAAAAAAGTTGATCAGCAGAGGATGTGTGGCCTATTTGGCCACCGTTGTAGAAGAGCGCAAGGAGAAGCCGACAGTGGAAAGTATTCCAATGGCGCGGAAGTACCTTGATGTGTTTCTCGCGGAATTGCCGGGCATGCCGGAGGATCGGAAGATCGAGTCCATTATAGACTTGGTTCCCGGGACAACTCCAGTTTCTAAAGCACCCAATAGAATGGCCCCGGCTGAGTTGAAGGAGCTTAAGGCTCAGTTACAGGACTTGTTGGACAAGGGCTTCATTAGGCTCACTGTGTCTCCTTGGGGAGCTCCAGTCTTGTTCGTGAAGGAAAAGGACGGGTCGTTACGGCTGTGTGTAGATTATCGAAAACTCAGCAAGTTGACGATTAAGAACCGATATCCACTGCCGAAGATTGATGATCTATTCGACCAATCGCAAGGTTCCCGGGTATTTTCGAAGATTAATCTTCAATGGGGATACAATCAATTAAAGATTAAACCGGAGGATGTTCATAAGACGGCTTTTAGGATGCGATATGGACACTACAAATTCACGGTAATGCCGTTTGGGTTGACCAATGCCTCGGCAGCATTCATGGATTTAATAAATTGCGTCTTCCAACCATTCCTAGACCGATTTGTCGTGGTCTTCATTGACAACATTTTGCTCTACTCTCGAAGTGACAGTGAGCACGAGGAGCACATTCGACAGGTATTGCAAGTGCTTTGGGAGCGGGGTCTATTCGCGAAGTTGAAGAAATGCGAATTTTGGCTTCGGAAAGTGGCTTTCCTTGGTCATGTGATCTCAGGAGCTGGGGTGTCAGTGGACTCCAAGAAAACTGAAGCAGTTAGAGATTGGCCCCGACTAACCAACATTACCGAAGTCCGCAGTTTTGTCGGGCTTGCGGGGTATTATAGACGGTTCGTGGAAAGGTTCTCCAAAATTACCGCTCCACTTACCGGCCTCACAAAGAAAGAGGCAAAGTTCATTTGGAGTGATGAATGTAAGAAGAGCTTCCAATTGCTCAAGGACAAGTCGACATCAGCTCCAATCCTCGCTTTACCTACGGCGGGGAAAAGTTTTGTGGTGTTTAGTGATGCATCGGGGAGTGGTTTGGGGTGCGTGCTTATGCAAGAAGGGAAGGTTATAACTTATGCCTCCCAACAGTTGAAGAGCTATGAAAAGAACTACCCTACCCACAACCTCGAGCTCGCCGTGGTGATATTTGCATTAAAGCTATGGCGACATTATTTATATGGCGAGCATTGTGAGATCTACACGAATCACAAAAGCCTCAAGTACCTGTTTACCCAGAAGGAATTGAATCTGAGGCAGCGTCGGTGGCTGGAGCTATTAAAGGACTACGATGTTAGTATCCTATACCACTCGGGAAAGCAAATGTGGTGGCCGACGCTTTAAGCAAAAAGTTCATGGAAAACCTCGCCATGATCATCACCGATCAGTTCCCGTTGAAAGCAGAAATTTGATGGTTTGGATTGGAAGTTGTGGCTTCCGACTCACCCGCGACACTTATGACGCTTAGAGTGCAACCCACCTTATTGGAGAAAATCAAAGAAAAGCAAGCTATTGATGAGAAGCTCCAAAAGGTGCGGTCTGATATTGAGGACGGGCGCGCGGTGGATTTTAGTGTGGACTCTAAGGGAGTCTTGAAATTTCGGGGTCAGGTGTGTATACCTAGCGACGAGGACGTTCTCGATGAAGTCCTCCAAGAAGCACAGTGATCGCTGTATATAATCCACCCCGATGGAACCAAGATGTACAAGAATTTGAGGACACATTTTTGGTGGGCGGGTATGAAGAAAGATGTTGGGCGCGTTGTGGCTAAATGCCTAGTGTGCCAATAGGTTAAAGCTGAACATCGACTTCCGGCGGGCAAACTTCGAAGCCTACCAGTACCCGTTTGGAAGTGGGAGAATATCGCGATGGACTTCATCGTGGGCTTGCCTAGATCTCAAACGGGCCACGACGCGATATGGGTGGTGGTGGAAAGATTGACCAAGGTAGCACATTTCTCGCCAATCCACACCATGTGGTCGAGGGACAAATTGGCGCAGATGTACATTGATGAGATCATGCGCCTTCATAGAGTGCACGTTTCTATAGTGTCGGATCGAGGTCTCTGGTTCGTTTCACAATTTTGGAGTTTTCACGGGACTCTGGGGACGCCTAGACATTACCACAGCATATCACCCTCAGAGTGATGGGCAATCGGAGAAGACCAATCAAATTCTCGAGGATATGTTGCGGGCGTGTGTATTGGATTATGGCGCCGGGTCGCAGCAGTATTTGCCTATGGCGGAATTTGCCTACAACAATAGTTACTAGGCCAGTATCAAGATGACACCTTTCGAAGCGTTGTATGGCAGGAAATGCCGATCTCCGTTACATTGGAGTGAAGTCGGTGAAAGATTAACCTTGGGCCCAGATGTGTTACAGGACGCCGAGGAGAAAGTAAGAGTTGCGTGTCAACGAGTAGTGACGGCACAAAGCCAGCAAAAGAGTTATGATGACAAAAGGCGATGTGATTTGAAATTCAGCGTCGGGGATCATGTGTTTCTTAAGGCGTCACCTTCAAAGGGCATAGTGCGATTTGGAATGCAGGGAAAGATGCACCCTCGCTTTATTGGCCCTTATGAGGTATTGGAGCGGGTCGGTCCGGTAGCTTATAGAGTGGCATTGCCTCCGGAATTAGCGGGAGTACACAATGTGTTCCACGTATCTCAACTCCGCTAGTATGTGCACGACCCGGCTTATGTGATCGACTACCCACCGTCGAATCTACGAGAAGACTTGAGCTATGATGAGTACCCGTGAAAAATAGTCGATCGGCAGGAGAAGAAATTAAAGAACCATTCCATCACATACATGAAGGTGCTGTGGACTAACAATAGTGAGCGAGAGGCTACTTGGGAGCTCGAGAGCATGATGAGGGAGTGGCATCCTCATCTTTTTGAGGAATAAGCGAAGGTATGCAAGTTTTAGTTTCATTGACGAAACTTCTATAAGGAGGGAGGGATGTAGTGCTCCAGCTATCGCTAAAGTAGCAAAGTGCGAGTAAGTCACTCTAAACATGTTTTAAAACATGATAAAAATAAATTAGAACAAGTTTGTTTCGAAGCAAAAGGTGTTCAGACTAAAAGTGAGTTGGAAACGGGATTTAAAATGAGTTCCGAATTGAAAATCAGCTTAAAAAAGACTCCGGTATAGTAAGAGTAGTTGTGGGTATGTTAGAAATGAATTCCGAGCACGTCGGAATGATTCCGTGGGGTTTAGGACCTCGTAGAGCGAAAACACATTTTTCGAGGAGATGAAAATGTGAGATTTTGACCTTCGGAGTTCGAACCTCTTTGGGAAAGTTCGAACCTTTTTAAAAGGTCCCCTAAAAAGGTCCCCACCGTGTACAGAAAGGAACGGACTGCCTTGGTGGGCTGAAAACAAACGTTCGGGATCCTAACTTTTTCGAGAAAAAGGATCGGACCTTCTTCGCACATAGTGTTTTGGACGTTCGGGGACCGGACCTTCTCGGGGAAAAAGTCCGGACCTTCGCAGGCCTGTCAGTGAGAGGGTGGCATTTTCGTGATTTCTGAAGTGGGGCCGAGTATATAAGTTGGGGGACTTCTTCCCCAACTTGAGAACACCTCTTTCTACCCTCACTCCCTTTCTCTCTCCTCTCTTTCTCTCTCTAGCAAAGAGGAGGACCCAAGCTTGGAAAAACACCATTTTAGGGTTTTAATCTCTTTTGAAGCCACAGATCGGAAGAGGATCATTAGGAGTGCATCTTAGGAGGTAGAGAAATCTCTCCCAACCTCTCTTAAGCAAGAAATCAAGATGTTAGTTTTTAGGATTTTTGTAAAACTTGGGAATTTTGGATTTTTGACCTCCAAAGAGATTTTTAATGACCTCTTTTGGTTTTTAATCCATGCTTTATGGGTTATCTTGGAGGTTTAAGAGACCGAACCACCTCTCTTCTGAAGAAACACTTGAGATGGGGGATTCTTCTGAAAAAGGGTGATCTCTCCCCATTTTCTTTGTTTTTTCATTTATAAGTATGATAGAAAAGATAGTAGTGTAATGCGTTAATGATTTTTTAGAAATTAGGGTTTAGCCCTGAAAAGAGAGTTATGCTAAACCTTGTATAGGTTGTTCTTGCATGTGTTTGCATGGCATTTGACTTAGGAGAAAATCTAGGTTAAGAGTTTTAGATGAGTGGCATGAAATTTAGGAGATAACTCTAAGCAAATAAGTGGCATTGTCTTAAGGAAAAACCTAAGGTTGAATGATAGAGTTATCGACATAGAGTTCATGAACTCTAAGGTTAAGTGTTTGGTTGAGGTTGGTGTTATGGCAATTAGTAACTCTAGAGCCGTGGTCTTAGGGTAATTATGCAAACTTGAGCAAATGTAATAATTCCAACCCAATGAGTGGTCCAAGGTACATCATGGCTAACCTAGAGTCTATGACCTAGGGTAAAAAATGAAAGAAAGAGGCAAAAGATAAAAAAGCAAAAGAAGCTAAAAGTGAAAGAGAATGAGATTAAATGACACCCTCGGATGGGACGCCTATCAGTTGGTAGCATGACTACCCGGGTTGGAATCCATTGGTACTAGGTACATTCGAGTGGTACGACAAAAAGGCGCCTTTGGGTCAAAAGGCCCACCCACGGTAGCATGACTACGTTGGTTCGATTCCATCTGGTGAGATACTTCCAAAAGGCCGAGGAACTAAATGAAAATACAAGTAGCTAAAGAGCTAAGAGAAAACTTAAAATGGCTAAACAGTTAAATAAGAGTGCCAAGTGACTAAAGAGCTAAAAAGAAGTATAAAGTGGCTAAAGAATTAAAAGAAAGAGTAAAGTGGTCAAGTTGGCCGGATTAGATGTGACTCTCTTTTATAGTTGCATAGTGGCCGAGTCATGACATAGTGGCATATTACATGAGCATGATAGTAGAGTAGCAGTTCTTATTTCAGCATACTAGTTAGCATTTATCGCTTTCCATATATGTATATATCTTGCTATTATTGCTTCCATTGGACCAAGCAGTGTAGAACATATTTTCTCGGTAGTTGAACCCACTAGGAACTATTCGTAGTTCTCACACCCTTGGGTGACCATTTTTGCAGATCCAGGCAGCTCTGGCGAGGCACGGGGCAGGGGCAAGAGCCTAGTTTAGCGACCTAGCAGGTCTAGCGTCGTCAGCACCCCTTTTTGGTTATTTTGAGTGAACATGTATGCGAGGAAAAAGATGTAATCATTTTAATACTTGTCTAATACATGTTGAGGGAAAAATGTAAATAACTTTATATTTGTAGTTCACTCATGTACTTATTCTTCCGCTTATTATATTAAATTGTTTTGTTTAAATGAATGAAAGTTTTAGTTGATAGTTTCATACTCTGATATTGTATCTCATTATAAAAATGTGAGTTTATAATTTATTTTTTATTTTGTTATTTAAATTCGGATTCAAATTTATATTGTAAAATAAAACTCTCTATTCAAATTATGTACTTAAATTTAAATTATTTTTGAATTCAGATTTTAAGTTTCATTGAATAAACTAAATTTTTTTTTATAAATTTGTTATTATAAAATTAAGAATATCATTATGAAAATTGACTAATATACCCTTTACATCATTATTCATTATTCATTATTTAATATAGAGGTAAAATTTTGATTTGAAATATAGTATTTTAAAGAAATTCAAATTTACCACAAATAATTTATAATAAATTGTACAATTAAAAGTTGAGTTCAAATTTGAATCAAATTATAAAACTTGAGTTCAAATTTGAATCTAATTAGAGATTTGAAAATTAATAAAACAAAATGTATATTTGTAATTATACATGCTTACCAACGAAGAGGTGAGGAGAGACAAAACCACCAAACTTATTTATAATAATAATAATAATAATAAAATTTTATATATATATATATATATATATATATATATATATATATATATATATATATATATATATATATATATATATATATATATATAATTCACATTCACATTGGATGATTGGAATCAAAGCTCAAAATTAAAAGAAATATAGTTTAAAAAAATATAATTATCTTGCATTATTATTGAACTAAAACTTTAAATTTCAATTTTAATTTGAATCCACTATCTACCATTTGTAATTTAACTAAAAATTTAAATTTAGATGTGGGTTCACAATTTAAACTTAAAATTTTAATTTTAATTTGAATAAACACTTTTTAAAAGTTTAGTACTCAAAATCAAATTAAATAATTGAATTAAAAATTCCATTCGAGTACAAACCAAAATCCAAATTTGAAATTCCAACACACAATTTGCACTTACCTATTAATTCAATTTCAACGATAAGAAATAAAACCAAAATCCAAGTCCAAAATAGAAAATGGAGTGGTATTTGGAACGGAGATACATGTATGTGCCCTTACCGTCTGGCAAACAAACACGCCGAATAAGTGCCACAAGGTCAAATTTTTGAGCGGTCAAAATAGGAGGAACAAAGTGCAAAAAAGTACTTAAGTTTTCAATATTTTAGCCTGACGAGTACTACTACTACAGTAGTAAGAAATATCCTTTAATACATGTTAGTACATCAACACCTAAATACTATCATCAGTGACCTTCCAACAAAAAGGGGCGCACAAAAACTTACCCATCATCAGTCCACATTTTTTTAACCACATCTATGGAACTGGAACGATACTCTCCTCACAAGCAAAAGGTCTTGAATTAGTTAAGAGAAAAGGCTCAACATTGGGGAGCCTAATAATGGAGCTTGCATTGCTCTGTAGATCATGATAGACCCAGTCCATACTAAGTTCGCAGAATATGAGGATCTTGTCCTTATGGATGGCTATAGCTATCATATCTTCGAGCCAATCAATAACTTTGATACATCGCATATCAAGACATACTTTAATTTTCCTGGAGTGGATATTGCTGCTCTTTCCTGCCCACGTAGAGTTGTTATCATCAATCACATGCAAATCCAACACCGGGACACGCCAGTCGGCAAGACAAAGAGATCCCCAAAGCACTCCGAAGTACAAATACCGCTCCACTCCGGAAGGCTGCGGCGACCAACAAGAGGGAAGCTCGATACCCATAAACTCTTCTTTGCAGATGTCAAACCGAATAATGCATTCCAGGCCAGGGTGCTCGATAGTGGTCCAATATAAAGCTCCATTCATGTAAGCAGGTTTGTACCTTGAAAGTCGAAACCGAACAGCACCTTTATCTCTCCAAGATAGATCCTTCCCCAGAGTGAGAACCTCGCACCTTTGCTCGTGGCCATAGACTCGAACAACTTTATATTCGCCAGCCTCAACAGTGAAACCCAACCCCACATTAGGGAAAACAAACTCACCGTCATATAAACCCGGTTGATGGAAAGTGGCCTCTTTAAGAGCCCGGAACTTCCTAGTACATGGATTAGCCACATAAACATATCTTGCGCCGTAGAAGGAGATCAGACCACGGCATGCATTTGAAATACTGAAATCGCCTTCAACTTCAACAGGGATTGCGAATTTATTGTCAAGTATTACCCGGCCTCCATCCTCTGAGAATGAATATATACGAAGCGCATTCTGACCTAATTTATCATCCCATGCCAACCGAGTACTCATGACAAAAATTCTCAAGTTCTGGGCAGCATGATCCCACCGCAGCTTGACAAAGTAAGGCATGCTTATCCATAAGTACCACTGCTTGCAGACGCAGCTGAATTGCAAGAGAGACTTTACAGGGAGTCTCTTCAGAATATCAAGCATGACATTCACAGGAAGGAGCCGGCAGGTGTCCATTATCATCTCCGTGTCCATTGTCACCTCATGCAAGCTGCAGGTGACGAAAGACAAGCTGCATCAGAGAAAATTTCATATAATTAAATACCATTAGATCTATTCCTTAGCTTATTTACAAGTCTCCTCATATATACAGGAGTACAAACTCCAATAAAATGAATGCATTTTGCAACCCTACTGAAAGAAAGAAAGCACATAGATCACCTCGATCCAATTTCCCTTTAACTACCCCTACTGAAGTTTTTTCCTACTACTATTAGAAGAAAAAAATCTGGGTGTGATTAATACTCTTAAGCGTGGGGATTTGCCAGAATTAATTTGTGCTTGCATACACAATAAAATTCATCTATCGAAAAAGTACCCTCTCTCTCATAAAATTCAATCCCATACCATTCATTCTGAACAACAGATATTCAGAGTTAAATCAATTCACGTAATTTACAAACTGCTACTCATAATGCTCCACAGAACAGAACTAAAACAAATGCTGGTTATTAGGAAATTTTGTATGCTCCACGGCGTTCACAGAAGAAAGCAACTGAAGAAACAAATCTGGATGCATGATCATACATACGTTAATCCAGAGGAAAAGAGAGGAAGAAAATAGGAAATAAACCAAATATCAACGACTAATGTCTAAAAAAAAGTTAAAAGAAAAAAAAAAAAAAAGTACCGGAGAATCATAAGGGAGGTGGTGGTTCTACTTCAGGGGCAGTGGGGGATTTAGGGACAGGGAATTTATATGAGAGGTTTACCTAGCTACTAATATGTATTTTCGATTCTTGCTTAAAATTCATCTCATATTCCATTATTGAACAAGAAAGGAATCTACTCAAATTAAAATCTAGTAACATGTACTATATAGTATATACCATGATTAGAAAGTATATTGAAATCGTCATGGAAACAAGGTAAATTTATCAACGGTTGGGATTCCTAAGGACATGAAGGAAGGCCCGAAGAAGAGATTGAGAGAATAACAGAGCGGCGGAGAGGTAACACCACGTTGGCATTGCCGGCTTGTGGAGTGGCGGAAGGGAGAGAGAGAAAGGGAGGTAGGGTTGGGCCTCTGTGAGAGAGCTAATTTGGAGGAGGTGGGATTGAGATGAAAATATTTGCAGTTAGGGTCTATGAATGGGTTTTTTTGCAGGGGTGAAACAGATTGGATACGGTCGGATATTGGACAACAATATCCGTATCCATTTTTTTTTCAAGATCCGAATCCGGATATGGATACGTGTCGGATGCTAAATTTTCATTATCCTATTCGCTAAATACGGATTAGGATATAGTCGGTTCTTTCTTCGGATTCGGATATGGATCATATTTGTATTCAAATAATAATACATACTAGTATGCACATATGAATATGAACTAGAATTAGTAACAACATGATGAAAATAAATGAAAATCCCTTATCAAAGTAAATGCAATTTTAATACCAAACCCCAATATCTAATATCTTATTGACTAAAAGATAAGATTTAATAAATGTAATTTCAATATCAAAACAAAGAATACAAAAAAACCGCCTTCTTTCCCCAAAATACATATAAATTTTCCCCTTCTTCCAAAAATAAAAAGCAATTAAGCTTTCCTTATCTCCCCACACATCTTAGCAATCAAACAATTATAACAGAAAAAATCATAAATAAATAAATAAATAATCTACAAACAATTAAAACATTAAAAGCAAAAGCCATAAAAATCTAGACTATTAACATTACGACGTACCAATCTTTTATAAAAGATGAAGAACTACAGATCCATTATTCTGAATATGATTTATAAGAAAATACATAAATCACTATCAATCAAACTAAAGTCATAAATAAACTAGTTACTAAAGTATTTTTCTGCAAAAACTCCAGCCCTAACTACAGCAAAGCTCATAGAATTTTTTTTTTTTTAAAAAAAAAAAAAAAAACATCTAGAAATTTGAAAGCACCATCACTCAAGTAACTCAAACAGGGAGGAGGGGAGGAACCTTAGCACAAGAAGAACAACTAGCGTGGATCCAACTAGAACTTTGGTGCTCTAAAAGGAGAACAAACCCTAGATATCGCCACCACCTCCTCAATCTTGCCGTCCTGCTCGCGAGAGTGGGCCGACCGCGGTTCAGACCCGAAACGAGAGGAGGAAGAGAGAGTGTGAGAGAGCGGCGCCTAAGAGAGGGAAACCCTAGATATCGCCACCACGGCACCACCTCCCCATTGTCCTCGCCGCTCTCCTCGCGAGAGAGCGATCGAGCGGATGAGTGGGGTTTAGGGTTTCGCCGAGCGGTCCGGGTGAGGGAGCGCGGCGGGTTTCGGATTAGGAATTAGGAGAGAGCGACTGAGAGAGGGAAATGGGATATTGGATCTAGTTCTATTAAATAGTTTTGAATATCCTAATCCGCATCCGATTTTTTGAATATTTGAATGGTTTTGAGCTTTCTAAAATTAAATCCGTATCCAATTTCGATGGGATATAAATATATTTAATTCCAATGCAAATGAAATTGAATGTAGATGCTCATAAGGTCTTGATATTATTCAATCCGTTTTCACCCCTAGTTTTTCGTAATTAATATGTAATCAGATTTGGAAAGATTTTTGATGTAGCGAGTTCAGAGTCAGAGATGTTAATGAATACAAATATCTAAAATATTATACGAACTTGTATTCGAACAGAATAGTTTAATCAATGTTAAAAATAAATAATATTCAAATTTTAAAAATATATACATTTTTTTTTTCTGATTGATCAAAATAATTTTTTTCAGCTATAAAAAATTCATTTAAATATAATCGTGCACTTAAGAATTTACCATTGAAATTTTGGGGTATATAACCATATTTTAAAAAGCGATGGTCAAATTTGAAAATTTTGAATAATATAGTAAAGGTTATATAAGCAAAAGCTCTACAAAAAAAATAAAAATATGATGGATTCCAGAGCGCATATGATTTTTTCTTTTTTGTACTCGGCTTGAACACGAACTCGAACCGATTTTATATTATATATTATATAAATATTTGAATTTGTATTTTGAAATTTTTGTTTTGATTATGATATATTTTGAAATTTGGTAAAAAAAAATTGATTGTTTTTGGACTTAGATTTTCGACTTTAAGTTTTCAGGTTTGGTTTCAAATTTTGATTTTTTTTTGTCAAATTTTGGTTTGAATATAAATTTTTCAAAATTGGACAATTTTAGGTTCGATAGTCGGGTTCGGAATTAAATTTTTAAAAATTTGTCCCAAACAAGACTCGATGGCATTCTTATTCAGGACACATTCTAAAGAGATAGTTTGGGATGGAACAATATTTACTATGCCTTCTGCTCCAAATCGGTCGTGAATCATTAAAGTGCCCTAGTTTGCTGCGTTGGATCTACTTTATTGTTACTACAACTTTGTTGCTTTTTTTTTTTAACATCATTTTCTATTTTTAAGTAACTTACTTGAATTATTATAGTTATTTAAATTAAAATTTGGGTAAACAGCATTAGTAGTCCCCTAGTCTTTAAATTAAATTTTATTTTGATCCTTAAAATTTTAAATCATCATTATAATGCAAGTGACTTTTAATAATGTTGCATTTCAATCCCTCAACTTTTAACAATTTTTTAATTTTAATTTTATAATAAAAATTATTACATGCACCTAGTTTAGCTATACATCCATACCCTACAAATCCATAGACTTAGTGAGAAAAATTAATAAAAAAAACGTCATGACTCGTTAAACCTATTACTCTCTATTAATCTCCAATGTATATAACTGATGTGGCACGATTTTTTTTTTTTTTTTTTTTTTATTATCTACTATCTTATTCTTTGCTTTCGTATCTAACATTTCTTTATCTTTCCTTTTTTTTCTTCTCTTCAAAGCTGCATTTACTCTTCCACGTAACTCTTTACCTCCCACTGTATTTTCTCTATTTTTTTTCAGTGGCCCTTCGTCTACCGTCCTCAAGAGATTAGATCGAATAAATGGGAAGGCACGGAGGGCTCAAGAATATTACCTCAGAGAGTAGTGGAATGTCTACAACTGCGAGAACTATGAGAAGATGTGTCGCGATGTTATTGTTCTAAACTTTAAGCAGTGGAACGATAATGCCATAGGCTCAACAATATTACCGTAAAGTGCTTATACTTCTTGATATTCTATTCATATTTTGCATGAATTATAAACTATTTTATAAATATTTTTACTTTGTTTGTGCATGTATTTCTATCCGTCTTCGTTGATTCAGGTATTTGAGAATGATTGCGTGTAGTATGTTTTAGTATTTTTTTTCTTAATTCTGTACTCTTCTTATTTTCTACTTCTTTTTAAAATATTGCTTATTTTACCTATATTTTAATTTGTACTATTTAGAATTATTTAAATTTATTTTTTAGGTAAGATAGAATTTCCACTTCAGCAATATATGTCCGTTGCATCTTAGACTTCGGAATGGCAAACAACAGATTACTATACTAGTAATAAAATAAAGAGTTCATAAAAAAGAGTACAAAAAAAAAATAGACACTCCTTCCTCAATTAGTGAGAAAAATTAATAAAGAAAAAATCATGACTCATTGAATAATAGAATAAAGAGTCAATAAAAAAAAAAAGTACAAAAGAAAGAGTTAAATTGGTCTAGATGTTATGTTGCTTCTCAAAATCTGAAATTCTATGTTGAAAACCCTAGGTTGAAAGAAAAATTTTAGATTTAAAGGGTTTAAAAACTATTTAACCTTTTGAAACTCTAATTGAAGGTTAAAGGAATGCATGGGACAACTCCGTTTCGAGAAACGAAAATCCCCGAAGATCACTTTGAAGTAGCGAACTGAAATCGACCGTTTTAGACGAACGAGCTTGAAGGAGAACGTATAGGCCGCAGGAGTTTAATTGTAAGTATCTACAAGCAATTGAAAGTGAACCTAGATGAATTATGCTTTACTGAAGTGATTAGATCACTTTCACGTCGAAATAATAAAATTTGTTATTATTTTACTTAATGCATATAATGATATACAAGATGTAATTCCGAAGACAAGATGATGGTGATGACAATAATGGCAAGGACACCAAATGACTGCTATCTATCTAACTAGAGCACAGACATTATATTTAAACATGCTTTGACCCCTTCTGCTCTTGCAATAGTAGATATTGCTCTAGCAATATCAGTTACATTATATTTAAACATGCTTTGACACCTTCTGCTCTTGCAATAGTAGATATTGCTCTGGCAATATCAGTTCCCTTCTAATTAATGTACTCTTGCTACATAGCAAATTAGCAATCACCGCAAAAAGGCAAATTAGCAATCACAAAAAGGGAGGATGGTTGTGGAATGTAAGGGTAAGCGAAGACATGAAACAATTCGCAGTTGCTTCATTAAACTAAGGCATATTTGGATATTAACATTACGACGTAGCAATCTTTTATAAAAGATGAAGAACTACAGATCCATTATTCTGAATATGATTTATAAGAAAATACATAAATCACTATCAATCAAACTAAAGTCATAGGTTTCGTCGAGCCGGACGTTGTGGTGGTGTTCGTTTTTTCATTTGACGACACTGTCGCCTCGAAAAGCATGAAAAATAGTAAAAATTTGCATATTTGCACAAGAAGCCCTATATTTTATGCTCCGTTTTGCGTGCAACTTGTTGAAGAGGGGCTTTTCTGTAAATTGGTGCTACAGTGAGGGATTTGGGTGGAATTGTGAAGAGGTGGAGGATGTCACGCCCCGGGGTCGAAACTGCGACCCGGGCTCGCCAACAGATCCGCCACCTATGCCAAACCCGCATAGGCGAAGCGTTCTACCTGCAAGAAAAGTACTACAGCTAAACAGATATCAGAGCTATAAATAAAAAATCTGCTGTATAACTAAATCAATCACTGTACAACTGGAAATAAAACAACAATGTCCGTCTCCCAAAAATGATAATCATACAATATCCTCATATACAAACTCAGAACTCAACCGGGAGGTATCTCCAATAAATACATCAGTGTACAGGCTCTCAATACATAACAATCCTCACTACATCAGTCTCTCAAAGGAGGAAAATAAAGTAACTAATCTACTGAAGCTCTCCTCTGAAGGGGTACCGCTACACTCCAACGACGGGTAGGGAACTAGCTCGCGACTCCCTCGCCTCGGTCAGAAGGATCAGCAACAGGAACAACAGGAACCGAAGTAGAAATCCCTGGGGAAAGACACCACGACGGGTGTGAGAACTACATCCCACAGTAGTTATCAGTGGGTGCCGCCAACAAGCCCGACGGTCTGCCCACTAAGTCTACTAGAGGCATAAAGCAACATATGCAGTGCTGTAAGGAAAGCTGGGAAAAGTAAATTCTACAGCTACTATGCCTCTACCTAGATGCTCAAAGAGTGGAACAGAAAGAACATGATGCCACAACTAACTCTCATCTTTGATCACCCAATCTGAACTGACTGCCTCCTCGGGTCCAGTCAAGCCTGCGCCAACCTACTGCCGTTACGTCCCGGAGGAGCGGACTTATGTAGGACGTCCATGACTGCCAACACTAGCACAGCCAGAGGGACAAATGCAACGACAAGTCGCGATAGAAAAGCTCAATCTCACGCCGGTACAACAACCCGGTCTCGCCTACTCCGGAGTGGCACTCGAGGGGAGCGACCCGCTCGAGTCAAAAAGTAACCCATCTCAAGTATCTCTGTAAAGTATCTCTGTCAGGCTCAAATGTGGCTCATGCAGGCTATGATCCACGATCAAACAAATCGGTAACTCCAAGCTCAAAGCACAACTCAGTCGGAAAAAGAACCTCGACTCGAACAGGAATAGCCCAAAACACTCTCACAGCTATGTCGGAGAACCCTCAACGACTCAATCTGATAATGCACGACCATGGCTGAGTCGGGAAACCTCCACGACTCGATCTGCCAGAACCCCAAGATCCTCAAAGCTAAGTGGGAGAACCACCTCCACCACTAAATCAGAAAAACAACCTCTAGATCACACTCTACCAACTCATAGCACAAAGTCGCATCCACTGCGAGAAACTGTCTCAACAGGCCAACCAGGCCAAACGTCGCATCCACTGCGAACAACTGCCTCAACAGGCCAACATCGCATCCACTAACACAAGGAAGGGTCCGGGAACCCCGAAAGACTAGAACCTACAACCCAAATCAAACAAGAACAGGCTCTAGGCATAGCCTCTCGTTGTTCTCGTCCCAAGAACAAGGCAGACCTTAGAACCCAGACCACTCGAATCATCTCGGGTGGTTAATCTATAGGAAAAGGTGACATTTCTTACTGAAGCCCTTTGATCTGTAAGAAATCTATATTTAATGATTTTTAGTTCTTTTTAGGAAAACAGTTGAAACCAAGTTTTATATCTAAGCCTCGAAGGGCTAATGCCTTCGTCCAATCAAACAAGAACAGACTCAGGCGACCCTACGATGCTTGGAAGAAAATATTTGGTTAACAAAAATTATATGTGTGTCCAAAAAGGTTCTGGGTTTAAGGTCCTGCTAACACTGATATACCGCTGCCACTAACACAGCGGTGACAGATAAAACAAGAAAAAATAAAACATCTCGGGACCGCCGTCTACCCAAACGGCTCCCGCCACAGATGAACAACCAACTACATCTACCAGACTCCACTCTGCTCCCAAGCACGAGTGTAACATGCATCCCACACTAAAAGATAACTCCTGACCACTCGGCCCACTACCCGGGCGAGGAAGAACACTATGTCCAGGAAAGTAGAAGTGTGGATGTCTAAAGCAGAAATAACCCTAGCCCAAGTGAGGGTTTTCTACTAGTCTGGTTACACATGCAACATATGACGGGGTGCTAGGTCAAGTTCCAAGATAACAATAATCAACAGCTTGTAGGGAAGGAAAAATAAACACATGATCATCTAACAGCATCGGGAACATCAATTCCTAAATTCTAGCATGCTATACAAAATACATCTACAACATGCAAGTCCCTACACCGATAGAATTAATGCACAGTCCATAGGTCATGAAGACGAGGCCACCCACCTGAAAATGCTAACTGTCCGGAGTTCCATAGCTGAAAACACCAGAAGCAACAACCTCCACTAATCCTCAACACCAACGGTTCACAAACATCCGCAAATACCCCTGGGTACAACAAAAAGGTCCAAGGTTACACTTTATTCCACAAAATAACCAAGTACAAAAATCCACAGAAGACAGTCCTGAAGATCTGAAATTTCCACCTGCAGAAAGTGCCCAGAAAATTCCGATAAAAATATCATGGCAATCGTCTCGTCGAGACCTTCGAAACGGGTACCTGCACGCCCAATTCCGAGCCCCGTAGGCCAAGTTACAAATTCCACAGTACAGGCGCGCAAAAACTCACAACCACACAACTGTAAACTCTTGCACAGATAAAAAGGGAAATAGTATACCTCCGGGAAGGTCTCAGAAAAATCCAAGGAAAATACGACGATGTTCCTCGCGACGAGTAAATGAAAAAAGTGTATAGGCTCGTCTCGATCCGACGCTCGAGTGTGGAGATAAAATTCCGGCAAGGGGCCGCTGTCCAAAAACTCCATCAGAAAATAGCAGCTTAGAAATGCCTCGAAAACCGTGTCATAAACTCTGAGTCCAGCAAGATGATCAACACAAAAGTCGAAGACGTACCTCTCATGATTCCAACGCCGCAAAAATCGTCCAAAAATACAGTCGGGGTAGCACTGTGGACCTCTCAGACCAAAATGCGACGATAATGGGCCTCCGATGAAAGATCGCCACACTGCGCTCCGATGCCGAAGTCGTCGACGCCGCGGCTTCCAAAAAATCCGGGCCTCTGCCAGAAAATGCGCAACACGAAGATCTCCAACCTTGCTTAAGGGTCCAAGAGAAGAGGGGTTCGGGAAAAGGGTCTAAAAGCCCGAGCAAAGGGGCTATTTATAGGCCCAGCCCGAAAAATCCAGAATTTGGACTTTGGGGCCCAAAACCGGGCGCCCGGAACAATCGGGCCGCTACAGTGTTGGGCCCGGCCCAACACTGTGCGCGCCCGAAATCTCCAGGGCCCGCCACGCGTCCCGCCGACACCACCCGCGCCCGGCGCACGCGCGCCCGCCAACCGCGCAGCGCCGCGTGCCCCGACACGCGGACGTGCGCGGCTGCGCCCGGCCAACCGCAGGGCGCCACGTGGCGCCCCCACGTCGCCCCCGACTGCGCCCACGCCGCGCCCACGTGCGCGACCGCGCCGCCCGCGGCCCCGTGTCGGGCACGCATCCCGAGGCAGCCGCCGCCGCCGCGTGGACCGCGCGCACCAGGACCCGCCAACCACAAGCCGCCACGTGTCCGCTCCCGGTCCACTGTGCACCCCGGCTTTTCCCGTGGACCGCGCCCACTGCGCCCGCCAACCGGGAGCCGCCACGTGGCCAGCGCCCAGGTGCACGCCTCCGCGGTGGATCGCGCGCCTCCGCCGCCGCCTGCCGCCGCGCTCCGCCGCCAACCGCCGCCTCCGGCGCCTCTCCGGCCGCCGGAACAGTGCCGCCGAACCTCGAAATCCGTGCCGGGTCATCCGGGCTCCGAAAAATATAAGTAAATAGTCCATCTTGACCGTTTTCGCGCGCTGAATCCAAATCCGATGTCCGTTTGGCCCAATTCCACTTCTAAAATTTTCCAAAGGTCTCCGGTGATGCAAACTTACTCCCAATTTGCACCATAAATCCATAACTTGGGCCCGACACGCGCACAACACTCCCAAAGGCCACTAATCCATCAATAAATTCTTAAGCGGGGATTCGGGTCCTCACAGAGGACCTTTTAGCTTTTGTTTCAATCCACTTACCTTAACAAACCATGTGAGGGGGGGAGAGGTAACTGCGACCTCCCCACGTGTTCCACCTCTTCTAGCACGAAGCCAAGACCTCCCCAAACCGCTTCCATTCGTTTGAATTTGCAATGAGGAGACAAGGAGGCCATCTTTTCTTCTTTCATTTGAGAAGGTTGAGGGGGAGAGCAACCGAAGGGCTTGGGACTTCTCTGAACCACATCTGAAGACATCCTGATCTCTGGAGACCCTCCTTGTGGAGCGCCGGTGTCTGGCTCCGCCGCACGCCGCCGGAAAACCTTACCTTCTTTTTCTTCTTCTTCTTCCTCGGATCCGGCGAGGTAGGTCTTCCTTCTCCGTGGGTTTTCTTGCAACCTAGACCTCATCAGTCATCTTCTAACTTCATGGGGACTCCCCAGGTGAAGTCCCAAGGTCTGTGGACCTCTGGTTGCCGGTGGGTGGAAGAGGGATCGTCGGAACCCTATTTTGGCCGGAGTTGCACCCGAGCTTCATCCAACCGTTCAACCTCAGATCAAGCTTGGTGGGAAGCTTCTATTGGTCGTCAAGAAGACCTCCTTGAAGTTACAAGCCATTTGATTCAGTGTAGAGGTCGGGTGAGGAAGCCCTAGATCCGGTATTATTGTGTTGGGCCGAGCAGCGCCGCCCACCGCCACCGTCGCTCCCCGGTGCTGGCCAACCCTTTGGTAAGTTCCCTTGTGTCAAGAGCATTCACTCAGACCCTTTGCATGTGGCCGAAGCTTGCTGGATTGCTACCTACCATTAATGCTCTTGAAATTGGCTTAGGTTGCCTTCTCCGGCCAACCGCCATACCGGGGTGCCGGAGCTGAGTTAGGTGGTGTCCCTTCGACCTCTGGGAAACCATTTAAACTCGTGCTTGTATTTGATTGGAGCTAGAACCCAAATTGGTGTAACCTCGGCCAACCCGAGCTCCAATAAGAGTAGATCTTGGTCATCTTGCTCCGGCAACCATTCCGGTAGCCGCGCGACGCCTCGAAAGTGAGCCCTTGAACTTTTCATTCGATATCCAATGCCTTCCGTTGAGCGAAAATTGGTTACCAAACCGTAAATAGGCAAAATCGTCGGTTTATCGGCGATTTGGCATTAATCACATAATTTGAAAAATTGCAGTGATTAATTATAGTGTCAGATATCCTTGCCTGGTCCAGTGATTTCGGTTTAGCGTTGGCGACTTCCGGAGCCGAAATCGGCTTTTCCAGAAGTATTTTCGGTATTTATGGCACCGTTTGAGTACAGGGTCGCACCCAGTGGAGTTTGAGTGCCCGAACGTCTTCAGTGAAGCGTTTCGGGGCAGCATGTCATATTTCGTTAAATTCAGAGACTTGTAGGCTGAAATCGGATCTTAGTTGATCGATCGGCGGATTTTCAAAAATTCCGACAAATCCCGGAACTTCAGTGAAGTTTCCCGTTTAGCTTGTCTGCACTCAGTGAGTCATTGGGTTGGGTATGAGTGAGTCTATTTTCTGACCTGTGTATATGATTCAGATCCCAGCAGTCAGCCGCCAGCTCGTGTGCCATCCAGCGGATACCGCGATCGTCTACCCTGAGGTGGGTTTAGCTTCGGTCCGGGCTTTATCAATTTGGCCCTATGGGGTACCGTAGTAGGTCGGATCCCTGTGTTTGATGTTAGCCTTGATCCTATGGTTGAGCCTTTCTACTTGTTTTTATTCCAGCATTCAGTTTTTATAGCTAGGTAGCCTTAATCTTACAGTTGAGCTTTTCTATATGCTTTCATTCTCAGAACTTAGTATATATAATGATATACATCTGGACATATGCCATACTTTCTTGGTCACTAGCTTAGTTGTATCAGCATTTCCTATTCTTCTACTGAATGTTATACAACTTCAATTATACAGTTCTATTATTCAGCTTCAGTTTTTCAGCTTCAGTTATACAACTTTAGTGTTATAGCTTCAGTTATACAGCATCAGTTGAGATTACAGCTTTACACATCCCGATAGGGATTTTCTGGCTTTATGCCGATTGTTCGGTCTTTAGACCGCGAGCTTGAGCATCAGCATTATGATCGCCCTAGAGCCAGCTTTCAGTCACGTACACCCGCAGATTAGTTACCCGCAATGGTGTTCTTTACCGGTAGAGAGGTCGTCACATCGACCCGTGAGCCCAGGGAGTTCACACAGAGTGTGCAGGGTTATGATAGCATATTGGTGCATCGGTGGGGCATTGGTCTAAGTCCTCGTGACCTATGACAGCTTTGATTGGATATTTCAGTTATAGCATTGATGCATGATTTGCATTGTTACTCCAGCATTTATTAGCATGACTGGCACATGATTGTTCGTACTCTTTATTTACAACTTTGATATTTATGGATTATCATACTTGCTCTGTTCTATAGCATGATCAGTACTATCATTCATTGAGATTGACCAGGATTATCTGTTTGCTAGTTATTGCATGATTAGCTTCATTTATGAGTACCTTTATTTTTATTTCAGCATGCTAGTTTCAGTATCTGCATCTTGTCTTCAGTTTTCAGATGATAGCATGTTTTACTATCCGCTGCTTACAGTATCCAGTAGGTACGACTTGCTATTTCTCGGCCCATCGTGACCACTGGGATATATTTATGTTGTATCTCACACCCTTTGGGTGACCACCATTTCAGGTCAATCAGGTGTTGAGATGTCGGGACAATCCAATGAGCTGTCATGATAGAGTCGACCCCTGTTGACATTTATACATTCAGATATATAATTGGATCATAGTTAAAAACCAACATATCTTCTATGCATTCAAAATCCAAATGTCACAAAATTGTTAGTCAACATCAACTTGTTAGTTATATTACATGCCCAAATAGTTATCGAATAGTTGGTCGAGGCATGCATGCAATCACAATAGAAAAACACAAGTTGTGATAGTTACCTTCATAGTTCAAAGTTCAGAGTTCACATATCATTGTTCATCATTCATTGTTCGTTTCTTTCTCCCCCTTTTTGTCACAAAATCAAGCCAAAAATACAAAACGTAATAAGGAGAGTTAAAAAGTTTAAAGTGTAGAGAAAAATGAAAGAACTAAACTATAAAAATCTGCAAAACAAAAAAAAATATTAGAAGAAATCAATCATCAGATTCAGAGTCTTCAGAGCTCGTGCAACACATCTTAGAGAACATCTTTTTCACCAGCTTGTTCATTGAGTTGACCTTCTTAGTTAAGGTAATATGAGCTGCCGTGATGAGCTCAATTTCGTTTGAAATTCTCTTCTGCTCCTTCGTAATCTGTTCTTGCTCGAAGGACAAGCGTTGTTGTTCCTTGTAAATTGATGTGACTGATGCTTCTTCATCTGGTCCGGGTGTTTGCCGTGATGGAGAGGCAGAAGTGCCGTCACAAGGTTTCTTTCCAGAGGAAGGAGTTGGAGTAACATGAGGCAATGTGTGAAGGGACTTAACAATCGTGGATTCATTTATCATCCCCAAACAATGCTGATACGATGTTGAGCTGATATCGATCTGAAATTTCTTTAGAATCCTCATAATGATCAATGGGAACGGAAGCCGTTCGGTAGGATGAGGGTGCTCAACATATCTGGACATTCTGTTCCAAATGATGTAAGGGATGTTCATGTTCAAACCAACTGCTTCAGAAGGATGCCCTAGGAGGTATAAAAACAGCATGTGATCCCATCTCACCACCTTTGTTTGCATGTTCGGGAGAATGTTATAACAAGTGATGAAGTTGAGAAACCGGTATTCAAGTCGGAGTTGTTTGGATTTAATAGTTTTACCATCTGTCGATTCAGTGCCGTCCAAACAAATTCTTTTTATAACGGTTTGCCACAGAGCATTTGTCAAGCTTTTGCCAATTAAATAGTTAATTCCTGATCTACTCGATGGCATTTCTAGAACTTCCCCGATCAACTGCGGAGTTATTTTGAGTCTCATCTCTTGGATGTTTGTGTAAAATTGCATCGAACCGTGTTCATCTTCCTGAAGATGTCTCGCATTTGAGTAAAAAGTTCTCACACGATGCAAACAATACCCAAGTAATTCCGGGAATCTGCAAACTTGGATAAGATTAGCTTGTTCAATTAACATCCCGAACTCCGGTGAGTGATCTCGGAGGGCACCAATATTCACATGTCTTTCTCCGATGCATTCTCGACGTTCAAATGCCCTAAGACGGTCAGCATTAATGAACACATCTTCCAAGCGAGGCGGAGAATCAGGAACTAATGGTGTGTTAATATCAACATCTCGTGCTTGTCCAAAGCGTCGAGCTAGTCGTTTCCTTTTCACCGAGATGGTTAGTGAAGTCATAGGTGCTTTTCCTTTTGATGTGTCGAAAGTCTTTCGCCTAGGTTGAACAGGCATTGATTCATCATCCGTCAATTTGTCCCAATCTACTTCTTGATTATCTGCTTCAGCCTCTGAATCGCTGACAAGAAGAAACTCACCTTTCCGTTGAGTTTTCTTAGCTCTTTTCAGTTTGTTTGTTGCTCGAGTGTGTACCATTGCAACTAGCAGAAAGATGATCCATGCAAACGCCATTGGTGCAAGTGCTTAATAGATTTAAAAGTCCTGCGAACAACTACTCAAGAACACGAAAAATTGTCAATTTTCAAAAAAATTGAAAGATTGTACCCAAACAATCATTATCGTGTAGAGAGACTAAGAATCAAATTAGTTTTGCAAAAAGAATTTTAAAAATAGATCAATCGCATGATTTTCGAAAATTCCCATTATATGCCCTAAAACCGAATTTTTTGAAATCGAAGGCCAAAAATCCGTTTATCATGAGAATATCTAGCATATAATCAAAACTAATATACCCAGAGTTCTTATTTCAAAAGAGATTTGATCAAAAACTAATCCAAAACGAAAAAGATACAGAAATTCCATCACGTTTTGAGGAAGAACATGAAAAACTGTGAAAAACCGAGATTTTGATCAATAAAACTTACTTAGAATCGAAGAACTTGAGTTTGTAAGCTTCCAAGACGGATGAATTCTAGAGAGAGAAGCTCTGGAGACTTTGGAACAAAAGATTGAAGTAAAAAGAAATCAAATTCCTTTTGTTCTAAATAAAACCCTAGCCGCGATCCGGATTAGCTCGTGAATCCGATCCGGATCGGCTACCCGCAGAAAATACCTGCGTTCGGGATCCGGATCGGCTTGTCCAATCCGGATCGGCTCCAACTTTTTCATCAGAAAAATTCAGAAAAATTCCACAAAATCCAAAAAAAAGTATGTAAGCACTTTTGTGTATCAACTTTAAATGAAAATCATCGTTTCATACAACAAGAAATAGATTATGCCAAATCTATCAAAAATATTCAAATAACGAAACGAAGATTTATAAAAATTAAATCCCTTAAAGTTGAACAACTTTAATTACATCTAACTTGATCTTATGAGTAATGCCTTTATCAAATCATCAATTTGGTAAAGAAAATGAAATACCAAGATCAATAGATGTCTGAAATCCCAGATAAGTTAGATAATATATCTAGTCAATTTATTGAAGAGAGTGGCTCTTTGAGCATCTTTCATTAAAATTCTCACCTTATACCAACCTTGAAATTTTGACAGAGTCAAGTATTTCAACATGCATTTTATTTAATCAAACTTGAAAAACCTTGCTTGGTATACATGTGGTAGCTGCACACAGTACTCGGACGACCGAGGTGGTAGCTCTTTCCTCCATGTGGTGGTAGTTTTCACACTCCTCATTGGGATGTAACTCTTTCTATATCTTTTGAGCATAACACTTTTTCTTTAACTCCCCCTCAATTGGCTATCAATTATTTAAGATATAAAGTATTCAACCAAAAATTGATCTCGATTTCATACTCGACTAAATAGTCAAATAAGATAATAACTATACCAAGAGATCATTGAGAGAGAAATTGACTTTGATCAAAACAAAGATGATTTAATTGACATAAATGATCATTGCATCAAATGAAATATTATGATATCTAAAGCATAATAAATTTCTAAATAAACGAAAAGATGCTATTAAAGTCAATAAGACACATGCTCAATTAATGTTCTATGTCTAAGCATAGATAATGAACAAAAACACAAAAACAAAACCTAACCTAAACAAGAGTTTCAAAAAAAGGTTATTTCAAGGAAAGCATTCCAATTGCTTTACGCAAATGAATAGAACGTTTTTGATCCAAAGGTTTTGTTAAAATGTCAGCTAATTGATCTTCAGTTGAAATGTAGAAAATTTGAAGAATATTTGATTCAACTAGCTCTCTAAGAAAATGATATCTAAGTTCAATGTGGTTTGTTCTTGAGTGCAACACAGGGTTTTTTGAAATGTTTATAGCACTAGTGTTGTCACATAAAACAGTTACCGAAGTTGCTGAAATCCGGAAGTCGCTCAACACGCTTTTCATCCAAATGAGTTGAGTTGAACAACTACCCGCTGAGATATATTCCGCTTCGGCAGTCGAGAGTGCAATGCAGTTTTGCTTTTTACTGTGCAATGCAGTTTTACTTTTTACTGTGCCATGCAACAAGACAATGGCCAAGATAGAAACATGCACCACTCGTACTTTTCCGATCATCCACTGATCCTGCCCAATCGGCATCTGAATATCCTATAATGTCAAGATTTGTTCCCATAGGATACCAAATTCCGAAGTTTACAGTTCCTTTGACGTACCGGATGATCCGTTTCACCGCTTTCAGGTGATCCTCCTTTGGTGCTGACTGATATCTCGCGCAGATCCCAACACTAAAGGATATGTCCGGGCGACTAGCTGTGAGGTAGAGTAGACTTCCAATCATACTTCGATAGAGTTTCTCGTCTACACTATCACTAAGAGATTCACTTCTTAATCCCTTATTGCTAGTTCCCATAGGAGTAGGAAAATCTTTAGAATCTTCTAATCCGAATTTCTTTACCAACTCCTTTGCATACTTGGATTGACACAGATGGATGCCTTCACCATTTTGTTTCACTTGCAATCCAAGAAAGTATGTCAGTTCGCCCGTCATAGACATCTCAAATTCGCTTTCCATGGTTTCTGCGAATTTAGAAGCATCATTATCCTTTGTTGCTCCAAATACAATGTCATCGACATAGATTTGTGCAACAATGAAGTTATTTTGATAATGCTTCACAAAGAGAGTCCTGTCTGCTCCCCCTCGAGTATAGCCCTTCTCCAAAAGGTGCTTTGTCAACCTTTCGTACCATGCTCGCGGTGCTTGTTTTAAACCGTAAAGAGCCTTTTTCAAACGAAAAACATGGTTAGGTAGTTTACAGTCTACAAAACCTTTCGGTTGAGCCACATAAACTTCCTCATTTAAAAACCTATTTAAAAACGCGCTCTTAACGTCCATTTGAAAGAGTTTTATTTTAAAGTGACAAGCAATAGCGAATAAGATACGAATGGACTCGAGTCTAGCTACAGGGGCGAACGTTTCATCAAAGTCTATACCTTCTATTTGAGAGTAGCCTTGAGCAACTAAACGTGCTTTGTTCCTGATGATGGTACCATCCTCATTTTTCTTGTTCTTGAAAATCCATTTAGTACCGATCACATTGTGTTGCTTCGGAGGCGTCGTTAATTCCCAGACTTTATTTCGTTCAAACTGATGGAGCTCTTCCTGCATTGCTTCAATCCAGTAGTCATCCTGAAGAGCTTCATCGACGTTCTTTGGTTCGATCATGGAAACGTAACAAGCGAATCCACAAACCAACTGCCTCCGAGTTCTGGCTCCTTCTTGTGGGTCTCCAATAATGTTTGATTCAGGATGATCCTTGGAGATGCGTAACGTTTGAGGTAATGGAGTACTCGGAGGTACATGAGATGATTCCTGCACATCAGATAAACTTGAAGAACCATTAGATGCATCATTAATATTGGAAGTATTATCACGAGAAGATGCATTTACAGGAGTATCATCATCAAGAGAGATATCAGGGGTAGATTTATCAGATGCAAAGTGGAAAGCTTCGTCTACTTTAACATTTATGGATTCTACAATCGTTTTAGATTCCAAGTTAAATACTCGATATGCTCTACTATTTGTAGAATAACCCATGAAAATCCCTTCGTCACTTCGAGAGTCAAATTTTCCAAGATTTTCGCGGTCACGTAAAATGTAACACCGACTCCCAAAGATACGAAAATATTTGATGTTTGGTTTTCTACAAAACCATAGTTCATATGGTGTATTTAAAGTTTCCGGGCGCAAATAAACTCGATTAATAACATAGATTGCAGTGTTCACAGCTTCAGCCCAAAAATATAACGGTAAATTCCGGCTATGAAGCATAACACGTGCCATCTCTTGTACAACCCTGTTATTGCGCTCGACTACACCATTCTGTTGAGGTGTATAGGGTGCTGAGAATTCATGTTTAATGCCATTGGAAGTGCAAAAATCAATGAATTTAGAATTTATGAATTCTCCACCTCTATCACTTCTAACACGAATGATCTTTTCATTCTTTTCAATCATAATACGAAGGCAAATCTCGTGAAAAGAATCAAAAGTATCAGCTTTCTCTTTTAAAAATGCTACCCATGAGTATCTAGAGAAATCATCAACCAATAAGAAAATATAGCATTTACCTCCCAAAGATGGTTGACGAACCGGCCCCATTAAATCCATATGCAGTAATTCCAAGGGCCGTTTGGTACCGACGTGGTTCAAGTATAAGAGAAGAATTCACCATTGCGTATCCAAACCTTTTGAGTTTTGGAGTACGTTGGAAATGATTGTGAAGTTGATACCTTTGGTGAAAGCGTCTTGATTGATCCATCGCTTTTCCTTGACGTCGTCGTCTTGTTTGATGTACTACCAATGTTCTTTCCTTTTGAAAGATGCTTCTTTGATTTCCGGGGAGACAACTCATTGGTAGTAGTTGCAAGATGTGCTTGATTTGATCTTTGCGCTCCATTCTTGCAATTTCTTTGAATGTGCCCTGCATAACCACAACGAAAACATACCTTAGTGCTTGACGATCCCGAGGAGGGTGAAGTAGGCTTATTGTCGTTGCTTGTCGTGAATTCCGGTGTCAGAGGAGGAGATACCGACTGAGGCACAAACACTGTCTCAACCGAACTAAAATTGTCTTCAGTTCGATTGTATCCGAGGCCGAATCTGTTGGATTGACCAAGACCAAGAAGCTTATCCAACTTACTCATTCCTGATGAAAATCGCTGTAAGTCATCCTTGAGTTGGAGAATGGTCTCTGTCATTTCCAATTTTTCCTGTCGAGCCTCGCCGTTGAGCTTCAAGAAGTAATTCGCTTTGTTCACCATATCTACATAATTCTTCTCGAGTTGCTCATTGGACTCTTGAAGGGAAACATTTATTTTAATCAGATTATCCCTTTCCACTTCAAGAGCGTTTGAGAGAGAAGATGCCCTTTTTGCTTCTTCTTCGAGATCCTGCAATCTCCCTCTCAAACTCTTGTTTTGTTTTGCCAGTTTCTTTGAATCCCTCAAAAGCTTATGGTAGGCAAGAGCAAAATCTTCACCTTCAGAATTATCCGATTCATCGTCCGTTGCAATCTTTTCAACAGTGGAGTTGGACAGTGAGTCAGATGTACTTGCCATTAAGCACATGAAGGGTGAAGATGTAGTGGACGCGTGGAACGCCGTTGCGTTATCTTCTTCATCACTTGACGATGACTCATTTGACGATGAGGTGTCATCCCAAGTGACGGCTTGCATCGCTTTCTTCTTTGACGGATTCTTATTGGGACACTCCGTTGAGATATGGCCGTACCCTCGGCACTTAAAGTATTGGACTTGTCCTTCTGAGCTTTTCTTATCCTTAGAAAAACCCTCTTGCTTTCTTGGTTTGAAACTTGAAGAACCTTTGCCTTTCTTCGACTTTACGAAGGATGGAGTTTTGCTTGAGTTACCCCTTCGAAAGTTTCGGCGAAATCTTCTTGTCAAGAGAGCGAGCTGCTTCTCAAAGTCCTCCATAGATAGGTTCTCGTCATCGTCTGAGGAGGATGAATCCGCGTCTTCTTCTTTTGTTGTTTTCAAAGCATAACCTAAAGACTTAGAAGAAGATGCCTTTCCCGAAGAATAGTTAGTAGGAAATGTCATTTCATATGTTTGTAAAGAACCAACTAATTCTTCTACACGGATTTCGTCCGGGTGTTTAATAGTTTCAATGGCCGTAACCTTGGATCGAAATCTTTCAGGAAGAGTTCTTAATATTTTTCTTACAACTTTAAATTCTGGAATCTTCTCTCCCAAGTTAGCACATGAGTTTACGATGTCTTGCAATCGTGTGTAATAGTCCGTGAAAGATTCATTTTCTGCCATGAAAATAGAGTCAAACTTGCTCGTAAGCATTTGCAGTTTCTGAATCTTCACAAGGTTAGTTCCCTCATGCATAACTTGAAGAACATCCCAAATTTCTTTCGCAGTCTCACATGCCGAGACGCGAGAGAACTCTGTTTGCGACAAAGCATTAAATAAAGCGTTAATCTCTTTGCCATTGTAAGAAGATAAATCAATCTCTTCCTTGGTCCATTTCGACCTAGGTTTGATGGTGCGAACATCACCAATAAATTCAGTTGGATTAGACCATTCTAATTCAATTGATTGCCACACGCGTTCGTCGATGGAAATTAAAAAGGCTTTCATCCGTACTTTCCAGTACGCATAATTCGTTCCATCGAAGAACGGAGGTCTGTTGATGTTTCCACCTTCAACCATTGTTTACAACCCTATTCCCGCTCTGATACCACTTGTTGGGTTATATATAATTGGATCTAAATAGGGAAAAAAAAACACCTAGAGGGGGGTGAATAGGTGTAAACAATAAACACTCAAAAATCTTTGCGATATAAAACCCAATGCGGAAAAATAAATAACACGCAGAGATTTTTACGTGGAAAACTCCAAACCGGAGTAAAAAACCACGGGACCGATAACACGGTGAAATCCACTAGAATTATAATACGTACAAAGGTGATATACCGTACTCACAGACGACTCAACCTTTTTCCATACGCTCCTAGTTGATCTTCTCCGCTCGCTCCGCAACGCTTCTCGAATCCACGATATGCGTCCAACGCCGAATCCACGGCGTCCAACGTCGACTCAACGACGTCCGACCGAATCCACGGTCTTCACCCAGTAGCACGTCTCGAATCCATGAACGTACCTCGCTCCGAATCCACGAGAGCGGTTGCACCTTGAATCCACAAGGCCACGCGAGTCCACGCGCCGATTTTGGGGAAATCGTTATTTTTTGGGTGGTGATGATCCGCCGAATACTTAGATTAGAAATAGATCGGAAATACCATCTAAGTATTCATTAATTTGATTCTACTCAAAATCTGAGTTTGGAAAACCTAGAATCAAATTAATAATATAGATGAAGAAACATAGAATTAAATCTAGTATTTCCTTTCTTCTCTATATGTGGATTTTTTTATTTCGGTCGTATTTTTCGCTTTTTGCGTCGTACCCTAAAAGATGAATTAAAGGGTCTATATATAGGTTAGAAACCGTTGGAAGAAGATAAGAATAAAAAACTATCCTTTTCTGGGATTTTTCAGGATGACGATCCGGATCGGATTTCGGCGATCCGGATTGCAGTAACGAGACAGACAGTTTCCTGAAAAACAAAGGTTCGGGATCCGGATCGAAGTGCCTGATCCGGATCGTTCATACAATTCAGCAAAAACCCATGTTCGGGATCCGGATCAGAAAAGGGCTTGGATCCGGATTGAATTTGCGTATGAACAAACACCCTTCGGGATCCGGATTGGAATGTCTGATCCGGATCCTGAACATGTCCCATGTCCAGTTCTTTGATTTTTATGCAATTAAAAATTCATCCAAGTGTTTCTACACTATAAGAAGTATTCGGATCACCAAAAATAATTAGTTAAACATACCTGATCCTTTTGAATTCTTCTTTCTTGAGATTGAGTTATATGATCCAACCTTCTTTATCTTCAATCTTCAAGACTTAACCGAATTCACGAAATACGCCAACTCAAATTCCGTAACATAGAGTATCAAATAGTGGCACATGCAGGCTATAGTCAAATCCACGCTCTCTCTCCCAGAACGGATAAACTCGGGATCCTCAACATCTCGAACAAAGTCGGAGTACCCTCAACGACGCAGCTAATAAAGCTCTCACGAACCTTGAGACACTAGCGACACAACTACTCGTGACGCAGAACGCATTGGCTGGAGATACTTCACAGCCGGGATGGACCCACAACTCGAGGTCTAACAAAACTGGTCGGACGACACTCAACGACCTGGGACCACCGTCTACCCAAACGGCTCCCAACAACACCGACCGGCAGATACTCCATGGCCCGGGATCACCGTCTACCCAAACGGCTCCCAACAACACTAGCACTGATCTAAGCTCTGCTACCAGACTCCACTCAGCCCCCAGGCACGAGTGCAACATACGTCCCACAGTAACCTGACCTCTCGGCCCACCACCCGGGCGAGAAAACACTAAGTCCAGAAAATAACCGAAGTGTGGGATGTCTAAGCATAAAAGAACCTAGCCCAAGTGAAGGTTCTCTACTAGTCTGATTTTGACATGCATCATATGGCAGGGTGCTAGGTCAAGTTCCAATAATAGGATGCAATTAAACATAGCAAAATAGAATATCTCATCTCTCACAACATGCTTCCTATCTCCTCTAGCATGGAATGAACATATCCTTTTAATATCATGCGAGGTATCAAATCCACCAGACATGTACAATAAAACAAGTAAGCATCAATCCACATAATATATGCCATTTCTCAAGCTTACATCTCAACCTAGAGATTGTACATTTAATCATGCATGCTATCAATAACAGTGGGTAATATTACCTTAGGTAAGCCTCTATCAATCCTCATCATGAATATCCACTATCACAATTCTCATAAACATAGATGGATAATACTCATGCAATTCTCAAACAAATACCGTTACTAAGCTTGCCTTTCAATCACACACATAGGTACACTAACATGTATGCATTCTATTAAATAGAATTAGAGAATAGTCCACCGGTTCTGGAGACGAAGCAACCCACCTAAAACGCTTCCCATAGGCAAAGCTGAAGTCGGTGAAGTGCGTAGTCACACGCTAACCAAAATCAGCCGAAACTGCACCCTCGGTACTCAGTCGCACAAGCCTCTGCTCCAACCAACAACGCAACCACACACAACAATCAAAAACCCCACAACACCCAAACAGCACATGCTGTTTTTACACACCAGCAGAGAAGAGGGGGAATTTCACCTGCGCACAGTCCTTCAAAAATCCTAGCAAAATCACAGTTGCGATTCTCGCGACGAGTAGATCTAAAACGAGTATTTATACACCCCGTTCCGACACCTGTAGGCCAAGATATAAATAAAACACTGCAGTATGCCGAAATATCCACAAATAAAATCATGTAGGAAACCCGTCCGAAAGAAGCTTAATTATCACCTCCGTAGAGTCCTCCAAAAATTCCAATAAAAATACGGGCGCGTTCCTCTCGAAGCGTAGATATCAATCGAGTTCTTAAACGCCTCATTCCGATGTTCGTAGACCAAGAAAATCCAAAAATACTCCACCGCTGTCCCGTACCTCGCAGCAGTACAAAGGGTCACAGAAAAGCCTCGGGAACCGTGCCAAAAATTCAAAATAAGGCAAAGTAATCAACACAAAAATCGAAGGCGTACCTCTCGTGAACGCGCTGCCGTGAAAATCGGCTCAAAAGTCCATCGGGGTAGTCCAGGGGGTCTCTCGTACTGAAAAGCAACGGTAAAAGAAAAAATCCAAAGAGCGTCGATGTGCGCCGCGTCGCAGAAAAACGCCGATGCTGCGGCCTCAAAAAATATTCTAGATCCGTCGGAGAGTAGAGGACAAAGGGGTTGAGGGCTCTGCTCAAAGGGGAGCTCCAGAAAATTTCCAAAACCCACACAGGAGGGCACCCATACCCGGGGTGTCCCCGGTTTCGGGCGCCCGAAACATTCGGGCGCCGAAACCCGGTCGGACACCCCCCGTCCGACCTGCCCCCGAAACTTCCTGGGAGCGCCACGTTACTGCCGAACAGGCAACAGCTAAAACCACGAACCGCCAAGCGCCGCGTGGCCCGCACGGAGGCTGATGCGTGGCGCGCCCACGCGCGGGAACCGCGCGTCAGTCGCCGCGCCCAAGTGCACGCGCCAGCGCCGCCTGCGCCCCCCTGCCGCACACGCTTTTCGAGGCCTACCGCCCTGCTCCGTGGACCACACCTGCTGCACCGGCCACTGCCCTGCTGCCACGCGTCCAATGCGAACCAGTAGATCGTGATTGATGTTTTGAACTTGTTCAACTTTAAAGAATTTAATTTATATAAATTTTTGTTTCATTATTTGGATATTATTGATAGATTTAGTATAATCTATTTTTTTTGATGTGAAATGATAATTTTTGTTTAAAGTTGATATACAAAAATGCTTACATTCATTTTCTGGATTTTCTAGAATTTTTACAATTTTTTTTAGAGAAAAAGTTGCAGACAGTCCGGACTGGATGGACTCGGTCCGGATCCCGAACGAGGGATTTTCCTGCGCATAGCCGATCCGGACTGAACTCCAACCCGATCCGGACCACGGCTAGGTTTTAATTGAAACGAAGGTTTTTCGAATCTCATTCTCTTCAATCTTTTGATTCTAGCTTCCTAGAGTTTCTCTCTCTAGAATTCTACAGCTCTTGGATCCTTCCAACTTGATTTCTCTCGATTCAAGTAAGTTTTATTGATCAAAACTCGAAATTTTCACTGTTTTTCTTTGTTCTTCGAAACATGAGAAAATTTTATGCTACAATTTCGATTTTGCACGGTTTTTGCACAAATTTCTTTTGAAATTAGAACTCTGGCTACATTAGTTTTATTTGTATACCTTGTATTCATTTGAAAAACAGATTTTTGGGCTTCAATTTCTAAAAATTTAGTTTTAGAGCATATTTCTGAAATTTTCTAAAATCTTGGAATTGATCTATTTTTAAAATTCTTTTTGCAAAACTAACTTGATTCCTAGTCTTTATACATGATAATGATTGTTTGGGTATGATTTTTCAAATTTTTGAAAATTAAATAATTTTTCGTGTTCTTGAGTTCTTGCTCGCAGGTTCAGATTTTCAACGCACTAGCAAGATGTTTTTTGGTTGGATTTTAGTGCTCATCACAACGATGGTAGGAACACGAGCAACGAATAAGCTCAAAAGAGCGAAGAAAAATCAGGATGAAGGAGAGTACATCTCTCTAGATAAGTCTGATTTCGAGACAGAATCAGTAGATTGGGACGAGCTTATGGAAGAAACCGCAGCACCTGCTACATCGACTGCATCAAAAGAGAAAGCCCCGGCAGCTTCTACAAAGGCGAAAACACCGCCTACTGCAGCCGAGAAAGGAAAAGCTCCTATGACAACCATGTCTATGAAGCGAAAGACTGTTGCTACAAGGAAAGGTAGAGTACGAGGGATAGAAATCAACGAGCCACCTCCAGAGAACATAGTTCAAGCCGACAGCGAAAGGATCAAAGACTTTGAGAAGAGGGAATGCATTGGTGAGAGACATGTTAATATCAAAGCCCTCAAGGAACGTTCAAAAGTGTTCAGTACACTTTTTGAACAAGCGGGACTTGCGCCAATTTGCAACTTCCCGGAGACATCTGGATATTGTCTTCATCTGGTGAGGACATTCTATCTATGTGCTACGAACCTATTGGATCTTGAGGACGGATCTAAAGAATTTCACACAACGGTCTGAAATGTCAAACTGAAAATAACGCCTCAAGTAATTGGAGAGATGTTAGGTATGAATGCCCGAATTGATGGGATTCATTACTTAAAAGGGCACGTAATGACTAACACAACCTGGAGAACGGTTGTGGATGGAATATGTTTGCCGGAAACTCGATCTACGGGAAATTCGGTATTGTCCAAAGAGCTTCGTCCAGAATACCGATTTCTGTATTTTATCGTTTGCTACAACATCTTGCCGAACATGCAAACAAAGGTGCTTCGATGGGATAGAATACTATTTCTCTATCTCCTTGGAAATCCTACTGCCGCCTTGGGATCGAACTTCAATATCCCTTATCTGATTTGGTCGCGGATGGCGAGATATGTGGAGAATGCACATCCGACGGAGCGACTACCATTCCCAATGATAATCATGCGCATCTTTAGGAAATTCAACGTCGATACTGGATCATCGGCATACATGCATAGCTTGGGAACCATCCATGACTCTACCATTGTGAAGTCACTCTCAACCAAACCGGATGAGACCCCAACACCGCCGAGGAGCAAGAGACCTACAGCATCAGCTTCAACACCAGCAGCAGCAGCAGCAGCAACTTCAACATCAGAGGATGATGCCTCTGTCACATCGATCTACAAAGAACAACAACGACTCTCGTCGGAGCAAGAGCGAATGTCTAATGAGTTCATAAAGATGACTACAGACATAGGTGAATTGAAGAAGAAGCATAAATCTCTTGCCAAGTTGGTCAAGAAGATTTTTCACAAACTTGGTTGCAGCAGCTCCGAGGACTCCGACTGACATTTTACTTTGTGTTGTTCTAATCATCTTTTTATTTTGCAGGTTTTTAGTTTTAGTTCTTACCATTTTTGAACTTTGACTCCCTTAATTTTTATAATTTTGGCTAACTTCTGTGACAAAAAGAGGGAGAGACATATGAACAATGAACAATGTCTTTGTTTGTGAGAACTTTGGGAACTTTAAAACTTGGGAAAACAGAAACTCACCTTGAACTTTGAAGGTAAGAAAGGTAAGTTGAGATTAATGCATGCCCCGACTAACTATTTGACTAACTATTTGGGCATGTAATATAACTAACAAGTTGCTTGGTAACTGACATACTTTTGAACTTGTTAATTCGATTTGATATGACATTTGGAATTTAATGCTTAAATGATATGTGAATCTTTGTTTGCTAAATTTTCATACATATCCAATAATTAATGTCATGGTGAGTATAAACTCTATCTCTCTTATTGTTAAATATTTAAATTCTTAAGGTATCTAACGATTTCTTTTGTCAAGAATTATTTCTTTTGCAGAGAGTACAAACGTCTAAGTTTAGAGTCTGTTTTAGGAGTTTATCTCATGTATTCATTTTTATTTGGATCATTCATGTAAATTTTTATTATATGGTGATAGCAACAAAAATATCTTTTAGAATTTTTAAGTGAATTTTTGTTTTGTCACGAAACCGCCAAAGGGGGAGATTGTTAAGGATTTTGTATTGGCGTATTTCGTGAAGTGTTTTAAGTCTTGAATATTGAAGATGGAGAATTGTGGATCAACTACATCAATCTCAAGAAGAATGCATTCGGAATGATCAGGTACGTTTAACTAAATAATTTTGGTGATCCGAATACATTTGAGTAGTTTAGAAATACTTGGATAAGTTTTCATTGAATAAAAATCACAAACTGGACAAGTTGGATGTTCAGGATCCGGATCAAACCATTCCAGTCCGGACCCCGAACATAGTTTAGTTCATGTGGTTTTCCAGTCCGGACCACCCCTGTTTCAGTCCGGACCCCGAACCATAATTTCTGCAAAATTGCATGAACAGTCCGGACCTCCCCTGTTTCAGTCCGGACCCCGAACTGTGTTTTTTCAAAAAATCTTCTGAAAAAGACGACAGTCCGGATCAGCCTTATTTCAGTCCGGACCGTCATACGGAAAAAATTCTGTTAAGTTAATTTTTGATTCTTATCTCTTTCCAAACGTTTCTAACCTATAAATAAACCCTAATTTCATCTTTTAGGGTTAAGAAAAATTAATCGATTTAATCAAAAAATTGATCAAGAAAAATAATAGAAAAATCCACAAATATAGAGAAGAAAGGAAAACACAATTAAATTCATGTTTCTTTATCTATTATTGTTCAATTTGATTCTAGGGTTTTCAAACACCTATTTTTCTTAGAATCAAATTGAAGAATACTTAGATGGTATTTCCTTATCTATCTTTGATCTAAGTATTCGGAGAATCATCACCAAACAAAACAACGATCTATCTAGAATCGGCGCGAGGATTCGCGTGGCCTTGTGGATTCAAGGTGTGATCGCTCTCGTGGATTCGGAGCGAGGCGCGTTCGTGTGATTGAGGCGTGCCGCATTGGTGAAGACCGTAGATACGGTTGGACGTCGTGGATTCGACGTTGGACTTCGTGGATTTGAAGTTGGACGCAAATCGTGGATTCGAGGCGCGTCGTGGAGCAAGCGGAGAAGATCAACTAGGAGCGTATTGAAAAGGTTGAGTCGTAGGTTTACGGTAAATCACCTTGTACATATTTTAATTCTAGTGGATTTCGCCGTGTTATCGGTCTCGTGGTTTTTTACTCATGTGACGAAGTTTTTCCACGTAAATCTTGCGTACCTTATTTATTTTCCGCATTGGGTTATTTTTTACGCAACGATTTGGTGTGTTTATTGTTTTCACCTATTCACCCCCTCTAAGTGATTTTTCCCCTATTCAGATCCATATAATCCATAACCCACACCCCTTTCTTTAAATCAATTCACATAAATGATAACAGCGATATATGGTCTGTACCACTAAACCAATGATAACAGAATGATGCAAGAGAGTCTTAAACCAGTAAGAATCACAAGGCCCAACATTGCAGGATAATTCTTATAACTTTATCAGATTTTGTACTAATTCTTTGTACTAATTCTTAAACCCTAAACCAATATTTTTTGCTCAACTCAAGCAACAGATATTTCAAAATATTGACAAATCATCTTACTTCCAAATACAAAAATAGTTTAAATTATTAGCCTGAAGTAAAGGACTTGCAAAGACAAAATAAGGAACTGAAATCACTAAAACTTCAAGCTAAACCCTAAACCCTAAATCATAAACCCTAAACTCGACGGATTGGAAATAAAAATCACAATGGCATAAGGGATCTTTCTAAAAAAAACTTATCATTCATCAAATTCGACGAATTAGATACACCAACCAAATCAAACCTTAAAACAAAAAACCTAAATTTGAAAGCAGGACAAGGAGATTGAAGGGCAAAGAGCATTCACACGAAGGCAGAGGCGTTGAGACGACGGAGGTGACGGAGGCAATAGAGCACTCAAGACGGCAGAGGACGGAGGCGACGGTGTACCCCAAAAAAGGAAGTACCCAAACAGGGGTGACAGAGGTGACGAACGTGACGGAGCCCTCGAAACAGAGGCGACGGAGCCCTCGAGACAGGCGAAGGCGACAGAGGCGAGAGAGAGAGTAGAGGGGGAGGAGGCTACATTTAAAAGAGAGAGAGAGAGAGAGAGAGAGAGAGAGAGAGAGAGAGAGAGAGAGAAGGGGGGAAAATGCGAAAAAATGAGTGAATAGGAGAGAGGGTAGAGAGAGGGTGTGAGAATACAAGGATTAATAACCCGGTTCAATTCTAGCCGCCCCTGTTCGGGGTGTATGATATACACCCCAAACAGGAGTGTACTAGTAGAAGAACTCTTCGTCACATTAAGTAGTTACAGTTTTAAATATGGGTATATATAAGTATACACCCCTTTAGAGGTGTATATCTTACACCCCACCCCATCCTGGGATGGGATGAATTCCACTCGTCACTCGATGTGACGAGTGGAATAATACCCACCCCAGGATGGGGTGGGGTGTAGGAAGGGGTGTACACCTAGCATCCCTCTTTAAATATATGCAAATATAAATATAGTGTATAAATGGGTGCATTTAATTCCAATGTAGTCGACTGAAAGATATTTTCAAACTAAAGATCCATAGTTGTTGTAAAAGAATAAATACAGTTTTACAAAACCAAATAAAAATGTCGTAATAAAATCTATAAATATATTATATTTATAATTATATCCAATTAAATGTCTGATATTATATATGTTAAGGGTAAATTACATTTGATTCTCAAATTTTAATTTATTATAATTTTTATATTAATTTTTAAAATTGTTATTGTAATTAAATCTCACACTCCAATTTAGTTCATTAAATATTGATAAATTATCGATGTAGAATTGATATAACATCCTAATTATTTTCGCATTATTAATTATAATATTTTTATATTTCTTCTATATTAATAATTTATTAATATTTAACATACTAAATTAGTTTGTGAGCCTTAGATTACAAAATTCAGAAAGTTCAAAGAAAAAATTATAATAAACTAAAGTTGGTGGACTAAAATGTCACGTTGCTCTCGTAGTTAAAGAATGGAAAGTGTAATTTACCAATAATTTAAGGATATATTTTGTGCGGTGCATGAGATGTACACCTACACCAAGCGCAGGTAATAATTTATCACTTCGATATCCTACGCCCCTATCTTTTTTTTTCTTATTAAAAAAAAAAGGAAAAAAAAAAAGAAGAAAAGTTCAAATTCTAAAAACAGTTAAGTAAAATTCAAACGGATAAAACCACCCCCTCGTCGTCGATCCCCGTAAAAATATTTAAATAATTCAAAATTTTTTAAAAAAATAATTGATTTTTTTTTCTTTTTTTATCACAGAGTGTACTACTACTACTACTCTCTCTCTCTCTCTCTCTTTCTCTCTCTCTATCTTGTAGTTTAACTCTCTCTTTCCCTCACCTTCCTCTCTCTCTCTCTCTCTCTCTCTCTCTCTCGCCCTAACCCTAAACCTAATCTGGTTCTCGATCTCGATCTCGATCTCGATCTCGACCTCGCTCTCTACTTGGAGCTTGATCTGTGGCAATGGTGGCATTTGGTGAGGGAGGAGGCGATGGGAGGTGAGGGGATCTGGGGCGATGGGGAAGGAAGACGAGGAGCGGCCCCCCGGCGCCGCCGAGCCGGAGTCGTCGGTGGCGGCGTCGGGGGCGGGAGCGGGCAGCGGCGGCGGTAGCTGCGCGCGGCGGTGCGGGGGGGTCGTGCGGCCGCGGTGCGCCGCCGCGCTCTTCCTCGGCGCCGCCGTGCTCCTCTCCGCCGTGTTCTGGCTCCCGCCGTTCGCGGGGCGGCGCGGCGGGCGGGCCGGGGGGCCGGATCTGGACGGAGGCCTCGGAGGTGAGAATGGGAGGGGAATGCTGGTGGTTTTGTTTCAGATTTCATGGGTAGGGTTTGGAGGTCCTTCGGAGTTTCTGGGGGGAGGGGAGGGTTCGACATTGTTGGATCTCATCTTGATCTCTCTTTCGCAGATGGTGTCGGTGATCTACGGCTCTTGATTCGCTTGATATGATTGTTTTTCTCTTTTTTTCCTTAATTTTTACGGTCCTGCGTTTGCAGATCTGAACTGAAAATTTGGAAGAAAAAGAAGTTTTTGGAGAATATGGTAGTTTTTGTGAACATTAGGACTCAATCAATAGTTATTCAGCTGATACTCTGCACCTTTTAGTGGCGGTGGTATTAAAATTATGTTATTAGGTTCTGTATTGATCTATATGTCATTGCAGTAAAATTGGAATCAGTTTTGTCTTAAGTATTTGCCCAATCATGCTTTTCTTATTGTTGTAACTTAGTTTGGATGAACATTGGAATCTAAGGAAAGGAGATCGCATCTGATCGCCTTTAGTTGTGTAAATTCAGGTCAAATTGAGTCTGATAGGGAAACAGCATATTGCTGGGGATCATTTGGTGATTTTAATTGCAATGCTCAGTTAATTTTTGCTATTAAAATATCTCTTCTCAAGTATGTATCTTATCCAAGTTACTTCTTCAAGAGAAGAGCCTCAATATGTGCATCTGGGTCCTCTGCATTTAGTAAAAGGAAGTCCACATGTCTTATTTGGCTTTGAAGTTGGTATCACTTGCTCCGATTAGTGACAAAGCTCAGTAGATAGCATTTTGAGTTGAGTTGAAACTCAATTTTTTTAATCAAGGGGTAATTCTATGTTTTCTTCGCATTTCCCAAGTTCTAGGAGACTGCATGCAGTGGGTTGGAAGATAAAATTGGGTGCTCGACAGCAAATTGTTAATCCGATAGTTTCTTGTTTTGAGATGAAACAACAGTGTCATAATTGATGATTATGTGCAAATAGCTGTTCAACCTATGCCTTCCATCCTAGATACCATCTTGGTTCATTATCAGAATAAGCTGTTGAGGAGAATTAATTAAAATGCTTGGAGAACTCGTGAAAGAGGCCTTAAATGAAGAGATTTGTATGGTTTGAAGATAAACTGATGACATCATTTTTGACTTAAGCATATCGATAGTTGAGTAGGCTGGGGCAAAGATTAAGTGCTGAACAATTTTATCTAATATTATTCTTCATTTGTCAATGTTGTTTTAGCTAATAATGGGCGATACTAAAATCAGTTTTGTTTAGCCAATAATGGATGATCTTGAAAGTGTCAGATGATATTAATAGGGCAGTATAGGCATAATACATGAGAAAAGTCATTTTTATGTGGGGTTGCTAAATATGTGGGGTGTCTGGCTACACGGATACTTAACCTAAGTTTTCTACATGTTGTTAAATAGTGTAATCACAGAAAATCTTACAAAGAAGCCAAGTTGTGGATAGGTAAGCAAATTGGATTTTACTTCTTTGTGGATTAACAAGCAAATTTGATATCAACAAAAAATTATTAGATGACTGGTATGTTCAACTTTCTGTTTGGTAGAAACAAAAAATGATGAGTGTGCAAGGTTCATATGTTATTTCAAGAAGACAAATGAGTAACTCTTTGAAAAAGCTGAATGCTCGCAGAAGATCGGGCGGAATAAAGTTGAAACCAATGGTACTAGTGATACATTATTATTTTGTGTGCTATAATATAGTGGTAATCTTTGATAAGTGTGCATATGATATGCTTCTGAAAGTTGTCAATATTGTGTATTTATATTTTCTTTTCTGACTGTTTAACTTTATTTTGCAGCTGACATAGTTGCAAGTTTTAGATTGCAAAAGACAGTTGCTGAGCTGAAAGAAAACACATCAAAGCTGGAAAATGACATTTATGATGAAATTGGTGTTCCTTATTCTTCAGTACGTGCTCTATTTTTTTTTTTTTTTTTACTTCCTATATCTGTTCATAATGTCTAAATACAATTGCACAATGTCTGTGCTATGCTAGGTGGCTGTAAGTTCTCTGGAACGAATAGCAGGATCAAATTGGACAAATGTGGTCTTTGGCATTTGGCCATATCCTAAAAACTCGTCTATATCGCCAACATGGCTGAGCATTCTCCGGTCTTCTTTTATGTCCTTGGTCGTACAGCAGTCGACCCTCCATTTAACCACAACTTTGTTTGGGAATGCGTCCTTCTTCGAGGTCCGAAAGTTCCTTGGAGGAATAACAATCATCCCTCCACAAAATGCGTTTCTTCTGCAGAAACCTTATGCTTTATTTAACTTCAGTTTGAACTTTGCCATTTATGAAGTACAAGACAAAGTCAGCCAATTGAAAGATCAAATGAAGTTGGGTTTGCTGCTCAATTCTCATGAGGTGTGTAATTCTGATCCATGTTAACTAATTTGTTGTAAATCCTACTATAGTGGCACCATTGTTGTTCGCGATCCTGAATTTATTAAAAATTTCTTCATTGTATCCTTCATACTGTGAAAAGTCCTTCAATAGCTTGTACATTCAATCAAGTAGGTATATATTTATATTTTGTATATTTGTACTTTAAAAAAGTTTGTGGTTGTAGAAATCTTCTATCTGAGAACTGATAAGTATTACTTGATTTGAAATCAAATAAGATAATGACTTTCTTTTGTTGCTCTACTCAAAAGATTGTTCAGTCTTTTGTCCTATATACTTATTTAGCCTTTTGTGCGATGCAGAATCTGTACGTTCAATTGACAAATTTGGTGGGCTCTACTGTTACACCCCCAACAATTGTCCAGACCGCTATTATACTTGCAGTCGGAAATAACCAACCCTCCTTACCAAGATTGAAGCAGTTGGCTGAAACGATCTCTAATTCGTCTTCAGGAAATCTGGGTTTGAACCACACCGTATTTGGCAGAGTAAAGCAGGTCCGCCTATCCTCTTATCTCCAACATTCTCTGAACAGTGCAACTTCACCAAGTCCTGCTCCTCAACCTCATCGTGACCATCACCACCACCATCACCATCACCACCACCATAGCCATCAAGGCAATAAACACTTAGCTCCTGCAACTCCTCCTACTGCTTCTGCTCCTGCTATGCACTATACTTTCCAAGCTCCACCCCCTTCTGGTTGCCGATTTACACACCCAAGAAATCCCAAGGAGAATGCTCATCATCTTACTCCGGCTGTTGCACCTGTTACTTTTCAACACCATTCTGCTCCTGTTGCTTCTCCTCCCCGTTCTATAGCTCCTGCAACTGTTCCACGGAATTCACATGCTCCCGTTGGACACAGAGCTACCCCTGCTCCAGCTCCACCGTTCCTTTCAGCATCTCCACTTCCTTCTGTTGTTTTCACTCATGTGCAACCTCCAAGCGAGAGTGTGAGGAAGATTAAGCCTCCTGATGGAATGCCGATAATGGCACCTGCTCCTTTCACGTGTAAGTTCCTCTTCGTATAGTTTCGTATTCGAAAGAATCTTTAGTTTAGTGTGTTAAAAAGAAAAAAAAAAAGTTGCTTTTGCTTATAGTGAAATACTATAAAACTGTAAAAATTAAAATGAGCCAGGAAAGTTAAACAACAAAAGACTTACGAGGTGGCAACATATCAAACTGTGAACTCTGGCTATTATGTTGCGACAATGGCTGTAATATTCAAGAGCCTACAGAAGTGGGTTCATCTCCCTATCAAGGCTTGGCTGGAAGCAGTTGTCTCATACTTATATCCTGGTCGAAGTTCTGCGGTTGTTTTAGGGCCTCGTTTGGGAATGCTAGAACTCCAAGAAAATCCAATAGCTCTCTAGAGATCCATTCTTCATACATGCCTGATCACGACTAAACCATGATAGGACGTTGCGTTGAGGAAGAAGACTTGTTACTTCCTTTATAATACAAGGTCTCATCTTCTTCGATTACTTGATGAGTTGATGTTTATTACTTTCTCTATGTGGGAGTGCATGGGTTCGTATAAATCTTAGTTCCCTACATCATCTGATGCTACTGAATATTCTTATCTGGCTTATTTAGAAAGATCAAGAATGAAAAGAATAGCTGGACCGAAATGTAGATTAGGCATGCATTCTCACAATGTATAGTTTACGAGAGGCTCTCCTTAATACTTTTAGATGCATTTCGACTGAAGAGATATCATGATGCAGCTATGTATAGGTTCCATGATGAAATAACTTATTATAGAAATATAAGAATAGTACTTATGCATAAAATATAAGAATGCTAGTATGTGCGTGAGTACATGAATGCATGCAAGCATCCATTGGCCTTTCTTTTTTGGGTTTGCATGCATATATACTTGATCTTCATAATTTTGCTAGAACAGGTAGTACTTCGTATGGATTTATATGAAAAAGTAATTGATGATGGTGGATTAGAATACTCAAGAAATTGAAATAAGAGGAGAGAAGCTTTGGATTTGAAGTAAGCAGTTAGCGAATTGTCAAGGAGAAAAATGGAAGTTTTTGAATTTGGTTAACTTGCCTGCTGAAAAAAGGGTTGTGTTCAGCAAGAACATCGATTTTAAATAAGAAAAAGCTATAGATCAGAACAATAATTTATGCTGGAGAAATTATATTGTTGTCCGGATTAGCATATACCCTGGGGTTCTACAAGTTCTATGAATTAAAGTCTTAGCTGGACGTTACTTTCGTGTCGTAATCAGGCCTGGAGATGAGATTATTTTTCTTTTTCCATAGATGAACTAAAACATAAACATTGACCAATGAGGCCTGGGGTCAATGTTTTCGTGTCGATGTATTATATTATATAGAATTAGTGTTAAAGAAAAAACACAAACGATGCCAAATGAGGCCTGGAGATGAGATTATTTTTCTTTTTCCATAGATGAATTAAAACATAAACAGTGACCAATGCTGAGCAATTACATATCTATAAATGTATGTATATATATATATATATATATATATATATATATATATATATATATATATATATATAGAATTAGGCTGGAATACTATCGATAGCACAAAGTCATTGGTGCTACCAATTTTTTTGCCTTTGGATTAAGGGATGAGCGATTAGGATGATAGTGGTCCCCTAGGGTTTAGTGGGTAGTTGGTTGAATAGTAAAAATTTTAGGGGATCACTATAATTCCAACCGCACATCCTTTCATCCAAGGGCTGAAAACTTGGTAGCACCAGTTGCTTGGTGCTATTGATAATATTCCAGCCGGACTCTCTATATATATATAACTAGGTTACTATGCTATTAATAGCACCAAGTCATTGGTACTATTAGGTTTTTGACTTTTGGATGAAAAGATGTGCGATTAGGATGATAGTGGGCCCCTAGGGTTTAGTGGGTGGTTGGAGAAATAGTATGATCTAAGAGGTGAAAATGATCAATAGGGTAAATCGAACGGCAGAAAACTTGGTAGCACCAAGTGCTTGGTGCTATCGATAGCATAGCAGCAAGTGCTTGGTGCTATCGAGAGAGAGAGAGAGAGAGAGAGAGAGAGAGAGAGAGAGAGAGAGTGCGGTTGGTATCCTTTTATAAGCACGGATCTAAATCAACGATCAACTTCATTAGACTTAATCTAGAATATTTGAAGTAGCTAGAAAATAAATTTCGCGACTTTTCGATATCATTTGCTCAGTGATCAAAAGTGCTCAAAATCAACGATTGAAAATAAAAATCTCACAAAATGTGATGATATGACACTAAAATTTTAGATCAAAGATATTGATCTAGTTTTATATAGTATAAAGAATTTTCTATCAAAATTTCATGTGATTTGGATATTTCTACACCGTTAAACTTACAAAGGCTCACCACGACTGTTAAAATTGGTGATTTTGAGCCCCTTCGATCACTAGGCAAATGATATCGAAAAATCGTGAAATTAATTTTCTAGTTACTTCAAATTCTCTAGATCAAGTCTAACGGGGCAGAACATCGATTCGGAAGTCCCAACATCGAAAACGACTTATAAGCACGGAGCGCTCCGTGCTTATAAAAGCATACCGGCCTAACACACTCTCTCTCTCTCTTTCTCTCTTTTTATATATATATATATATATATATATATATATATATATATATATATATATATATATAGTGGAGCTAGAATACTATTGATAGTACTGGCATAGTGTTTACTACCTATTTTTTGACCATTGGATGCCTAGAGAGAGAGAGAGAGAGAGAGAGTCCGGCTACTATGCAAAAGCACCAAGCAATTGATGCTTGTAAGTTTTCTACAGTTAGATCTATTCCTTTGACTAATTTTATTCCGTAGATTATACTATTCCACCAACCACCCACTAAATCCACTCAATTCTCTCTCTCTCTCTCTCTCTCTCTCTCTCTCTCTCTCTATATATATATATATATATATATATATATATATATATATATAGCGTAGGGCTACTATACTCTTATGAGTATAAACTCCTTTATACTCATATTTTTTACCCTTGGATGAAGGAATGTGTGGTTAGGATGATAGTGGTCCCCCTAGGGTTTACTAGGTTGTTGTGAAAATAGTATAAATTCTAGGAACTACTATAATCCTAACCGCACATTCCTTCATCAAAGGGATGAAAATTTATGAGTACAAAAGGATTTTACTCATAAGAGTATAGTAGCCGGACTCTCTCTCTCTCTCTCTCTCTCTACATATATATATATATATATATATATATATATATATATATATATATATATATATATATATGTAGAGAGAGAGAGAGAAAGAGAGAGAGCTAGGCTCCACACCGTCAAGTATGATCTATGGTTTATGAAGTTCTTAGGAATAAAATTTATTTTTTTTCAACATCGTTCATTTAGTAAGTAAATAATTTCAAAATGAATGGTGGAAATTGAACAATTTTTAAAATTTGAGAATAGGACTTTTGAATTCAAGATCAAGGATGTTGATCTTGATTTAAATAGTTTAAAGTTTTTCTATCAAAATTTGAATAAATTTAAATTCTTCTACATCGTTAAATTACAAACTCGTCATTAGTAATCATTGAAAATTAACAATTTTGAAATTGTTTGATCATATAGTAAACCATATCAACAAAATATATATATATATTTTTCTAAAAACTTTAAATACTTTAGATCAGTTTTAACGGTGTGGATCGTTGATTTGAACACCATAAGATCGAAAATGAGACTATAGTATCGGGGCTCCGGTACTATAGATATTATAGGAGCCTAGTCTTTGAATTTATGCCCTTTCGATCACTGGGCAGATGATATCGAAAAATCGCAAAATTTATTTTCTAGCTATTTCAAATACTCTAGATAAAGTCTAACGGAACCGATCGTCGATTTGGAAGTCTCAACATTGAAAACGACTTATAAGCATGGAGGACTTCGTGCTTATAAAAGCATACCGGTCGCACTATATATATATATAGAGAGAGAGAGAGTTCGACTACTACACTATCGATAGCACCAAGCACTTGGTGCTATTAAGTTTTCTGCCGTTAGATCCTATTTTGACTTTGACCATTTTGATCCCTTAAATCATACTATTTCACCAACCACCGACTAAACCTTAGGGGATTACTATCATCCTAACCACACATCCCTTCATCCAAAGATCGAAAACCTAATAGCACCAATGACTTGGTGCTATTAATAGTATAGTAGTCTAGTTCTATAGAGTCTGGCTACTATATTATCGATAGCACCAAGCACTGGGTGCTGTCAAGTTTTCTACCGTTAGATCTACTCTTTTGACCATTTTCATCCTTAAATCATATTATTCCACCAACCACTGACTAAACCTTCGAAGACTACTATCATTATATATATATAATGATGCAGTATAATCATCACCTACACATTAACAAGTGTGTATGCTTGGATGTTACCGTGCTTAGTAGAAATGTAATGTCTGTGCATTCTTGGAACTTTTTGTTGCAAGTGTTAATTTTAGTCCTTGAATCTTTTGTTACATATCAATTTAGTACTAGTGATTTAGGATCTGGTTATTACTTAATTGTAGATCTATAATTTGATGAGCATACCAAGCAAATCTATCCTTTGGGAGCTTAAAAAAAGAAAACAAATAAGCTGTCCTATGAGGGTCTTAACTACTAAAGACAAGTAAAGTTTGAGCATTTATATGGTGTAACTATATATTTTAGGAATTAAACCAATGTAATCTAGATTTCATGTGATTTTTTTTCTGCCATGTGCTACTTGATCCAAATTTCAAGTGGTGAAAGTATTTTTGTTCACTTCATCTTTTCAATGTTGTTATCTGTTGTATCTAAATTTATCTCATCCATTTAACATCTTGCTTCGATATTTGTGCAGCTTCTGTTTCAGGCTTGGCTCCTGTTCACTGCGCTGTCGTGCTGCTCTTGTATCTGTTAATGAGTTTATTGTGAGGTGAGGTATCGAACAATTCCGTTCTCCAAATCTAAATTACGGAAAATATCCAAGAAATTGCGGTGGCGCTGGTTCGTTCGCGGTGCTGCGTAAGAGAGGAGCTGTTTTTGCATGTGGGTGCAACGCAAAATAGGGGAAGCCTCTTTAAAAGTTGTAACCCTGTAATGCTTGTATATATGGATATAAGGCGACGGGCAATTATGTAATCGCGGTCAAAGCCACAGAGGTGGCGGGCCTTTGTTGCCGCATATTTGCCTTGTTGCTATGTTACTATTCGGCAGAAAAATCAAAGGAAATGTGGTTTTGCCATGAGAGAGAGAGGGAGACTGGTTTTCTTTTTAGAGCTGCGTTCTTTTGTTTCTCGATGTGCCATTTTTCATTCTTCTCTTTTTGTGAATTATATTCTGAGTTGAACTCTCTCCTCTTGCATTATATTGCAATCCACGGGAAATTGTAAATGTAGTGTTTTAAAAGTTACGACTTTGGATGAGTTTTTCGGATTATTCTTCATGCAAACTCATGCAGGTGGTGTGGGGCTTCTGTTAGAAGTTTCATTCTGTGGTGAACAGTAGTTGTCATTTTGTTGCCCACCATTTAGTAAGTTTGTATTCAGTGATTGTGCTAAGAAATGTTGCATGAAACTGTGTGGTTATTACAGTTTTATCGGATCTTTTCCTGTCAGGATTTTGCGACAGTCGACGACAAGCCTGAAGGATAGGAATTTGTGAGAAAATAGTTTGAAATTTCTTTGGTGGTCGATAAATAGACTTGTGAAAATAGTTTTCACAAGTGCAGCCACAGATGCAGGAATCCGGGCGAAAATACTTGAATACAAATTGGATATTTGATGAAATTACATTCGCTTCCATATTAAGAAGCAAAAAACAGAAGCAACCACATGAAATTGACAAATTTCACCTTTAAAATCACATAGAAATAAAGAAGTATCATAAGAAAACTAATAAATTTAACTATACATGAGACCAAGTTTGAGACATTTAGCGAGAGCTTTGGGAGCCACACAAAGCGTTTTTGCCTCATCGAATCATCTCATATACTAGTTATTGCAGGGGCATAACATCCTTGAATATCTCAGTGAAGATGACAAGCAAAGCACCTCCTGCGACCAAGGACAGAGTAAATCTCCCTCCCGAAACCAAAGGGGGAAGCGCCGGCGATTGTGAGGAATCCGAGTATCTCTCCGACCAAGACATTGCAGCAGGAAGAACACCGAATAATACTAAAACTGGAAAACGAAATGTCGATATTAAGGTCCCTAAGACCACTATAACTTCTTAAAATAACAACTTTATTCTAATGCTCCTTTTTAACCGTACAGGAAATTGTAACGTTAGATATATAATTCTATTTGTAATGCAATATAAAACTGTGCCCCATGAGTTGTTGATGTGTTCGCCAACTCATTTTGCATCTTGAATTGTAAACATAAAACAATTAAAATCCTTCACATTATATGCTAATATATATCACCAGCTTTTGAGAGTACCTTCTTAGGTTGCTGTAGAAGCACCCGGCATAAATATGATGATTAGCCATATCTAAGAATTTTGTTGAAGGCAAGTTTATTGACATGGAGAAAGAAGCATGGAGCGAATAGATGTTTTATTATTGAAGAACAAAAAAGTAGGGTTGAGTTTAAAACAAAGATTTAAGTGTCGTGGCATGGAGTCGTGCCGAAAACTCGTCGGCACGGTTCGACTCAGTGCATGCTGGATTGTGTTAGTACATGCCGATCACGAAAAATATGTGTGTATCGACACATAATGGCATGAAATATTTATTTTCTTTAGCAACAAAATATTCTAATTCTTTATTCTGTATATTTATCAAATCTTTTGAACTTTATTAAGAAAATTATTTACTAATTTAAAAAATAGAGGGTTTGAGCTGTGCCATCAGCACGGAAACTATATCGTGCCAATTTCATGTTAGCACGATACGGCACGGTGGATATGGCCTGTGCCAATGGATACTTAAATCTTTCGTTTAAAAGATAAAATTGCTAGTGTTGTAAACTGAATTTACACTTTAGTCCGACCGAACACATTGGAGTGGCATCTAGAATGCTCAAATTAAAGTCCAAATAATTGGGGAAATAATATTCAACAATTCAAGCAAGATACAGATTTTGAGGAGCTAACACTTCGATTGGTTTTAACTACTCAATTCATTCTTGACATGCGGCTTTCACGGCTCAGAAATTTAATTATGGACAACTAAGTTTGGAAAAGCATTATTATACAAGACAGCATACCTCCATAAGTTCCTGCAAAATCCAAGGCTTTGAAAAATATCTCCGGATCAAGCAATGCTAACACTAGCGGCGGAAGCAAAGTTAGAACATATGGTAGAGGTTTGCTCTGGCCACTTGGAAGTTTAAGCACTGCAAATTTCCCAAAGAGGAAATGGAAGAAAAGGAGAACAGGACATAAGAAAAAAATAAAATATACACATGGCATGGTCGTATATTGTATGGTTTTGCTTTATTTCCAACAAAATTTGATAACACCGATGTCAAAACCAAATAATTAACAAAACTAAAAAGCAGTGATGGAAACTGCTTACAGTCTGCGACGAAATCAGAGAGACCTAGAACAAATCCGATATACGATGTGGCTATCGCGAGGAATGAGAAAACGTCAACAATTGGCTGCAAAACATGACACCATGGAATAGTTTTATAATCTCTATTTTCTCAGACCAAAAAAGGAAAAGTCACTCCCTCTTACTTTGCGCGGATTATGACAAGAAATAATGTGGAATGACTCATAAACTTACTCCAACCATTCCATTGCTGGAACGTAATTGCTCTAATGGGTCGGTGATTACAGTGTTACTTGCTGCAAGATTTGGTATAGTCCCAAGAATTACAGCGTCCCAGATAAGAAATAGAATAAGAGGAATAGCTGTACCAAGCACAATGGCAGTCCTGTAAAATTAAAGGTGATAGATATACGCATTTAAAAGACATCTGAGAATGACGCTTTTTTGCTTTTTAGATTAAAACTTTTTTACAAAATGACAATCACTCAAGTTCTTAACAACATCGAAATGACCAATAAGATAACTTTTGACTTTCAACATTGCAATTCTTGATTGTTGATAGTTCACTAATGATACGTGGCTCTTATCTGACCAAGTTTTGAGCAATCTTCTTTTACAGATTAATCATTAAACCTTAAGCTCATAGAAATTTTATGTAACACTATTCTGCATTAGTCAAGGCAATAAAGAAAAACACCCTGGATTTAAAGCTGACAGTAGAAGTCTCAGCTCCAATTTTCACTTACGAGGGGATCGTGCTCTTGAAATTTCATTACTTCTGAAGATGAATGTGTATATCATACCTTGAGAAGGGAATGGAATTGCATGCCATTTTATGCATGATTAAATTGGTATTTTCTTTCATAAGCTCATATAGTCATTTGTGAGAAAAAAAAACCAGTATCTTTTATCAGCACACTAGACAAATGGTTAAGTCTTGAGACTTGTTCTCATTCTTCACCCTAGGGCTAGTTCTCAGAAGGAAAATCAGTCAAAAAACTTGACACTCCGTCACTCACAAAAAAAAATAAAAGAGAAAATATTACTACATTTCCTACCTTACTTTTGACAGGTTACCCTCAAGATTTGTACAAAGAACTGGAACTACATTCTGAAAGATAACAAATTGTTAGTCTCCTGTGAATGACATATGGACCTGTATATGCGAATTGGGCTTACCTGGTAAACAAATGCAAGTGCTATTATCGGTATGCTTTGTGGGATGGCCTCAACATGGGCTTGAAGAAGAGAGCTCCATTGCAGATTTTCGCTTGCCACACCCTGTAAAGGTAACCTTAATACGTTATTAAGGGCTAAACCTACAAGTTTCTAAGAAAATGTTGCTTGGCATGTACGCAAGTGCATTAGAAAATGTTGATAATAAATATTATTAAATTGGGGAACAAATCTATGAAATATCACACACTGATCTGGGTAATCATCAATTTCAGGGAATAGCAAGACACACTTCCTTGTTAAACAAAGTTATTTTTTGGAGCTTAGATATATACCAAGAGAAATAACAAAGAAGGATAAAAATATATCAGGACTCCTACAGTATAACAAAGTGATCCTGAAATAGCTGCTGCCTCAACCTTTTTTTTTTCTCCCTCTGATTGACACCTCCTACCCTATTGATTGTTCTCAATCAGGCCCCTCCAAAAAAAATAAAAAAAATAGTAATGCTGTACTTACAAATAAATTTTACAACACTTTACGAACTAGCGTATATGCATATGGCGGTATTTAATTGGTGGAGAAGTGAAAAACATGAGGAGGTGAGCTCGGCTAAGGTTGAAATCCATCCATTGAGTTGTATAGTTTGTAAAATGTTTTAAGTTTTGTTTGTAAGCAAAGCAATTTTTTTTTTAAAAAAAAAGGAATTTCTGCCCCCCTTGACACCCGATGACCATGTGAAAGCGACATAAAGTAGGGAGTTAACACAGATCTCTCCTATTGCCGCACTGCCACCGGAGACCGAAAGGAGTCCGACCTGCCTCTATTTATTCTGCAGCATTGCCAGAGGAGGACAATCTGTTCACCACCATTGCTACTGTTGCCCTAGGTCTTGCCATCTCCCTATCGTTCGTGGCTATCACATAGTCATTGGCTGTTAAGGCGAATGCAATCTCCAACTTTATTTCTTGACATAGGGGCCCGATAAAAAAGAATCAACGGCACAAAGGGCGTCGATCAGGAAAAATGAAAAAAACATATGCGGTTGTGCTAGAAGAACATGTAGTACATAGGCCTCCGTGCATTTCCGTGAAAGGAAAAAGAAGAAAAGAAAAGGTAAGGAATGCGCTATTAAGCTTATGTTGAAGATTGAGAAGTTAAGTTAATGGTTAATGTACACAAATAAAAATTAAGCAGGGAGGATATTAGATAAAATTTAGATATGGAGGGTTGGTTTGGGAGGAACAAGAAGAGTAGTGGGAATAGTAGTAGTTCCAAGGAGAGTAATAATAGTAAGGAGATCAAAGGAGAAGGAGATAATCAAATATTACAAGAAGGGAAAAGCAAAAGCAAAAGCCAAAGCAAAAGCAAAAGCAGTATCAATGGTCAGGTGGTTGTTGATGGGAGGGAGATAAGGGAATTGGTGGAGAACAAGGAGGCGTTCAATAACTTTGTGGAGAACAAGTTTCGCGAGCTCAAAGGGATGAGCAACGGGGATACGAGGATGAGAAGTCCCCCTGTGGAATCGCTCAAGAGGATCAGGCTTAGACGTGATGCTGTTGTTCGAGAGTGGCGTGTGAAGGAGAGGAGGGGTGTTGTCTCCAAGCCGAGTCCTCAAGCGACGTTGCATAGAAAGGGTATTCCGTCCTGTGGTGACTCTCCTAGAGGTCCCAGTAAGTTTCGGAAGGAGGATGTGACTCCTTGGAAGAAGTTGGATGCCCGGGGTCGGGGTCGCAGGGTCTCGTGGGCGGACCAGGTGGGTAGACCCCTGGCCAGGTGTTGTCCCATCGATGGAGACGAGTCCTCCAGCGGTGATGGCTTTGAGGGTGACGATGCTGCGAAGGATTCGGAGGGGTGTGAGGGGACTGTTCAGCCGGGCTCTGGAGAGGACCTAGACCCCGAGACCCTGAGATAGAGGAAATCCTATAAAGAGGCCCTCTTGTCGCAGGGCATGCAGAGGAATGCTCCTACTTCCTCGAAACGGAGAGCGGCTGGTCCTCACCCTGAGAGTTTTAACGTCTTGAGATCTCGGAAGGGGCCTCGGAGGACTCGCTGTTTCCGGTGCTTGGCTCCGGATCACTGGATCCGGGATTGTAGAGACCCGGTGAGGTGCATCAGGTGTCGGTGATCCGGTCATTACGCGCGTGACTGCAGGGGCTCCTTCCCGGTCTCGAGGAGGAGCAGGATGCAGGGGAGCTTCAGATTTAGACCTCAGTCGGCTAAAGTATTCATCCCTCTTTCGGAGGGTTACTACATGCGCCAGCAACAAGGGCGGCGCGCGGTCATCGCCACAACCATGGGTAATGCCAACCTCGGAAATTATCCACAGGGGTTCATCGCGAACGAACTTGCGGAGCGCTTCGGAGGGTTCTCCAATGATTTCTTGGTTGCCAAGTTCCGGGAAAGAGACTTTGTAGTCTTTCTCCCACAGTGGGTTCAGCCAGAGGCTCTCATTAGAAGGGAAGGAGTCCGCCTTAGTAACTGTAGACTCCGCTGCTTCGCGTGGAATCCTGGCAGAGAAGCGGTTAGAGCTCGGTTGACCTACAAAGTGTGGATCAAGCTTGTAAATTTACCCTTCGAATGCTGGAACGAGTGCAAAGTGGCGGCGATAGTTTGTGGCTTTGGAAGATACCTCCGGTGCGACGATGTCAGCAGGAATATCTTGGAGCTTAATTTTTTCAGGTGTCAAGTGGCGGTCGACGACCCCACAGATATACCGGAGAATCTGTTTATCACCTTGGGAGATCTTATTTTCAACATAAGAGTCGTAATTATCAGCACAGCCCCCTTCAGGGGCGACGACAGAGGGATACCCTTCGCCGGGGGCGATCCGGACGAGGGAGGCGATCAATCTGACCCGGCGGGGAGGCAGCTCGCGAGATGGGTCGATAGAGCAGAGGCGGCGGCGGAAGCAAGCGTCGTCGGGGCCGGAGCGGGTACGGACCTCAGCGATTCCTGGGACTCCTCCGAAATTAGGGATCGCCGGAGGAGGAGGATCGGGTCGGTCTCCCCGGTGGGCGACCCAGCTAGGGATCTCGGCGGGTGCAGGATTTCGGGGGTGATCCCCGAGGAGGCCGGCGGTCCTGAGGGTGTTCCAATCGAGGTGCAGGGGGAGTCAGCAGGGGACGTCATCTCCAATAAGACGGATGTGGTAGTCAGGCAGGAAGACGTGGGGGAGCGTGGAAGCGGCGGTTCTGGGGAGGTCTTGAGCGGTGGACCGGGACGAAGGGGGGGGCTTTTTGATGTTTGTGGCGGTCTCTCGAGGAGGGGAGCCACCCGAGTGTGGGTTCCTTTCCTGTGTCTGCCTCGGACGTCGGGGTGGGGGGCCAGGCGACGTTGGTCCAGGGGGGTGGTTTCTCGAGAAGAGGTGTGCGGAAAGGTTTCGGTGGTTGGGAGGCGAGAAAGTTGTTCGCGAGGGTTGAGGTGGGTCGGGTGGCGTGGTCCCCGAAGGCCACATCTCCCTGCGCGGGCCCTCCTGGAGCGGGGGGTCAATTCGTGGGCTGGGCGCAGGAGGTGATGTGGGCCGAGCGGTGTGCTGGGCCCAGCTGGAGCGGTGGGTGCTCCTCTTTTCTTGAGGGGTGCATGTGGGCCGGGCTTTCTGTTGGTGAGCTGCAGTTTAGGCTGGACCTGAGTGGGCTCTTGTCACCAGGGCTACCCTCCTTCTCTGTTAGGTGGGTGAATAACTGCGACGGTGGGCCCCCAGCCGTGTTTGGCGGGCCTCCGGGGATCCTGGAACTGTCGAAGGGGCGAGCCAAGCTGAGTTGGAGCGGCATGGGTTCGGTGGGGATTTCCAGGGGGGGGGGCTGGCGGAGGATCCCCCGGTGCGCCGGGGTATCCCGATGACATCCAGGTGGGTGACTTTGTTTCTGAGTTGGTGTCGTTAGCACGTCCGGACAAAGCGAGGCCCCCGGCGACGGGTTTGGCTCCACCTAGAAAGAGCGCTCGCCTTGATGGCCTTACGACCAATGGCGCGCTGGAAAGGGCTATGGTTCGGAAATCCTCGCAGAGGGAGGGGGTGACGAGGCGGCTCAAGCGGGGCACGGTCCGGGGCACGGCATCTGAAGCGTGCGGGCTGGGTCTCGATAAACAAGGTGATATTGTCCAGGGGACTCTTTTACTGATCAAGCGGAAAGGTATCGACTGCGGTATCAACCTCTCTGACGACGACGCGCTCAGCTTCAGCGAGTTCGTGGGGGCGGCGTCCTGAGGATCTCGGTGTGTTAGTTGGTGGTGTGGAGGGTTGTATGTTTTCCTATGTTTAAAGTATGTAGTTGGAATGTTAGGGGTCTTAATGACCTGAGTAAAAGGAGTCTGGTTAAGTGTGTGGTGAGTAAGTTTAGGAAGTCTGTTCTGTGCTTCCAGGAGTCAAAGGTGGAGTCTGTTTCCAGGTCCTTCCTCCGCTCTTTCGCTGGCACGGCTGTTGACAGGTGCCATTTTGTTAAGTCGGATAGAGCTTCAGGGGGAATAATAACGTGTTGGTGTTCCAAGGAGTTTTCTTGTTCCGCGGTTCTTGAGCGTCATTTTTCTCTTACCATCCGCCTTAAGCGTGTTGGTGACGATAAGTGTTTCTTTCTGACGAATGTTTACGGTCCCCCTACCTGGGAAGGAAAAGAAGATTTCTGTAATGAGTTGGTGGAGCTCAAGAGGGATTGTCCTGGTCTATGGGTAATTTGCGGGGATTTTAACCTAACCAAGAACAACCTAGAGAGAAGGGGTAGAAGGTGGAGCCGGCGGCTGATGGGTATGTTCACAGATCTTATCAATAAATTGGAAATGATTGACTTACCAATGGGAAATCAGAACTTCACCTGGTCGAACATGCAACGCTGTCCTACGTTGGCAAGACTCGATAGATTCTTAGTTTCCACGGAGTGGGACCAGGCCTTTCCCCTCTCTAAGGTATCCGTCATTCCGAGGATAACGTCCGACCACTCGCCTATCTTGCTTAATACCGGGGATAAGTTGTGTCTTCGGTTATTCAGATTCGAGGAGGTGTGGCTACTCCGTGAGGATTTCTGCAAGCTGATTCCGGTATGGTGGACGGAGGTACCGAGTAAAGAGAACGGAGCACTTACGTTCAACGCCAAGCTCAGACATTGCCGCAAAAGAATAAAAGAGTGGTGTAAATTTAACTTCTACAGTATTAAAAATGCCAAGAAGGAGTGCCAAGATGAGATTCAAATGTTGGACTTATTGGAAGAGCAGAGCGATCTTTCAGATGTGCAGTTTGACAAACGTATGCAACTGAAAGAGAGGTTGAAAGAGATTGCGGTAGACGAAGAAGCTCTTTGGAAAGCCCGGTTGTCACGCCCCGAGTTTTGAAAAGCAGGCTAATTTTTTTTTTTTTTTTATAAATCAGAGTTCGCAAACCAGGCGTAACAGACCGCCACATGTATAGTAAATTCTCTGCCCAACTGGACAGATCCTTTCCTATACATGCACGGCTAAACATAATCAGTCCATATCAGAGTAGTCTAAACTACGCATGCAAAACTAGTCAATTTATAATAATTAAACTGTAATGCGGAAAATAAAAAAAAAAAAAAAATTAGCCTGCTTTTCAAAACTCGGGGCGTGACAGATTAGATGGTATTTAGAGCCAATAACCAGCCGGAAGTGTGCGGCGAGTCTCGGCTGAGTCTGGGTCTAGATGACAGGACTAGCGAGACGAGTCTCACATCGCCTGGTGATCTTGGGCTGCTGTGTGTGTGTTTAGGCTGACGAGGACGTCAGGCCTAAACAGGGGAGTCTGTGACGCCCCCAATAGTCCCACATCGGATGTGGATGGAATTGTATTTGGATTTATATGGAATTGTATTTGGATTTATATGAGACTTGGACACTAGTAATAATAACTGGGCTTAAGCATTTTGGGCTGTGGTTTGGGCCCAACGAGTTATTATTGCTAGTGGGCCGGATCGTTACACCGGTCCAGACAGCGGTGGCTCAAAGAAGGGGATGGGAATACCAGGTTTTTCCATGCGATGGCAAACGCTAGGAGACGGGCCAATACTATTAACGTAGTCGTAGAGAACGGATCGACGTATCACAGGGAAGAGGACAAGAGAGATCTTTTTTACAAGTACTTCTCGCAGCTGTTTGCCCCTACCCAAAGTGCTAATACCCGAACCGGTGATTGGAGCGACCTCTTTGGTAACAACCCGATTCCCAACCCCAGCAGACTTTCGGAGGCCTTCAGCGAGGAGGAGGTGAGGAAGGCGACGTTTCAATTAGATAGTGACAAAGCGCCGGGGCCGGACGGGTTCAATCTACGCTTCTATCAAAATTTCTGGGATACGATCAAGGTGGATTTGATGAACTTATTTTGTGATCTTTTTGACGGTACCCTGAACACTGGTCCACTGGATTATGCGTACATCTGCCTCATACCTAAAAAAGGAGCTGTGGCAACGAACGAGTTCAGACCTATTAGTCTTATCAATGGGGTGCAGAAGATCATCTCCAAGGTTCTGGCTAATAGGTTGGAGAGGGTCATGGATGGGATTATTTCGCCTGGACAGGCAGCTTTCCTAAAGAAGCGGTGTATTTTGGATTCTTTTGTTACAGCTAGCGAGGTACTGAGATGGAGCTTCAAAGGAAAGGAGAATAACATTGGGGTCATGACCGATTTCGAAAAGGCTTATGACAGAGTGAACTGGTCCTTCCTCCGGAAAGTGCTAAGTTGGCTCGGCGCGGACCAGAAATGGTGCGATTGGATTGACCAATGTGTTTGCAACGCCAAGGTTGCGATCCTGGTTAATGGGACACCTACAAAATGGATCAAAACTAGGAGGGGCCTTCGGCAGGGTGACCCGCTTTCCCCTTACCTCTTCCTGCTTGCGTCTGAAGGGCTGGCGCGAATGACGGCCAAAGCGGCCCAGAGTGGGCGTCTCGTAGGTGTTGGTCCGTCGATCGAAGCGAAGGTGTCCCTTATTCAGTACGCGGATGACACATTCTTCTTCTGTGAAGCGAAGAATAGACAAGTAAGGTTCTTGAGTTTCGTGTGGCAACTATACGAGTGGGCATCCGGATTGAAAATCAACCGAGACAAAACCGAGTTATTCTTCACGGGCGTTTGTGCCGGTAGGGGAGAGAGGCTTGCAGGGGTGTTAGGATGCAGAGTGGGGTCCCTACCAGTTCAGTACCTTGGGCTACCTCTCTCAACAGGGCAGCCTAGGAAGGAAGACTGGTGTTCTATGGTGGAAAAGATTGAACATCGTATTGAAGGCTGGCAAGCCAAACTCCTATCACAAGGGGGACGGCTCGTTTTGGTCAATTCGGTGCTGGCAAACCTACCTCTCTACTACCTGTCAATTTTCAAAGCACCAAAGTGGGTTCTCCACCGCATAGAATCGCTGAGACGTGCTTTCTTTTGGAAAGGAGAGACATCGGTCAAGGGAGGGCAATGTCGGGTACATTGGAAGGTCGTGTGCAGAAGCAAAAAAGACGGGGGACTGGGAGTCCTAGATATCGGGCAAATGAACAACGCTCTCCTTCCTTGCCAAATGGTGGTGGAAACTGCTAACGGAGCAGAAAAATTTGTGGAGACCCTTTATAGCTGGGGTGTATTATAAGCGGAGGAGAATGCTCAAGGAAGGGGCGTCTTTTCGACCAGAGTCTTTTTGGTGGAGAAGTGTGCTGAAGTCCAGGGATGTTTTCAAGTGTGGTATTGCCTACGGAGTTGGTGACGGCCGCAAAGTAGAGTTCTGGAACGACATCTGGTGTGGGCAGACACCCCTCAGTACCGTCTTCTCCACAATCTTCGCTAGAGTGAGAAACAAAAGCCTTAGGATTAGGGAATGCTGGGGGTATAGGGGTTGGAGGTGGGGTAAGCTCCTGGCAGGTTTCACACCAGGTACGCAAACAGAAAGGGGTCTCGTCAATCAACTCAGAGAATCCCTGGTGTCTGTTGCATTTACGGAGAATCCGGACGAGATAAAATGGAGATGGGACCCCTCTTGGAGGTTTAGTGTCAAGTCTCTGTATACCTTTCTACAGGACGGGGGTGTGATTGACAGACGGTTGGTGCGACTTTGGAAACTGAGGACACCCCTCAAAGTCAAGATTTTTGTATGGCTCGTCCTCAGGAATAGGGTCTTAACGGCGGATATTCTTGTGAAAAGGGGTTGGATCGGTGAGGGGAGTTGCACGTTATGCTCCGCCGGGCTAGAGACTGGGGAACATCTTTTCTTGAACTGCCTCTTTTCATTGGATATCTTGTCTAGTGTCCTAGTGAACAAAGCCCTGATTCGGGCCTGCGGGTCACCTGAAGGTCTATGGAAAGAGTTAAGTGGCATGAAGAGCTCGCTCGGGGGGAAAGAACTGGTGACCTTGGCGATCTGTTGGTGGGTGCTGTGGTTAGAGAGAAACATGAGAATCTTCGAAACCAAAAGGCAGACGGCGCGGCAGTTGGTGGCGAGGATTAGGAGCTTGAGGAGTATCTGGACCGCCTATTGCCCTCCCTGACTCGTCGTTTTTGTCGTTTTTTTTTTTTTTTTTTTTTTTTTTTGCGGTTCGCTCGAGACCTAGATGTCTCATCGTGTAGCCTAGTTCATTACCCTTTGAATGAAGCGGTAGCATGCTACCTTCGTCTCAAAAAAAAAAAAGCAGGGAGGCCTAGATTATGCGTTGAAAGTAACGTGTAACTTCGGATAAATGTTAATCTATGCAATGAGAACTTTTATACCTAGAATAGTCAAGTAGGATTTTCCATTTTGTTTATATGATACTGTGATGTTAAAAAAGTAAGCATTGCATATTAAGTAACAAAATTCATATCCAACACGCTCTGCTTGCTTATACATAATTTACATGCATATTCTTAATGACATCTGTATGTTAGTCTTCTAATTTTGATTCTCCAATCCAATCCTCCGCATGCTTAGATTTACACATGGCAACTTATGCAAACAACCACTTGATTGTATGTATGCAAAGCATGTCAGAGGTGCAACATGTAAACTTTATCTCTTCTTAACAAAATGTTATGGATCAAACATCCCCGTTGCAAATTTTATACGTTGATTCAGACATCCATATAAGAAATGTAGTGTTTCAGTATAATTGGCTATATGTTCCAGGGTTAGCAGTTACCACAAGAGAAATGAAAGAGATGAGGATGCTGAATACCAAAAAGCCATTAACCGCACCAATAAGCTGCTGGCTGCAGTACCACATTATTCAAATACTCAGTTTTGTGGATTTACAAGCTAAAGAATGCATGAATATGTGTGTACTATAAATAGTAGCAGATATATAGAAACGACGAGTACAAAAGTAACTGAACAAGAAATTGTCGCCTTTAGTATCATAAAAAATTAAAAGCAAAGCAGCCTAATCATCAATATTCTTCATAGTTCATACCTATTTGTGCTGAACTTAAAATATTTATGAATCAAGTGGAGTAATTTCTACGGTAAAGCACTTTATACTAACATGATTATCTGCAAAGAAGAAGTAATAGTTCTAAGTTTCTAACATAATTAACCCTGAAATATAATTATCTTTCAAAAGGTTATAGTTTATGAACACATTCATGTTCTATCACAAAATTTGTGCAATCGACGACATCATAAGTTTGATAGAATTAATCAGGAAGATTAAGCCGCTTGTTAATGCTTTCCGAAACAAAGCAATGGCAAGGCAAATTTCCAAAACATGTATAGTTTGGTAGATTATATCTAACCTTCCAACGTAGCATATGCCTCCAAAAACCAGAGAAAACAAGGTAGCACTCTCCCATCTGTGATAATAATGAGAATATACCTATTGTCAGAGGATGAAAAAAAATAAATAAATGTGATTACAAATGCATAGGAAGATGCTTTTCCATAATTAACTGCAGATGCTTCTCCATAATTAACTACAGATGCATTGCTTACATGGAGATAAATTGAAGTGCTTTCGAAAGCACATAGACCTTCATGCTTCCACTTTGTTTTCAATGATAGGCCATTTGAATCGACAATCGACACCATTAATCATGATCCACGATTTTTAAAGTATCTAAGAATTAAATTTAATGATTTTTCAACATTATTTCCTAGCAATCAAAAGGTCTCAAAATGGACAAATTTTACTGACCAATATGAGGCGTTTGTTAGTTTAATGCTATATAGAATTCCAAATTAGCTGAAATTTTGAATATAATACTTTTCACTGACCAGGTCAAGATAAGCACCCCAGATCTTCACTTGAAGAATTATATTATCTATTCTTTCTGAGCTTCTTCACTTTTAATCGTTCATTTTGACATCACTAGACCACAACGTAGATGATGTTGAAAAATCGTGAAAATTGGATTTTAGAGACTTCAAATAATCCTGGTGTTGATCGCCGATTCAGATGCGCTATCATCAAAAATAAAGTCGAAGCACAAAGTTCTATGCTTGTGAAAGCACTCTGGCTCAACTTGCTTACAAATTAATTTTAGTAGTAAACATTCTAAATTGTAGCAAAAGCATATAACTATTAAAACCCTATACAACACAGCCATCACTGTACTCATATGGACTACAGATACAAAAACAATCAAACAGATTTGCGCGTGTACTTCTGGCTTACTGTTGCTTACGTAGGTTCATATTTAACATAGTGTAATTGTCAAAAATAATTTCCCTATGAAAAAAAAAAGGCCACCGGTTACGTCCCACGAAAGAAAGCCAGAGCATAGATTTGTGGTGAAATTAGAAATACATTAACTAGGTCAAAATAAGAGGTCGCACAATGTTATTTCATTTTACACTCTTTCTTACAAGTGCATGAATGTTCAGAGTTAAAGTACTAAGCACAACTCTTATGAAAAGTATATACCTTCCCCTTTCATCTAGGCTCTTTTCTAGTAAAGCAAAGATGAATTGTCGCTTCACTTCATAACCGTAGGGTAAATAATGCTTACAATTTTTAATTTTCTGAATTTAGTTCAGATTCACAATTGGGCATGGAAATTGACTACTTTACTAAAAGCACCTCAATGTCTAAAATATAAAATCCATTCCAGAACTAATTGTGTTTCATTAATAAATTGAACGATGACAAAAATGTTAAAGAAGGAATTATGTACTTGAAAGTTGAAACCCATCAGTCCTGCATCCATTTTATATACTCTAAAATCTAACTGTATAATTTTTTAGATAAAAGGTTGCAACTTGATAGATGGTAAATATTGAAATATCAAATAGAATTGAAAGTCGATGGATGGATAATGCACAGAAGTATAGATGTGCAGGCAAAATGTTTTCCTTTAACAATAGATGCAGATAAGGATTAAAGTGAAACAGTTTCAAAAGCTCTGGATATTGAATGTCCATTTAAAAAGCTGGACGGCCAAAAACTTGACTAAAAGTTTAAGGACTAGCGTAAACTACCCATCAAAGAACCTGGCAAGCACCTAAATAACAAAAAAAAAGCCATTCATCTTATATAACTTTAGGAGAAAGAAAGAAGTCAAACCCGTACAATGGAATGCCGAAGGTCTTCGTCAAAATCTCTGAAGAGCGAGCCACGTAAGCAACAAGAAGGGCATAGTGTATAAATATATAAGACCAGCTGTAGACAGGGGGTACCGAAGTCAAAGAACAGGTAAATGAGATGAAACTTATGTCATCAAAAGACGGTACATAATGAAAAGGAATGATGATTAAGTAATTTCAGATAGTCATGTCATTTTTCTATCAAACTTACAACCGCAAAGTTTCGGCATCATATAGTTGTCATGTCACGTCATCTTCACCACATTATACAAGCCAATTCCTAATAATATCAGGTTGGTTCAGGGTAAATCCAAAATTGTGGACTCTTTGGTGGGTAGAACTCAATGTACTGTAGAACATCAATTAGGTAGGAAAAAAAGTGAACCGATAGACACCCACCCATTTTAAGATGTGCATTCTCTCTTGCAGAGTCTTTTTTTTTTTTTTTTCTTTTTCGCCTCACTTCTCTGGAAAATGTATTACTTTTATTTGGCAGAAAAGCATATATCCTTGTTACAGTTTCCAGCGGGACCATTTTGTGCCAATATCCAGATTGCTCTCATTTTTACTAGAAATATATTTAAGTATTTCTCCTCTGATAGCATCGCAAGATATTTTCATGGACTAAAATTGAATTCAAGAAGTGAAACAGACAGGACAAGTCACAAGATTGTGTGTGTAAATTGATGGCAGATGAATTGAAAGCTAATAAGAAAGAATTGCATCCTCTGATACAAGTTGCGTTACATTGCAGAAATAACCCTCGCTCTATGTATAACACTCATACATTGCAAGTACAAGTTTTCTGGCACCAGAAACTGTCAAACAAGATAACAATTCTATCCAAATTCAGAGAAGAAAAGAGAGCATATTAACCTTCACAGAAAATCAGTAATCACTTTCAATAAATGAGTATGATTATTACTTACAAATTTAAATAAATATTAACTTACCAAGCAACCTGTACTCCAATTTTCCCAAGAGTTCGCATGGCCATTGATACCTAAATGTGGAACAGAAGAAGCTATGAGTATCCCGTAATCATGAATCGGGTATCTGGTGTGACGGCAGGAATAGCAAGATCACCGCCACCTACCTACGACATTATCCATCATTTGAACAAATTGCAGGAGAAATAAATGGGTCATCTATCATGACTTATATCCTAGTTTTCTTGATAAAAGTTTTAAGCAGTTGTCGAGTTACCACGCGATTTCCTATTTTATTAATTTGCTAATATTAGATTCCATTAGGGGAAAGAACAACTAGAGAATCAGGAAATGTGAAACACAAAATAATAAAAAGAAACAATTCGCTGAGTACCAATGAAACACCTCCAGAACCTAGTTCGCACATTGTATTAATGTTTACTTCTGCAATCAACAGTCCTGTCACGACCTGGAATTCACAAGGTTGAATAAACAGAATCAACGGGTAATCAAGCAAAACACTAATCATCTAAATCCTGGTCAGGTGAATTGTTGAGAAAATTCTTTAACGCCATTTTATGTCACTTATAATAAAACATATTCAATAACATACCCAATAAAACAGATGTTATTACCATGTATGTCCAGCAAAGAATGCATGTCACTGCAGAGGCCAAAAATCCTGCTTCTTGTGTGACAGCAGGAATAGCAAGAATACCTGCACCTACCTACAACAATGGCCATCATTTGAATAAATAAATTGCAAAAATGAAGTAAAAATATGCATAGCAGAAATTCAGATATTTTTCAAATATGGAGAACTTATGATAGCAGTACTGAATCTTAGGATATATATATATGAGAGGACTCTTCACCTTATTCTCCAATCCACAGTCAGTGATATCCCAAGCACTTATCAATAGACTGAAACATAATCCATCTTCTTGCGTTCAGGATGTCCTAGTTAATTTGTCAAATTTATTCTTTGCTACTACTAATCATCTTTTGCTGAGAGACCGGCACAAAGCACCCACCAACTCAGACTACAACTTCTGTTTTTTTTTTTTTTTTTTTTAAGTTTGAAATTGCTAGCAATAATCAGTTAGCTAATATTTCTTTATTTTATCATAATAAACCTCCAATTTATGAAAGGATATAACAAGTCTCTAAAGTTCAGTTGTTAAGAAGTACTCGTAATATCATCGAAACCCAGCATTGAGACATTCAGAACAGAAAAGATCTTTATTTAACTTTTTAATACGTATACCTTTCAAATTTTCTATCACTAGCCATGCATTGAATTTGGCATAATATGATCATCAAGATTGAGTTCACAAGCAAATTTTACCGTCGTTCCTGCCACCAGAAAGATTGCACTCGTGACACTACCTGCCATCGATAAAGAACGAACGAAAATGCAAGGTTAACATCATAAAATCCAATAACTTTTGTCACTAAAATTGACCAACTAACTTCAGTTCGGCGCAAAAAGGCCCAATAACTTATTGGCCTGCATACTTTGATTGGTGCAGAAAGAAGACCAATCCAATATAAAGATGAGGTTTTATGGGCCAAATTTTACATATGCATAAGAAGAAACTTACCGACATTAGATATTTAGTGTGTGCTTTACATTTTACATTAAATCAACCGTCGTGGCCTAAAATGCAAAGGGAGAAAAAAAAAGAGCAATGTTACCTTTGCATCCACAAAGTGGGTGTAAATTTTAAGGCCCTACCCATTCAATGACCAATATTTTCGCACTAATCTTATCAACCCTTCTTTTTTTTAATATTAAAAACCCAAAAAGGATGTCTAGACCCTTAGATGCTTGGGCGTAAGATTTACACTCCATATTTGGATGTACAAGTAGTGTTTCTTCCCATAAAGTTAATAGGCTTTCTCGCAACAAACTAAACAAAAGTTAGCGGGAAAAAGTGCCCTTAGGCAAAAGTTCATGGAGTTCATGTGTAATACATATAGTTGTTTCATATCCAAGTTCCTGCGTCGTGATAATAGGTCCAGAAAACTAATAAGTTGAGTTGGATATGCCCAATAAGTTGAATGAGACTGCAGTCCACAATAGACATAACGGTAAGATCCCAATAATAAACCTAACGTCTAGATGGGTTGAGTCAGGTCGAAGCCCGCGAGCGCTGTGGTTGAGCTCTTAAGTGTGATGAGTGCGTCCTTCCTATAAGCACGCGTTTTTGGAATAATTGGATAGTGCTTACGATCCACAATAGTCAAGTTGCGTACATACGAAAAGTAGTAATACATGTTCTACACCTCACTTTTGTTACACGAACTTTAAATTGCACATACAGTTTTCGAATGTGTGCGACAAAATATGTAACGACCATTTAGCTTAAACTGTCAGAGAATAGAGAATAGTATTTTTAATATTTTATATCCAACCCTCCCACCATCATGCGAACTTAAGACTTTTTAATAGGCCAAAAAAAAAAAATTAATAAGAGTCTATTGGCACATGATTAACCCATTATGCCATACCATGGCAAAGCAAGTAATTATGTTAATAGAGTACAAAAAAAAAAAAAAAAAAAAAAAAAAAATACTAAAAAGTATTTTAAAATATACTTATTGCGTCAAAGCATAAATCTGCACGACGGACTGTACCGTACAGATAATTGATGTGCTTTTTATGAGCTCAACTGCACCGGCTCAAAATGCTTTATGGGACTATTGATCACAGGCACAAAACAGATCCCGGCGATGTCACATGGCTCCTTGCGTGCTACATACCATTTGTGACATTTCTGCTAGTAATAATAATTGGTTTGACCAGCTCAAAATATTTAAATCTAATTAATATTTCTAGCGTGTGCTCAACTCAAAAAAAAAAAAAAAAAAAAAAAAAAAAAAAAAAAAAAAAAAAAAAAAAAAAAAAACTCAATAAAGAAAGAAGAAGAATGTAAAGAGGAGAGGCTCCTCACTCCCCACCGGGCTGGTGCTTCATGGTGGCTTGGTTGAGGTTGGAGAAAAGCCGCTCGAACTCTTGAGCGGACTGCTTCTGGGAGAAGCACTTTGAGATTCGCGCCGGGCAACGCAGAGGGCGCAGATGATGCGACGGGAACCGACGGTGTTCGGAGGATTTTTTAGCTGCAATTTTTTTTAATAATTGCGGGGAGAAGGAGAGCAGTGGCGAAATTAACACCACCATTTAAGCTTCTTTTTTTTTAAAAAATAATTTCTCCCACCTCTTCTTTTATTTTATCAGAGGATGAAGGGGAAGGGGGACACTGAGGAGTGAGAGGCGATGCGAAGGACCCGGTCCACTGCGGACTGGAATAACTGTTTGCTTCCAATTGTATCCAAAGGCCCCGTTTGGTAATGGGTCAAGGTAGTTAGTTAATTCGGATTCGGCAAAAATTCGATACGGATATAATACGGATAAAATTCGTATTATAATTTTAAAATTCGTTGAAAAATTCAGCTAAAAAACGGGCTCGTCACTTATTCGGATACGTGATTTATACGGAAATAATACGTTCACTAATTAAAAATTCGGGATCAAAAATTCGCTATTAAATTAAAAAAAAATAATACTATTAGTATAAACAATTATAATTTTTTAAAATAATTTAATCAATTTATTTAGAAATAAATAAAATATTCATTTAGAACAAAAAAATATATAATTTTAAATTATTCCCGACAAATAATTTTAATTCGAATTTTCAATAATTCGCGAATAATTCGTGAATAATTCGCCAATAATTCGTGAATTAACTAACTATGCTTTGAAAAAGAACGAATTTTTCACCCAAAAATTCGTAATTCGTGAATAATTTGCGAATAATACTTTTTGATTCAAAAATTCGCGAATTATTCTGAATTTTTAGAAAAAGTCGGAAATGGCACGTTTAATTCGGATTCTCAATAATTCGCGAATAATTCGCAAATAATTCGCGAATTAACTAACTAAGGGTAGAACTAGCTAATTCTGGGATAAATATAAAGTACGGAACTAGGATAAAAAAGCGTTTGGAATGGTTCCAAAGATAAGAGATTTTGTATTTGGTATGATAATGAAGAATAAGATGAATAAAGAGGTTAAGTTGAGGTAAATTACCTTTTTGCCCTCAAGCTTTATTATGTGATAAAAATTTAGTAAAATCATTTTTCTCGTTTTAATTAATGGATTAAAGCCTTACAAAAATTAAGATAAAATCATAATCAAAATTAAATTAAATTTTATGAAAATAATATTTAATTTAAAATTTCATTTGCTCTAATTTTTTATTAAAAAAAAAATTTCATCATATTTTTCGAAAAAAATTTTGTTTAATGGAAAAAAGCATATGCTATTTGTTTGCTATAAATTCCATATTACTTTCCTACTAATATATACAATTTATATTTAATTCCAGTACCGAATTTAACAAACTTACATGTTTATACATCAGTCATAAACACACATCTGTTTATAACAATAATTTTTTTATCTACGTAATTATCGCCGGATTAACTTCTATTATTCCACAATAGATCTGTAATATCCGTTCGAATGGCGTCGCTCCGCCGTGAGTCTGATGCACCGGGCAATGAAGCATCAGGAAATTGAATACCTTCGTTATCCTCTTCCACAACGATAGCAGGTTGGTCAACTGAATCGTTGAAATATCGATCACTACCCTGATTTCTACGAATAAAATTATGTATGACGCAGCAAGCCATAACAATAAGACATTGCACCCTAAACGGGAACGGTGTTGCAATATTTAAAATCTTAAATCACCTTTTCAATATCCCGAATGTTTTCTCCACCACATTTCGTAATTGGGCATAACGATGATTATAAAGATCCCGCGGACTGCGATGTACCCGACTACGTGCGTTACAATCAAATTGGCTGATATGATAGCGCTCGCCTCTATACGGGGCCAGAAATATGTCGGTGTTTGCGTACCCAGAATCAACCAAGTAAAATTTTTCCGTTAACGACACAATATAATATGAAGTTATACTGTAATTTTATAAGTATTAAAAATGATAACTATAATATAGTGAATTGTCAGATTTTCTTTATACCTTCGGGTACTGTGAAACCGCCACTTTCACACGCCCATCTGAGAACTCGCATATCAGCGGCGGATCCTTCCCACCCAGTGCAAACAAAAAGAAATTCTTGATCAAAGTTGACCGCAGCCATTACATTTTGTGATGTAAACCCTTTCCGACACCGAAAACGTGCTTGCTCGCTCAACTTGACAATCGCCGGAATATGGGTCCCATCAACCGCACCGATTGCATTCTGCAAATGTACATTGAACATTCAATATCTCCCTTTTTAAGCCGTCCTTGGTAATACTCAATATTAATCGTATAAAATACCAATGATATAAATTTAATACATCACCTTGAAAGGATGGAAATTTATATTATCTGAGATCCGCGGTTGAACTTGAGTGTTGCTTGTCGGTTGAGTGATATATTCGTCTTTTAACATAACGATGCCCCGCAGTATCTTATTAAAATATCTACTAATTGTCTCCCCTGAATGTTGGAATGTTTCGGCGAGCACCCTATTCGCAACGCCGTGGCCAATACAAAAAAGAAATATTCCAAGCTGTTCATCAACTGTGATATTTCTTGAGCTACGTATAAGTGCCTTTCCAACTAGCTCATCTTGTAAAGCAATGAATGCGGTAGTCGTCATTCTGAAATGCTAGTACCCACGGTCTGGATGACCATTTAATATATCACCAATAAATTGATGCCCAGTAAATGGTCTGGTTCGACATGGTTGTCTCGGGATTGGATTAGCATCAGTCAGATAACCTTGAGCATATTGCATCGCACCGACTTCTTCCCAATAATCGTCATCCTCATCTAATATCGTCAGTATATTTGCAACGATTGCGGACGAAAATATGGTGCGATTAAACAAAGCATCCATTTTTGCTGCAAAGATATCATTGTATTCAAGCAATATGTCGCAGTATATAGACATTGTCTAAACAATACAAACAAATACGTCAAGTGTGTAATGCAGATTGTTGTAAATTAAATTGAATGTATCGTTTAAGCAATTTGAATATAAACTGCACAGAACATTGGTAAACACAAGCACTGACATTAACGATATATTAACATTGATCATCTGTCTACAATACTTAATCTTATTTCAAACTACTACGAGCAATTTAATAGTAGAACTAACAACATCTAATTATTTGCATCGTAAAATAATACAACACTATAATAATACAACATACAACATAACAACTCTCGAATATAAACCATAGTAGTTATCATCCTCAAATAAAGCACCGAAAAGTACTACAATATTACATTCCCAGATACCTAATTTAAACGTGAAATAAAGCATCACAAAGTTCCTACAATATTACAGTTCTGGCCACTAGTTTGCAACATAAAAGCAATCAGCACAAATTAACTAAATTATTACATGCCCGAATACTAGTTAGCATCGTAATTGGATGTACCACAAAGTTACTGAAATATTATATTTCAGGGAAGAACTGTCGAAACAAAATACTTTCTTTCACAACTTGCCGATCCAGCCACAATATGGCAAGCTCGTCGTTCATTGTCATGAATACTTGCCTATTCTTGTCATCTTTTAATGCCTCTGCGGCTGCCAATACCCTCTCATTTGTGATTCCATGTAAAGAGTATACTCGGCCCATACACTCCTCGATTGTCGCGATATTGCCTCGTTTGGTAATTTCAACTTGGTACATTTGGCGGACTAGATAAAGCTTTTGCTTCCCAATTTCCACCATTTCTGCGAAGGGGTTACTTGTGCCTTGATCCTTTTGCTTCCCAACATGTCTATGCTGGCTAGTTGATCGGCGTGGAGATCGAGGCCTTTTCCCCGCAGAGCTATGACCCGATCCACTGCCACTAGCACCGAAATTTGGGCCTAGAGGAGCAGGACTTGGCGATCGTTCAGTATAACCCGGCCTTATGTTTTCATACACGGGTGGTATAGCTGTATCATTCTCATGAGGAGAAGATGAAGATGAACTATCAACGGTTTCGGGAGGTTCCATAACGGAGGAGAACCCGTATCTACCTGTTGCTGTATTTTTTTGTGTAAGGAACTCAAGGTCCTTATAATGAGGGAATGGTTTATCCCTACATTTTGAGTAGGCTGGATTCTCCTGGATAAAGACACGAGGATTAGGATTGCTTGACCAATTAAAATATCTACTAACTTACAATCTTAATGCAAATAATAGAAATTTTACCGCAATTACAGCTTGCCAGTCTTCATTATCACCAGCGGTAGGAATGTTGTTCGCGTAATCCCATCCCCAGCCGCTCTTGTTTGCTAAATAGTTATATAATGCAAAAGTTCTCTTTAGAACTTTAAGACGGTTCTTTATTTGGTCCTTCATTAGGTCCGTATTATTTTTAGAATTGACCTCTTTAACGACTCGGTTCCAGGCAAGATTTGTGAAAGTACCATTTATATTGTTTCCTAGCGCGTGCTCCTCTGTTAGCAAAGATAATAGGGTGTTATCCATAATTTCTGTCCAGTTAGGTGTTCGCGACCACGTTTGTGCGCGCGAACTGCTTCCACCTTCTGTCCGCACATTTTCAGTTTGGGGGTAGTTTTCGGTTTGTTCGATGTTATGACTAGACTTAGAAAATCTCTTCCAAGGACGCATCTGATGAAAATATATATTCTTGGTAAAGATCATGCAACACTTGCCATTTCTGTTAATGAACTAAACTAATATGAATATTGATATGGAATAGAAAATGTTGGCCCAAAGAGGATGATCTTCAACCTTAGTTTTTTGTCAAGGGATAGTGTTTTATTTTTTAAAATTTACTCAATTGGTTTCCAACTACACATGGGGTTGCAATGGATTATAAATCCTTGCCATCCAACTGATGAATATGGAAACAATCATCATTGCAAAAGGTTGGGTGATTTCATCCTTCCTGGGTCATTTCACGTGGCAACTTGCAATTCTAATTTTAATTTGCAATCATATATATTATGAACACTCACTTATAGCAATCATATGGAAGAGCAATCATATATAGCAATCATATGGGAGTGAGTTGAATGGACCGGACTTACTTTGCGTGAGTATCAATACCCTGCTGTTGGAAGTTAGATGATGAAATCACCCCAACAGATCGGCACCAACAGTCAGTAGGACGACTGCTCACGGCAAAGTTCGGGACAAGCACGGTCAATCCGCGGATGCAAACGCACGAGCCCAGTTGCCGACAGGGACCGCGAAATCCGACGCCTAAGCCGGAGGCAGAGTCTCAGTAAGAAGCACAGGAGCCTAGTAACACAACAGAGAGCACACCACAATTAGCATTAGCAGAGATTGTTGAGAGCCTCAACCAGAGAACAATGGCCGCGCCCGCGGATGCCACGGGACACGTGCCGCTGGAGGAGGGATGGACGGCGCGGTTGCCTCGGGACGCGTGCTGCGAGAGGAGCGTCAGCCCAGCAACAATGGCGGAACCACTGTAGCCGCGAGAGGAGCGCAGGATCGGCCGCGGGGGGGGTGGGGTAGGAGAGGGGGAGCACTGTGGGAGGCATGGGAGGCACGACGATTCAAGCTTCAGCCAAGCAAAAATGGGGGAACCCAGAGCTTGCCTCGGGACGCGTGCCGCGAGAGGTGCGCAAGATCGGCCGGTGGGGGGCGAGGGGGGGGGGAGGGGGGCGGGGAAAGGAGAGGGGGACCACTGTGGGAGGCAGGTTCCGGCACCGCGAGAGGAGCTTCGGCCACGCAACAATGCGGATCCAAGCTTGCCTCGGGACGCGTGCCGCGAGAGGAGCGCAAGGTCAGCCGGGCGAGGGGGAGGGGGGGTGATGCTTGCGAGCTTCAACAGGCAACAATGGCAGATCGAGAAGAAGAAAGAGAGAGAGAGAGGAGAGAGCTGATATCAGGGAGAAGAAAGAGAGAGAGGAGAGGAGCATTGATGGGAGAATTACTCGGGAAGAGGGAAAGGGGGGGGGGGGAGAGAGAGAGAGGAGAGAGCTGATATCAGGGAGAAGAAGAGAGAAAGATGAGAGGGAGCATTGATGGGAGAATGCCTCGGGAAGAGGGAAGGGGTGGGGGGGGGGGGGGGGGGGGGGGGGGGGTGGGGGGGGGGGGAGGAGGGTAATATTGTAAAAAAAAAAAAATTAAAATAATAAGTAAGAACTACTGTACCAGCTTATTCTAGTTGTACTGGAATAAGCAATACTGATTGATTCCAGGTGTGTTTGGTAGAATAAGGGGAATATCCCCCTTATTCCTTGTTCTAGTCCCATTCCAAACGGGGCCAAAATAAACTCCTCTTCTTCTTCTTAGTTTTTTTTTTACATTTATTTATACTAGTGATTGACCCGCGTTACGCCGCGGAATTAGTGAGTTAGCAGAACTTAAAAAAAAAATGAATAGAATATTCAAAGTATAACAAAAATTATAACATAAGAAAAGAATTGGTGGAATTCGGACAAAAATTAACAGAATTTTCAAATTATAACAAAATGTAGGAAACAAACTATGGTAAACAGTAAGTTAGTATTGTCAAATTACAACATTTTACAATATAACAGAAAAAAGTTAAACAATTCAAATATAGATGACATACTTTGTAAGGAAATACATATTGTTGGTTTAAACCACAAACTTTCTATAATTTTTTATTTGTTGTCTTCAGTTTCTTCATCAGCATCTTTGAAGCTACACATATAATAAATAGAGATTAGTTGTTTTATACATAGAGAGCAAAGTGTCGAATTAAAAGGGAATTGAGTAGTGAATATCACTGTCGCCGGTGTTTTCTTGCAGGAGGAATTCCCAATAACTTTGTGGGTGTTTGTGTAAAGCTGCATTTAAAAATTATGTGATAAATATAACATTTTTTAATTACATAATATGCGAAATATGTAAGAAAGAAATGAATAAAATTATTTTACCTTGAAGAACTTCCAATGATTGGGAATGTTTCTTCAAATGAGTCTGCGTAAGACTGCTTCTTCTGAAGAATTGACTTACTTTGATCTTCACATTTTAGTAATAGGCTTTTCTTGCTTGAACTTCTAATGATTGAGGATGTTTCTTCAAATAAGTCTGGTGCGTCTGTTTCTTCTCAAGAATTGAGCTACTTTTATCTTCACATTTTAGTAATAGACTTTTCTTGTCTCCAATCTTTTCTCTTGCATTTTTATTCAATGTGAAAATTTTCAAAACTTTAAAAGACATACTATTTGTTGTAAATTTTTGTGCGTCCGCTGTTATTTGGAAAATATGCTTCTGATTGATAATAGTTTTTATATTATGAGGAAGAGTATAGTTATCAGAGTTAGCCGTCACTGCTAATTTACGTACTGGAATGTGAATCAAATCTTGGGCTAATCTTCCAAATATTGTAAAATTAGCTACACTACTTTCATCGCCGACAACTGTGTTTAATTTATACATGTTTTTGCAGTATATATAATGAAGGAATACCATATTATAAATCGTCAATTTTACAGATAGTAGTCGGAAATATTTGAAGTACTTAAAAGATCTTACCATGGAATAGGCAGTTGGGCATTATCACCGCAGCGAGGACAGCGAAAAGTATCGTCATATGTTTTGATGGCCGCTTTGCAAATATGGCACGCTTTGTACTACCAGCCGTACGATGTGTCGATATCCACAATATTGCACTCACATGTAAATTTTGTATCCTAAATGTTGTTAAGAGTAGAGGGGGGGAAATTGTATATTATGAATAATATCAATTTCGCATAATTATAGATTATAAATGTAATGGTATGAGAAGCTTACCTCAGTATCGGAAGGGGTAGACTCCAGCAATTCAGCAATAGACTTTCTATTCAGAAGCATTTCTTCTTGAGGAGGAATGGGTTTTTGCTCGACACATGTAATTCGGCGGATTGAACTATTTTCTGTTTGTAGACTACACGTAATAATATTATATATATTAAGTATCAATAATTAGTAAAAGAATAATTATACATGAGAAAAATTAGGACGAATACATGAGGAAAATTAGGACGAACCTATTAAGGAATTCAAGAACTTTCGGGATTTGTAAGTTTAAATATATCTTTGATGCGGAACATGCCGATATGTGTATCTTTTCTATATTTAAATAGAACAGGATGCAAGTCAACAGCTCGAAGTACATATCTATTATATTAAAGAAAAAATATAAGGTTACTATGTTTACAATATTTACCTCTAAAACTTCTGACTGTCATACCAGCAAGAATGATTATAACTGGCTGATTAGGTTCTTTGGAAACAACTTGTGTCTCATCAAAAGAAAAAGCGAATTTATCCCATAGAGCAACAGATGGAATATTTTTGCTGGAAAATAAAATAGTTCATGGAATATACATTTTTAGTCAACTTTATACAATATAATAGTAATATAAGTTGGAATTAAAAATTATGTACTCTGAATCCTCGATCTCTAAATTCCTGATTGAAGTTAACGTTTCTCTGATGTATCTATGTGTGACTTCACCGATAAAAGCAATTTTTCCGAAAACATCTGTGATATATAAGATAAATAATAATTACGAAAATATAATTGAGCGAAATAAACCAAATATTAATTACAAAGAGCGGTACCTGTGAGGATGGCATCATTGTAACACTTCTGCTCAATTTCATAAAAAATTGAGAAATTGAAGCTGTATAATGGTATTTTTTTCGAATCTTCTTGGACTTCAGTTATTTTTGTCCGCTTGGTTATTTGAATCATGTAATCATGACTAACAGCAATGAACCTCTTTTTACTTCGAATAACAGTAAATTTATCTATTATATATATACCGCTTTCAGTTATTTGCGATTTAAATGCCTCTGTATCTTGTTTGTGTATGGTTGTTTGCATGGAGAAAGCCTAGTTCATAATATGGTAAATATGAGGACGCAATATTCGGGAAATTTTAAAGAAATATGCTAAAATGAGACCTTTAAAATAAAAAGAGTTATACGAACCTCCTCGTCTACTAATAAGCACTCCAAGCTAAAATTATCACCCTTTAAAAAAGGAGCTGTTGACTCCCATATTCGGCAAATTCGAACTTTGATTTGGCATTCGGGAAGCTGAAGCGATAATTGTGATAAATGCGAAGTCTTCAGTGCAGCTCTAGGGTTCTAATTAGGGAAACAGTAGATACAATATGAGTTAATATGAGTAGAAATATAACAGTCCTCTTTTTCTTTTGTTTACTAAGGAGAATTTAGGAAAGAGAATATTAATTTGTATGTAGATTGTCACGCCCCGAGTCTAGAAAAAGGGTCTAAATTTTTATTTTTTTTTTAAATCAGAGTTAAACATTTCGAACTCCGAACTCCAAGGCGTGAACAGACCGCCACATATATAGAAAAGCCTCTGTACAAACGGACAGAGTCTGTGACGCCCCACTTCCCAGGGGGTCACCCATCCTAGAACTACTCTAGCTCTAGCACGCTTAACTCTCATGTTCCTCTTGGATTTTGCTACCATCCAAAATGCTATAGCCGGGTTAGAGATTTAGTCCTATTATATCATTTATATAGAGGACTAATCCAAATTCCGGGGTGTCACATTCTTCCCCTCTTTAAGCCCTGACGTCCACGTCAGGCTCAAGCACACTCACAAGCACCAGGCGATGTGAGACTCGTCTCGCTAGCCTTAGCCGACCTTGTGAGGAGCTGCACTCCACTCACAACGGTCATTAGCCGGGGAGCCTCGCTCTACCCGCTATATAACCCTGGCTCAGGCCGAGACTCATCTCACATTTTCGGCTGGTGAATGGCTCTGATACCAACTGTGACGCCCCACTTCCCAGGGGGTCACCCATCCTAGAACTACTCTAGCTCTAGCACGCTTAACTCTCATGTTCCTCTTGGATTTTGCTACCATCCAAAATGCTATAGCCGGGTTAGAGATTTAGTCCTATTATATCATTTATATAGAGGACTAATCCAAATTCCGGGGTGTCACAGAGTCTCCCCTATATATGTTCGGCTCGAAGAGTACATTCATCAGAGTAGATACAAGCAGCAAACTGAAAATTAAATAATCATCTACTCTATCACATGCATTGAGTCCACAAAACTTCAGAATCCTAGATATCCACAACTAAACATGAAAGTAATCATAAGAGCAATCCTAGATATCCACAACTAAACAAGAGAACAATCCTAGATATCCACAACTAAGATGTCATAGTAGCATAGAGTCCAAGAAAAGAGATCACAATAATCCAGCCTCTACCAGGGACAACTCTATCGCGTCTGCTCACCAGGTCGTCCCAAAGTCCCCGCACCCAATAGACCTGAAAAATGGTCACCCAGGGGGTATGAGACACACTCTACATGTATCCCAGTGGGTACGACGAGCTGAGAAATAGCAAGTCGTACCTATTGGAAACAATAATAAGCGGATAATCATAACCTAGGAATAATAAATACAGATAATCAACTGAGCATGCTAAATAGATAAACAAGCATAAGATAGGTGAATAAATAATGCATCAAAACTAGAAGTACAAGTATACCCAATCTCATGCCACTGTTGGTCCCAAGGACCTCAGGCTAATACCGCTCTGGAAACCAGTATGCTATCATAACCCCAACGGGCTCACGGATCCATGTGACCTCTCTACCGGTAAAGAACACCACTGCGGGTAGATAATCCGCTGGTGTGCGTGATTGAAAGCTGGCTCAACAGCGATCATAATGCTGATGCTCAAACCACGGTCCAACGACCAGACAGTCGGCAAAAAGCCGAGGAAAATCCCCACTGGGGTACAGATACTGAAATATATCATGCCAAATACTGAAACAGTAACACCTATTCTAAACATGCAGTGAAGAATAGAGAAAGATATAGAATAGAGCTAGTGACCAAACAAGCATGGCATGTGTCCAGATATGTACAACTACTGCTGGAAATAAAAGCATAATAAAAGCTCATCTGTGGGATCAAAGCTGCCAAGAATCAAATGAAGGGGGTCCGTCCTACTACGGTACCCGTATGGCCGAAATGATAAAGTGCGGACCGAAGATAAACCCACCTCTAGGCAGACGGTCGCGATATCCGCTGGACGGATCACGGGCTGGCTCCTGACTGTTGGGGCTTACAATAGTATCACGTGTCAACACAGGTGTTACGGCATTTTGGTATTGGCATATTTCGTGAGTCAAGTCAGTGAGTTGAGTCGGAGTCTTAAAGGGATCAAATTGTCAATCAGCAATCAAAGACTTAGAGAAGATTCAACAAGAGCTCAAGTTGACACTCAGTGTCTTGAATCTTGAAGATTGAAGTTGAAGAATTGTGGATCAGTTACATCAATCTCAAGAAGAAAGTATTCAAGAGGATCAGGTATGGTTAACTAAATAATTTTGGTGATCCGAATACTTTCTTATAGTATAGAAACACTTGGAAGAATTTTTAATTTCATAATAATCAAAAACTGGTGTTCGGACATGTTCAGGATCCGGATCAGGGCCAACGATCCGGATCCCGAAGGTTGTTGCTTCATACAAGACTTCGATCCGGATCCATGCAATTTCCGATCCGGATCCCGAATGTTAAGTTTTCTGATTTGTATGAACGATCCGGATCGGGCAATGCGATCCGGATCCCGAACCCTTGGTTTTCTGGAATCGTCAATCTCGTTACGACGATCCGGATCGCAGTAAATCCGATCCGGATCGCCGTCCTGAAAATTTCCAGATAAGGTAAGTTTTTGATTCTTATCTCTTTCTAAAGGTTTCTAAACTATAAATAGACACTTAGGGTTTCTCAAAAACGTGGGAGCTACGGCCGATCAATTTATAAAACACTTGAGAGCAACCCTAGAGGCTAGGTTTTTATCGATCTTCTTCATAGCCTCTTTTAGGTCAATTCGATGGTTCTTTCAAGAACATATCTTTTGTCGAATTGATCTAATCTTTGCTTAGAGATTTCTTCTACGGTTCCTCAATGAGAATCTAAGCAGAGGATCACCATCGAAGTCAATATTCTTATCGACTGAGTTTGCGTCGTGGATTCGACGTGGCATCGTGGATTCGGTGTGCTAAAGGCGTTTCGTGGATTCGAAGCGTGCGTTCGTGGATTCGAACGTGAGCAGTGGACGGGCAAAACGGTGGAGCGCGAGGTCCAAGAAATTGAAGGAGGGGTTAAATCCGTGGAGACGGTAATCACCTTGTTATTCTTCTTTTCTTAGGGATTGTTATTGCGTGGATATCCAACCGGTCAGCGCAAGGTCCGAAGAAGCTGAAGGAGGGGTTTGAGTCCGTGGAGTCGGTAATCACCTTGTTATTCTTCTATTCTTAGTGGATTGTTATTGCGTGTTGGTCCCGTGGTTTTTCTCCTGGATTGGAGTTTCCATGTATATCTCGGTGTGCTGTTTTTATTTTCCGCATTGGTTTTTATTTTGCACTGAGATTGAGTTTTTAAGTATTACACCTATTCACCCCCCCTCTAGTTGTTTGATAGTACCTATTTAGATCCTTGTGGATCCATAATAACTCTACAATTGGTATCAGAGCGGGTTTTAGGTTTATCTATCTTGATGGGTGAAAGTGGTAATATTTATAGACCTCCTCTTTTTGATGGGACTAATTATGCTTATTGGAAAGTGCGGATGAGAGCTTTTCTCATCGCAATTGATGAGCGAGTATGGCAATCCGTGGAATGCGGTTGGGTGCATCCTGTTGAGGAAGTAGGAAATTCTACTACCCCAAAACCTCGCTCTAGATGGTCCAAAGAGGAATTTGAAAGATCTTCTTACAATGGGAAAGGTATGAACGCTTTATTTAACTCTCTTTCCTCGACTGAATTTACAAGAATTTCCGCGTGTGAAACCGCGAAGGAAATTTGGGATATTCTCAAAATTACACATGAGGGTACTAATCTTGTAAAAATTCAAAAGCTCCAGATGCTTACAAGTCAATTTGACTCTATTCATATGGAAGAGCATGAATTGTTTACAGATTATTACACTAGACTTCAAGATGTAATTAATACATGTGCTAATCTAGGAGAAAAGATCCCGGAGTCGAAAATTGTAAGAAAGATACTTCGGACTCTTCCGGAACGGTTTAGGGCAAAGGTTACCGCCATTGAAACCGTTAGTCATCCGGATGAGATGAGTGTTGAGGAATTAGTAGGTGCTTTGCAAACTTATGAATTGACTTTTCCTACTAATCAAGTTTCTTCCAAGTCTTCTTCTAAGCTTACAGGTATTGCATTCAAATCCACAAAGAAAGAAGATAGCGAATCGAGTTCCGACGATGAAATCTCTTTTGCCGATTTTGAAGAACAATTGGCGCGGATCACAAAGAAATTTCGTCGGAAATTTTGGAAGAATCGAACCGATGGATCTTCATCCACGAAACCATCTAAAGGATCATCGGGTTCTAAATCCTCTAACCTCAAATTCCTTGCAAAACCTTCTAAGGAAAAAGATGAATTCGAAGGGGAAATCCGATGTTATAGATGCAAAGGCTACGGCCATATTTCAACGGATTGTCCTACTCCGAAATTATATAAAAAGAAGGCTTTGCAAGTGAAAACTTGGGACGATTTTACTTCTAATGAATCAACCTCAAGTAAAGAGGAAAAAATCGTTGCTTCTCATGCCTCTCATTTTCCCTCTTCTAATTTGTGTTTATCATCTTTAGTCACTGACTCTACTCCTTTGATTTTGCATGAAACATCAACATCCAACGGAGAGTCATCAAGTGAGGGGGAGTCGGACGAAGAAGAACTCGTTGAGGCATATCAACAACTTCTTGCGGAATCTAAGAAGATGGCCAAGCATATCAAGAAGTTGAGGAAGCAACGACTTGAGAATCAAGACGAGAATCATGCTTTAAAGATAAAACTTCATGATCTCGAGGAGGAACAAGGACGTTTATTGAATAACAATAAAATCCTCCAAGAAAAGCTAAACCAATCGGAGACAAACGCTAAATCATATATGGACAAGATTGGTTTTCTAGAAAAACAGTTTGAGGAAATTCATGTCACCAACCAAGCATTGACCAAACAAGTTCATCAACTTAAATCCGACATACAAAGGATTTCAACCGATTCCAAGAGACTTGAGTGTATGTCCGGTTTAGGTCAAACAAGCAAGGTTGGTTTGGGTTTTAAAAAGGATCAAACTGTGCATGCTTCAAGTTCCACATTCAAATTGAAAGGAAGAACGTGTCACCTTTGTGGACTTGAAGGACATTTGGTGAAGAATTGCCCGAAAAAGAGAAAGAAGAGTCCTTCGGCAACTTCATCTACGGAGCGAACTCAACGGAATCAAAAGACACGTCAAGTCAAAGGAGTTCACTCAACCCACCAAAGGTCCGAGCCACAACATCAATCATTCAAGTGGATCACTGCGAGGCAAAGACCTAAGGTGGACCAACAGTCAAAGCGGACAACCCCCGGCCACAACGAATCAAGACAACCCAAAATCCAGCGATTTTGGATTCGGAAAGGTGATATCTTTCCTTGTCTTAAGTTCTAAATAGCTTATGACTGTATGTAATGCTTTGATTGGTTTTCCTTTCATATTTTTCTTAATCTTTGCATTACATGTTTTTCAATGCTCTTCATTTTTATACTTTGTTTTTGAACAAAAGGGTTTTTACTGAACAAGTGCATTGAATAAAAAAGGGCTTCACGTTTATTCACTCCAAATTAATTTTATTTGGATTATCAACTTTACTCCATAATCATAATCTTGAAGATACTTCATTATAGGAGTTTTTGATATTATAAGCATCAAATTTTAGAAATCATGTGTGATCTTTAGATGCTTAATCTATCTCGGTTGTGTGAATTCATTGTGATAAACGTGAGACAACCGATTGATTAAAATTTGGGATTTAATTCTTTCACGTAAGAGATTGCATTCTTACAAGGGTAAATAAATATTTTTTTTAAAAGATGTGGAAAGAGTTACATCCGAAAGGAGTGTGAAAACTACCACCACATGCTGGAAAGAGCTGCCACCCCGGTCGTCCGGTTTGTGTGTGAAGCTACCACATGTTATGGATGCTTGATAGTATTTTATGAGAAAATCTTTAGTTGAAGCATTTGGAGATTTATATGCAAAACTCTTATATTTTGAACAATCTCCTGGTTGGTATAAGGTGGAATAGTTGAAAGATGCTCAAAGAGCCACCCTTAGGTATTTTAGTGCTTATCTCAATTTGAAAGGGTAGAATTCAAGATTGATGTCGTTTGGAAATCTCCGTATGTCATCTTTGTAAATCCGTTACATCTTGATAGACTTTGGATCTCAAGATTATTTTTGATGACTTGTGTTTGATGAATATAACATGAAAAACGGTTTATAATGTTTTACCTTTATTTTTCATGATTTTGGAGTAAATCTTTTTAATTTTGTGAAATTAATTGGATTGAATGACATCTGTGTGAATTCACTGTTTAAAGCACTTAAATTGATTTCTTGATGGAATACAAATCGGTATTTGAAAAGATTCTAAAATCTGGATTTGTTTCAAGAAATTATTTGATTTCTGCTTTCTGGTATAGGTACGGAATCTGCATTTTTGTTATATACCAGAACTGAGTTTTTATCTCTCTTTCTCTATGAACTAATATTGTTAGTGATTTACTTTTGTCTAGTATGTTCACTGTTTGACAATTTGTGACAAAAAGGGGGAGAAGAGAAATGATCGGAGATGAGATCATCAAGAGAGTACAAACGAAAATGGAAAAATGGGGGAGAACGGAAAATGATGATCGTATCACAAAGGGGGAGAACATAGATGCTCAAGAACATGGAGAACATGGAAAACATGTTAGAGATGCTCAAGATAGGGGGAGACAAAGAAAAAATTGAAAGAGCCGAAAAATAAAAGAACCAAAAGGAAGACGGATCAAATGTAGGATTTTAATTTCTAACAACTAACGTTTGATTTTGTTTGGAGTTTTGTTTTGCAGGAATTACATCACTTTAAGACTCCAAGTCCTAAGTCATAGAGTATGTTCTAGGACTATTTGGTTCAAATGTAATTTTGTATTTATTGGATCTTTCACGCAAAGAAAATCAATGTTTTGGTGATGACATTGAGTTTCGATTTTTTGGTTTAAGATGAGTGACTTGAGCGCTTTTATGTATTTTTGGGTTTTGTCACGAAATTGCCAAAGGGGGAGATTGTTACGGCATTTTGGTATTGGCATATTTCGTGAGTCAAGTCAGTGAGTTGAGTCGTAGTCTTAAAGGGATCAAATTGTCAATCAGCAATCAAAGACTTAGAGAAGATTCAACAAGAGCTCAAGTTGACACTCAGTGTCTTGAATCTTGAAGATTGAAGTTGAAGAATTGTGGATCAGTTACATCAATCTCAAGAAGAAAGTATTCAAGAGGATCAGGTATGGTTAACTAAATAATTTTGGTGATCCGAATACTTTCTTATAGTATAGAAACACTTGGAAGAATTTTTAATTTCATAATAATCAAAAACTGGTGTTCGGACATGTTCAGGATCCGGATCAGGGCCAACGATCCGGATCCCGAAGGTTGTTGCTTCATACAAGACTTCGATCCGGATCCATGCAATTTCCGATCCGGATCCCGAATGTTAAGTTTTCTGATTTGTATGAACGATCCGGATCGGGCAATGCGATCCGGATCCCGAACCCTTGGTTTTCTGGAATCGTCAATCTCGTTACGACGATCCGGATCGCAGTAAATCCGATCCGGATCGCCGTCCTGAAAATTTCCAGATAAGGTAAGTTTTTGATTCTTATCTCTTTCCAAAGGTTTCTAAACTATAAATAGACACTTAGGGTTTCTCAAAAACGTGGGAGCTACGGCCGATCAATTTATAAAACACTTGAGAGCAACCCTAGAGGCTAGGTTTTTATCGATCTTCTTCATAGCCTCTTTTAGGTCAATTCGATGGTTCTTTCAAGAACATATCTTTTGTCGAATTGATCTAATCTTTGCTTAGAGATTTCTTCTACGGTTCCTCAATGAGAATCTAAGCAGAGGATCACCATCGAAGTCAATATTCTTATCGACTGAGTTTGCGTCGTGGATTCGACGTGGCATCGTGGATTCGGTGTGCTAAAGGCGTTTCGTGGATTCGAAGCGTGCGTTCGTGGATTCGAACGTGAGCAGTGGACGGGCAAAACGGTGGAGCGCGAGGTCCAAGAAATTGAAGGAGGGGTTAAATCCGTGGAGACGGTAATCACCTTGTTATTCTTCTTTTCTTAGGGATTGTTATTGCGTGGATATCCAACCGGTCAGCGCAAGGTCCGAAGAAGCTGAAGGAGGGGTTTGAGTCCGTGGAGTCGGTAATCACCTTGTTATTCTTCTATTCTTAGTGGATTGTTATTGCGTGTTGGTCCCGTGGTTTTTCTCCTGGATTGGAGTTTCCACGTATATCTCGGTGTGCTGTTTTTATTTTCCGCATTGGTTTTTATTTTGCACTGAGATTGAGTTTTTAAGTATTACACCTATTCACCCCCCCTCTAGTTGTTTGATAGTACCTATTTAGATCCTTGTGGATCCATAATAACTCTACAACAGGATTCATTCACTATCCTTGAAATGCGCGTTTAGCGCGAATCCGCCGTTAAATCGACACTTTCGTCGATTTACGGGTCGTTAAGCAAAACTCGCTCAACGAAAACCTTTGGAACCCAAACGAAAGGTCCACAGATCATATAAATAATATTTACAGCAATCCCTCATGTAACATTTACATTTAGACCCCTGGACTTATCAAAATAGCATCTTTAACATGTAATTTCCCACTAATTAAGCTATAACTTTTAATCCATGAATCTTTTAACCAAAATAATTTACCAGAAACTAGATTTTAACGTGCTGGACTCCGTGCTCACAGTCTAGAATCAAATTGGGCCATAAAACACAAGTTGGCCCATGATTATTGTGTATTGGGGCTCAAGGTTGCAATAACTATTTTTCCATTGGGTCTTTTCCAGTTTTAGTGTGAGCATCATGCTCAGGGACATGCAAATATACAGAGGCTCACCTCTGGGCCTCTACAGATCCACCCTTAAGGTGGGAAAACCCATACAACAACAAACCCATGCATATAGAGTGCAACTTGGCACATTCACCATTCCACAAGCTACAGACCCTAACCAACTTACACATGAGCTAAAGGACATCAAGAAAGAGGGGAGGCTCACCTGTGGGAGGTAGCAGCACGGCTGGTGTGGTTGCTGGAGCAAGAAAATCCCACACCTTCCTTGATGGAGCTCAAGTTGGACGAGCCCTCTTGTCTCTCGGTCAAGCTTCAAAAAAAGGTGAGCATCACCTTTCTGGAACTTCTAGAGGTGGAATAAGCCTCAGCCCAAGAAGCTTGATAGTCCCTGAACTCCCCAAACCCGAGGAAGAAGAAAACATATGCACCTTGAGGCCATTAATGGCAAGTTGGAAAATATACAACATGGCTTGCATGCAACCGGTTTAAAGGCAAGCTTGAGGTGCAATAATACTTACCAGGGCTGGCCGGCGCTGGAGGAAGCGACGGCGGCGGCGGGCGGCCAAGAACAAGAACCCGCACTCTAGGTTTTGCTCCCCCGCACTCCACACTGCACCAGAGCCCACCAAACTTCACAAGATGTCTTCTGGGACTCAGCAAAAAAATCTGGTCAAGTTGGATCCAACGCCGGAGCTCCGGAGGCAGCATGCACGAACCCCGGCCAAAAAACTAGGGTTCCGGCGACCCTTCTCCACCCGACGGCCACCGGGGATCCAGAGGCTGCGGCGTTTTACCTGGAGCACTCTCTCAATGTCAGGACTCGACTTCCAAGGGCTAAGTGGAGAAAAACCCAACAAAACAACCGAGGCTTACCTTCTCGGACCCGAGAAGGAAGAAGAAGACGGCCCGACGGCGCGCGGTGATTCTGGGTGTTGGGCTCCTCGATCCAAGTCTCCAGAGGTCCAGGGTCCCTCCCAATGCGATTAAAAGAGAAACCAACCCCTTAGATGTTACTTTCCCAACTCCATTCGAAAGCAAGGTTGTAATCTTGCTTTTTCCGGCGAGGGGGGGTGGCGGCCGGCAACGTGTGGCTCGGGAATCACAGAGGAGGAGGAGAGGGGGTCGTGGCTGCAGTTACAAAGAAATGCGGCTAGGGCTTGGGCAACAGACCTTATTTAAAATTTAAAAACTAATTTGGAACAAAATATCATTAAACCCCTCAACTCTCCACCTTTCAAACTAGGCCCATCACTATACAACCATCTTGCACAGAAGACCCTCTCCACCAATTCTCTCGCCATTTGACACATAAAATGTAAGGACATTTCGCAAAATAATGCAAATTTCTGAGTATTTCACGCTTTTCGAGACGATCGAGTCGTCAAACAGGAAAACGGACACCACCACGACGTTTGGCTCGACGAAACCTATCGAGTAGCAATTTTGGTTCGTTGCATTGGATCCTCTATAATTTTAAAATCCATAAAATACTACAATGTCACCTTGTGTGGCACGTTTTTTGAGGACTTCGGCTCGTCAAACAGGAATTTCGTCAGCGCCATTGCCCTCAGAACATCGAAGCCATTAAAATCGACTATATGGACCGTCAGATTCGGACCCCAGACAATCGATCGGCCGACGTTGCCCGACGAGCGGATTAATTCAGGGGTTACTATTCATGACATAAGTCGTGGGCCACACTTTGTTCTTCGCCAATTTCGAGACGATCCGACCGTCAGATCGAAAATCAGATTGCACTATTTTTAATCCATTCGACGAGACGGTTCTACTGGCAATTTTAGATTTTCGAGATCAAACTCGGATCTGTAAATTGTGGAATTGTTTTCCTCCAAAACTGTGCAATTTACACCAGAACCTACATCATTCATCAGTATACATCCATAATTGCAAAATTTCGACTTTCAAATTTATTTTTCCATCTCTTTATTAATTTTTTTTTTACAAACTCGAATTTCTCGAGTATTACATAGATCAACAACAAACCTGAGTTAGTTATTTTAAATCATCGAATATTTCACGGTAAACAATATTTCTTGTATATCCTTCTGGTTCGCTATCTTTATTTTATATAAGGATTCGTAACCCTTCTCATGAAGTTACACGTGAAATTGCCACATAAAGTTGACTATGCGAAAAGAAGGCTGCGATAAATAAAGGCTGACTTTTTGTAATGTCTGTTCTTGACTTTTATTAATTGTTATTGCATAACTCAGACGGATCGGGAATTGCCTTCTTTTCAAAACGAACGACCATTTAGATTCTATTACATTTATTACTATTCGTAGAATGTAGGCTTTCTCGCCAATGTGGTTCCCAGTGAAAATTTGTGCTTCAATAATCTTAGAAGTTAACTGGGTTATAATCAACCGAGTCCCGTTGCAAAGGTGTCACGCCCCGGGGGTTTTTCAGTTAAGCGGAAAACGTGAATTATTAAAAACTTTCTTTTTTTCCTTTCCAATGTCCCCCGACACGCGCCAGACCCGCCACACGTGTAAATTCCTCAACTCCGAACGCGGAGTCTCCTTTGCACGTGCACGGCATTACATCCACAACATTCACTTTAACCACACTAGTTCGTACAAGTAAAGGAAAGTAAAACAACATTTTGCATAAGAAGTTAAGAGGCCGACTAAGTTTTGAAAGGATAAATTCACAGGGTTTTGGAAACGGTGCCCACCCGACACCCATTATTTTCAAAAGTTGTTTTCGCAAACATTTTCTAATTTTGAAAATAGGCCGAAAAGCTAATGAGCATGAAAGTAAAAGGATCACCACAGTAATTAAACATCCACACACAGGACAGTCAAATCCACTCACACATAACTAATTACTACGAACATGACGCGTATAAAGCCTAAAAATGTCACTCATGGAGACACTAAAAATATAGCACATCCTTGGTATCGTCCTCGCAGCCGTCCCAAGCCCGCGCCGACCAAACCTGTCACGGAGTGGGGAGTCAGTGACACATCCAGGGGACAAAATAAATAAGGGTGAAAGCATGCTATAACGGAGAAACTGAAAGTAAAGCAAACAGAAAACACCAGAGCGTCCACGCCCCCCCCCCCCTAAGAATCCATAGTACCCTATGACAATCAAACATGTGCACATGCCCCTGTAACAATCAGATATGTGTACCTGCCCCTGTAACATTCAAATATGTGTACCTGCCGCTGTAATATTCAAATATGTACACCTGCCCCTGTAACAATCAGACATGTGTACCTGCCCCTGTAACATTCAAATATGTGTACCTGCCCCTGTAACATTCAAATATGTGTACCTGCCCCTATAACAATCAGATATGTGTACCTGCCCCTGTAACATTCAAATATGTGCACCTGCCCCCGTACCAATCAGATATGTGTACCTGCCCCTGTAACATTCAAACATGTGCACCTGCCCCACCTTATTGCTTATAACCCCTCCACGGAAACTCGTGCGGCCCCTTAGTAACCGCGAGGGGTCCCCACTACGGCACCTTGTGGCGTACACGGGCCAACGTGCCATCTTTCCGAAAAAATATACCAGTGCGGTGGCCAAACCGCCGGTGTGCGTGCAAGCAACCATGGGCTCCCAAATTAAGGATCATGTGCGTTGTAAAATAGTGCGTAACTTTGAAATATGTGCACCTGCCCCTCCTTGTTGCTTATAACCCCTCCACGAAAACTCGTGCGGCCCCTGAGTAACCGCGAGGGGTCCCCACTACGGCACCTTGTGGGGTACACGGGCCAACATGCCATCTTTTCGGAAAAATACACCAGTGCAGTGGCTAAACCGCCGGTGTGCGTGCAAGCAACCATGGGCTCACAAATTAAGGATCATGTGTGTTGTAAAACAGTGCGACCCTCGGTCGCCATAGATAGTGGTAATAAAGATGCATATGTAAAATTGGGGTTAGTTGGGATCACGATGTATCTATTGTTATGTTCATGCGTAAACATAATATAAAATACTGGATTCTAGAAATGACAGAGAAAGTACCCACCTGGACAGCGTTTGGTCGGAACACCTGAAGTTGACTCACGGCCCCCGAACGACACCTCGACCTACGGAGTCCCCAGATAAAACAGCAGTTATAACCAAAGATTATATCCGAAGACTCGACGCTCGAACGACCCAAAAGTAGATAAGTAAAGCCGGGACACAAACGTTTGCGGCGGAAAACAAAGAAGACGAGCGGCGGCGGCACGACGGGGCCGCGGCAGCAGCAACGGTAGCGGCGCGGCGCGGCGCAGTAGCAGCAGAGCCGTGCGCGGATGCTAGCCCGCGCGGCGGCGGCGCGGCAACAGCGTGACGGCAGCAAGGCCCCGCGCAGGCACATGCCCGCGCGGCGGCAGAACGCCCCGCGCGGGCGGCGGCGCGGCAGCGAATCGCCCCGCGCGAGCGGCGGCGCGGCGACAGAACGCCCCGCGCGGGCGCAGGCCCGCGCGGGCGAGTGCCTGCGCAGGCGGCGGCACGGCGGCAGAACGCCCCGCGCGGGCCCAAGCCTACCCGGGCGCGGCGGCGGAGCGCGGCACGCGGCAGCGGAGCCCCGCGCGGGCGCATGCCCGCACGGGCGCAGCGACGCAGCGGTGCAGCCCCGCGCGGACGCGGCACGGCGGCAACTGCGACAGCGACGGCGGCGGCGGTTGCGACGGCGGCTAAAACCCCCCAAAAATGACTCGAAAGTAACGAAGGGGACAAAAATGGAGGGATCGGTGATTGCTTACCTTGCACTCACGAGGAAGAAGGAGGACCCCTTCTCTTCCGTCTCTCGCACGTCGATCCACCAAGATGATCGGGCCGCCCTCCTCCTTTTCCCCTCTCTCGATACCTATCTCTCTCTCTCCCTCACACAAGGCGGCTAGGGTTTTCCTAAGGCGTAGGCGGCTAGGTTATGCGTATCCCTTTTCTTGGGGGAGTAAGCCGGGTGGTATTTATATGCCTATAAAATATCCCCCCAAAATCCTAAATCCTCGTGCGTACAAATACATGGTTAAGAAAAGAGGTTAAATAGACAGTTCGTTTTCACTCTCGTACAAATAAAATTGCTAATCCGATCCAACCGGAGTATACCCCATTTCCTCAAAAAGTGTGCAAATCAAGCGGCACGGATTCTGATGCACGCTACAGTTACCGCGAACTTAAAAATTCAATTCCGGGAGATCCGGGAGTCGGATTTCAGATCCGACCGCACCACTGTTCATCGTTTCTCGAGCCCTATCACCGAAAAAATAAAAGCGGACGCCCTCACACTATCCACCGGAGACCCTAAGAAAAATGCCCCCTCCAACTAATCCTATCCGGCAAGGGTCAGGGACGAAGTCCAAGAAGTTAGGATACTACAAAAGGCCAGAAGTTTGATTAATATTGCGAAGTAACATTATAGGGCTCCAAACTTTTAACTTTAATTCATGATTAGGTACCCCATTAAATTTCAAACTATTAAGAAAATCCACTGGATATAGTAAATTATTTTCTGTCACGCCCCGAGTTTCAAAACAGCGGTAGAATTTTTTTTTTTTTTTTAAATCATCAGAGTACATATTGAAACCCGTGACGTAGACAGACCGCCACATGCACATGAAACCCTCTGTTCATTGGGACAGAGTCTCCCCTGTACATGCTTGGCTATACAAATACAATACTGAATCAGAGGCGACGTAAACAACAACCAAAAGTAACTAGTACATGTCCAACATACATCACATAATCCACATCTCCAAAAATATAATACAGACTAAGCACTGAATATGAAATACTAGGAATCTGTAGTCGATAACAGGGTCGACTTTACCGTGACAGCTCACTGGATCGTCCCAATCTCTCGACACCCGACTGACCTGAAAAATAGTCACCCAGGGGGTGTGAGATACACTCTACATATATCCCAGTGGGCACGACGGGCCGAGAAATAGCAAGTCGTACCTACTGGATACTGTAATAAGCGGATAGCAAAATAGGCTATAATCACAAGGCTGAATAACTGTATACTGTATTAATCTAATCATGTTGAGTAATAAGCAGAATGAGCTGAATAATTGTATGCTGTACTGTACTAAACATGCTATGTAATAAGCAAAAGGGAAAGCAGGGTACCAAGATCATGTGCTAAGCAATAAAGCTAGTATCACATATAAAGCTGAGTAAGCTATAACTGGCAATCGTGTAAACCTGGTCAATCTCGATGAACAATAATGCTGATCATGCTATAGAACAGAGCAAGTATGATAAACATAAATATCAAAGCTGTAAACAAAGTGTCACACCCCGGGTGGAAACCAGAACCCGGGCCCGTCTACAGATCCGCCGTGCACACGGAATTTTCCGCGTACACGAAGCGCCAACAACCTGCTCAGATATAAGAGATACAATAAAAAAGCAATAAAAACAGAGCTGAACTAAAAACTACTACATCTCAGACTGAAGCTGGAAATAAAATACTGTACATATATAAAAATGATACAGCTGTCTCTCCCAGCTCACCAAAATAAATACAACCTGCTGGCAAAAGCCAGACCCAAAAGTAAAACTATAACAGTATGAGAAAAGTGGGTATACCAACAGTCCAGCTAACTCTCTCATCCTGTGAGGAGATCTATCTACTCAACCGTCCTCTCTCCTCAACCCGCCGCTGAAAGCCCAGCAGCTCCCGCAGAAGACACTGCAAAACAAACGAGAAGAAAAATAGGAAAAGAAGAGTGGGAGTGAGAACTACTAGTAAACCAGTAGCCTCCCCAAGTGGGTAAAGCCTCAAACTCCGACGCACCCACTAGGTCTACCAGAGGCAAAAGGAAAAGAAAGGTGGTAAGCTATAAACAGAACTGCTGAGGAAAAGAAGCTACCACTAGTATGCCTCTAAATGCAATGCCAGAAAGAGTAACTATATATGAATGCATTAGTAAAAGTGTCTGCCATAAACCCAATCAAATGGACCGGTATAGAACCCGGTACTGCCTGCTCTGCTGTCAAACTCAAAAACTCATCCACGGGATACAGACCGGCTCCTGTCCGGCACGGTCGCATCCCAAAATAGGTAACAAACCGGCTCCTGACCGGCACGGTCGCACACTCCGGAGTGGCACTCGAGGGGAGCGACCCACATGAGTAAAGTATCTCTATAACAAATAACATAATATAGCAGGACTGGATCACGACTCTGATCGAAGTGGAAAAACCCATCCATTATAGAAAACCCCCGTCCCCAATCAGATGCAATAGTACTCAATAAGTGGGAAACTCCGTCCACTAGAGAAATCTGATACCTAATCTGATGCACAAGTACATATCCGGTCAACCGCATAATATCCGCGGTAGCCGCAATACCCCATAATCCACAATCCACAAGCTGGTACAACAACCAACACCCGGCCAACCGCCCAATATCCGCGATCGCCGTAATCCCCTATCATCCACAATCATGTCCCACAACCGACATCCGGTCAACTGCCCAATATCCGCAGTTGCCGCAATATCCCACAATCCATAATCATGTCCCTCAACCGACATCCGGTCAACCACCCAATATCCGCGGTTGCCGCAATACCCCACAAATTCAGGCCTCGGCTACACTATCCCAAACCCCTGCTCGAACCCGGGCAACATGCATCTAGAGTCTAAAAGGAAAGGAGAAAGAACAAGCATGGTTTCTCCCAAGTTAGATTCCAACATGATAGTGTAGTAATAAAAGATGGCCTATCTAGATGTCCATACAAGCATGCAAGTGTTCTCATTTGGAAAGGAAAATAAAGAGTAGCAACAATCATGAATCTCACATAAACCGCTACTCACCCTCACATGAACCATCCACCTATGCATGTCCAAAAATCCTCAAGTAGTACCCACTAACAGGATAAATCACCTTGTCCCAATATGATAATCAATTCCACATGCAAGGTTAAGTGCTAACAATATATCCATATGTCCAAACAAGCATGCATAAGTTCGAACCACAATTGTTAATCAATTGTCCTAACACAGGGGGATCACTCTAATAATCCTAGTGAGCATGTCGAAATAGAGGTGAACAACAACCACCCACCTCGATCGCGAAGCACAGATCCAACCTCGAAATACGCAAACCACAACTGTAAGAGACTCCTCGCTGTCCAAAATCCTCTATCCCCGCAAATCTCCAAAATCAGAGAACTACTGCAAAATAGATCGCACACGGCGTAAATGGCAACTCCAAAAACAACATTTGTTGTTTTGCCAAACAACACGGAAAAAGAGGAAATCTCATATCTGCGGAGTCCTCCGAAAAATCCAGAAAAATCACGGTTGCGATCTTCGCGACGAGTAGATGCAAAACGAGTACTCGCACATCCTGTTCCGACACCTGTAGGTCAAGATACAAATCAAACACTGTTGCGAGCCAAATCTCCTCACAATCAAAATCCTGCGGCAAACAGTCCAGAAGAAACTAAAATCTCACCTTCGCAGCAACCTCCAAAAATCCCAGAAAAAATCATGATAATGTTCCTTGCGACGCGTAGATGAAGATCAAGTACTTGCACTCCTCATTCCAATGCTTGTGGGCCGAGATATCCCACAAATACTCCAATGCTGTCCAAAACTCCGCCCAGAAAATGGGGTCACAAACATGGTCCAAAAAACCCAAGAAAACCTCAGAATGGAAAGAAACTGTAGATACGAGAATCGTAGCCCTACCTGTCATGAAAACATCGGCACAATAATCGCTCAAAAACTCCTTCGGAGTAGCCCAGGGGAGTCCGCGCACCGAAACGCGACGAAAACAGCCGCCGAAGAAGGAACGTCGCAGTGCGCCGAAACGCAGTAGAAGTCAAAGTCGCGCCCTCCAAAAATTCTAGAACTCCATCAAAGGGTGGAGATAAAAAGGGTGAACATCTTCTCTGTAGAAAGACCTCTGAGAAGAAGCCCAGCAAAAGAGCAAAACAATGCTCAAAGGGGCCTATTTATAGGCCCAGCCCGAGAAGCCCAAAAACTCGGATTCGGGCCCAACATTCGGGCGCTCGAATCCGGTGGGCGCACGAAACGCGCCCACGCCCCTCATCCGACCAGCGCTCGAAACCTCCTAGGCTTGACACGTGTCCCAAACACGGGACAGTGTGTGCAAGTCGCGTGGCCCGCACCGGTCAATGCGGGTAGGTGGTGCCCGCGAATCACCGGGCGCCACGTGGCCCGCACTGACGCCCCCGACCGCGCCCACGGGCGCCTGCAGCGCCGCCTGCAACCCTGCCATGCACGCATCCCGAGGCACCCCCCCCCCGTGCACCTCCGTGGACCCCGCCTTCGTGAGCCCGCCAACTGGAAGCCGCCACGTGTCCCCGCACCCGGTCCATGCACTCGCGCGGGTTCCGTGGACCGCGCCTGCTGCACCAGCCAACCCGCTGCTGCCACCCGTCTAATGCGCTCCAATAGGAAGCCGCCACCTGGCAAACCCAACCGCCGTGAACCGCGCCTGCCCGCGCTCCTGCCCGGCCTACCCGTCCTGCCCGCGCGCTCCCGCGTGGACCGCGCGCGCTGCACCGACCAACCCGGGGCTGCCACGTGTCCCCGCCCCGGTCCATGCACCGGGCCGCGCGCCTCCGTGGGCCGCGCGCGCTGCGCCAGCCAATCCGGCTCCGCCACGTGGCGGTCCGGCGGTCCACGACTCCCCCCGTGCACCCGAAACACAGAAAACTTTCGAGTGTTCGTTTTCGGGCGTCCGGACTCAGAAAAATACAACCAAGTAGTCAATTTTCATCGTTTTTCCGCTCTGAATCCAAATCTTATGTCCGTTTTGCGCGAAACCACTTCTAAAATTCGGCAAAAATCGCCGAAAGACAGGCTTGACCAAATACCTCACTGAGTCAATCCAACACGTCCATTTGACGTGTTACGAGCCCGACACCAATAATAGGGATCCCACACCACAGATCACAGGGGGAAAGCCACAACAAAATCTGGGTCACTACATCCTCCCCCACTAAGAAAAGTTTCGTCCTCGAAACCAAAGTCATCCCTCAAGCCGGAACCTCGAACAAGTAGTGGTGGGGGAGGGTAGATGTCCAAACATCAACAACTCAAGCTCCCAAGGCTGTCTATAAACTCCTCCAGAACGCGAAGCAAATCTCGGGTCTCTATCTGATACAGTATAGAGGCGGGCACTCCAGGTAACCGCACCACCTCATCCAAGTACAGTTGGGCTAGCCGCTCGAGTGACCAAGAAGTCTGCATCGGCGAAAAGAATCTGCTCCTCCCAGGGCCCCCGATAATCGAACCACAAAATCCATCAATAAGATCCCATTTCCACTCAGGGATTGGGAGACTCTGCAACTTGCCAGCTGGCACCCGCTGCACAGCTTCCCCTGCTGGCAAGTTAAACACTAAGCCACACACCTCCCAACATCCCTCATCATGCTGTTCCACCAAAAGTGTGCCTTGAGATCCTTATACATCTAAGTCCCACCAGGATGAAGGGTATAAGGTGTATAATGGGCCCCTCTCAAAATCTGCTCTCTGATCTCAGCATCCACTGGCACACATGCTCGGTCCCTGTACCTTAGTACTCTCGAAGCATCCACTGTAAAGTCTCCTGACTGATCGCTCGAAAGCTGATCTCTAATCCTGGTCAGGTGGGGGTCCTCACTCTGTCTCTCTTTGATCCTGTCCAGCAGAGTGGGCTGCACGACTAAAGACATCAGTCTAGTAGAGACCCCAGGGGACACAACCTCTAACTCGAGCCGCGTCATCTCCTCAAATAGTAGTGCCTAGTCTTCAATCAGCATAGACAAGCTCTGCACCGCTCTCCTGCTCAAAGCATCTGCGACCACAATGGCCTTGCCAGGATGGTAAAGGATATCCACATCGTAATCCTTCAATAACTCTAACCATCTGCGCTGTCTCAGGTTCAGCTCTTTCTGTGCAAACAGATACCTTAGGCTCTTGTGGTCGGTATAAATCTCACAGTGCTCCCCATAATGGTAGTGGCGCCACAACTTCAATGCAAAAACCACCGCGGCAAGCTCTAAATCATGGGTAGGGTAATTCTTCTCATAATCCTTAAGCTGTCGGGATGCATAAGCAATTACCCTACCCTCATGCATCAGCACGCAACCAAGTCCACTGTGCGATGCATCACTATAAATCACATATCCTTTTCCCATGACAGGGAGGGAAAGGATAGGAACTGACATCAATTTGCCTTTCAATTCCTCAAAGCTCCTCTAGCAATCCTCACTCCAAATAAACTTAATTCCTTTACGCGTCAAGCGAGTGAGGGGTGTAGAGAGCTTCGCAAAGCCCTCTACATACCGACGGTAAAACCAACCAAGCCCATGAAGCTGCGCACCTCAGACACAGCTGTCGGTCGGGGCCAAACTCGTGAGCCCACAAATCCGAGGCCGCCACGTGTCCCCCGCGCCCGGTCTATGCACCAGCGCCCCTTTTCTATGGACCGCGCCACGTGCGCCGGCCAATCAGTGGCCGCCACGTGGCATCCGGCCGGTCCACGGCTCCCCCATGCACCAAAACACACAGAAAACTTCCGGGTGTCCGTTTTTAGGCATCCGGACTCAGAAAAACACAAGTAAATAGCCGATTTTTGATGTTTTTCCGCGCTGAATCCAAAACTGGCCTCGAATTAGCCTGAAACCCTTTCTAAAATCCAACGAAAGTAGCTGGAAGACAGGCTCGATCCAGAAGACTCACTGAGTCCGTCCAATACGTCCATTTGACGCGTTGCGGGTCCGACACACCAATAATAGGTGTTCCACAATGTGGGTTATGGGAAAAAGCTGCATGGGGATCGGGACCACTACACATAGACTGGGTCGCTGACCTGGTCTCTATGTTGAACATGTTGTTAATTATTTCCTCCACGTGGGCATGTATATCGGTGAGCCCCATCGGAGGGACTTGGATCGCCGGTTGCGCCGGAGGATGGGGTGGCCCGTATTGGCCGACCTGATTCTGGACCAGTCCTTGAGGATAGGCCCGCACATTATCCCTGCCCCCAACTCTCTCAGCAAGCCCGGCCTGAGGCACCGGAGCCAGCGCCGGCGCTGGAGGTGGTAGGGGCCCATATTGGCCCGCTTGGTGTGCCTAAAACTCCGCAGGCCCTGCTTGTGATGCTGGGGCTGTCGTGTGCGCCTATGGTAGTGGCGGCCCATCATGGCCTGCCTGGTGCTGAATCGATCCCTGTGGAACGAATCGCCCGCCGTTCCTACTGTCAACTTGTGGCTGAACGAACGGCGGCAAGGCGACCCCCCAGTAGGCACCTGATTGTTGACAGATGTCCTGCCAAATCGGCCCCGCCCCCATCTGATACGGGGTCAATTGCGGCTGTCTTGCCCCCAGCGGCTGCGCCGCTTGATAACTAGTCGCCGGCGGTGCAGCTCCCTGGAGCTGCACTATCGGCATTGCCGGCACCATTGCAACCGATTGTGTTGGGAATTACTAGGGTGTTGTGGAGGTGAGCCCCCCACCGTATGGCTCGGTTTGGGCCAGCGTCTGCCCTATCCGAGCCACCTTCTTGCTCGAGGCCATTACGGCCTCCTGCGCCTGGCTGCTCCTGTCGGGGGACGCTTGGGTCCTCTCGGCATTGTTGAGCATTCAGGTTATTTGCCCGAATATCCCAGCCAAGGTCGGCTCGTGAGGTGCCGACCTCCCGCTGGCTTCAGGAACTTCCGATAGCGTCGGTGGGGGTTCATCCACATGTCCGACACTACTGAATTGGTCATTCCCCACCTATCGAGGGACAACTCTATTTCTGAGGTTGATACTGTTGTCCTCTGACATCGTCACGGTAGGATTAGATAGAGATTACCTGAGGGTCCCACTGGGGCGTGCCAAGAAGGTTGTTGGGACCAAAATGTGCCTTGCGCGTGATCGGTCCCTGGGTGACCCTCCAGAGGTGTCGAAGTGCGCCGCATGCCAACATTCAAGTGATCGGACAAAGTACGGATATGCTCGGCCGGGTTCTCCTCTGGTAACTCTCGCGCTCGATTGGCTTGGAGGAGCTGAATCGGGATGCGGACGTAGAGGGAAGCTCTCATCTGATAACTTCTCGCGACCGCTCGGCCTAAAATAGCCGAAGCGGGGTATGGAGATAGAGAGGGACTACCGGTTTCAACTTAGAGCAGTCGAACCACATGTGAGATAAATAAACACGAAGGGCTAAGGAGTCGATCGTGGGTAGAATAGACAATAAATGACACGGCCAATAAGCCGATTATGGCTTTATATTGCAAGAAGAGGGGATACAAGTGGGGAAAAAGGGATAGAAGGATTACAATTAAGTCTACTCCTAAGAAAGCAGTAAAGAAAAGCGGTAAAAGTTAAGTTATCCTACTCCTAAATAAGAAGAAATGCTGGGGTGGTGACGGGCTTACGAGATTGTCGGACCCTTTTTCTTCATTGGTTTGCTTATTTATATGGTTTTGAACTAAGTTATTAGACGTCGATTTGTTCAAATTAGTGTGACTTGGCGAGAATCATTGTAAAATCCTGAACGACTTCTTTTTAAGTCGAAACTTCCTTAAACGAATAACAGCCGCTCTTCCGTCTAGGTCCATCTCCTCATTATTGTGTCGGAGCGCGATCCTCGGCGCTAGACGCTGCTTGCCGTTTCGGGTTAGTTGAGGGATTTGCGTCCGAATTCCGCACTCCTTCCCTCCAAGATCTTTCCCTTCTTGGCTCGAGCGGCCGAGACACTGTCTCGGACTTTCACCTTCCTCGTCGCTTGACTGGAGCGGTCTGATAACGACCGCAGTCGACCTTAGGTGAGACGTTATTCTCCTTGTCGGCTGCTTCTCCTATCGACTGATAGTTTTAGCCGATGGCATACGTCGTGTGTTGTATTCTCATGCGATTGAGACCGGTCGCGAATCTTCTTTTTTTGACTCATTTTCTTGTCGACTGATGCCTGTCGGCCAACGGTATCCGCCACGTGTTACACCCTTTAACGGCGGAAATTCTGATCTCAACAATAGTATAGTAGCCAAGTTATATATATATATATATATATATATATATATATATATATATATATATATATATATATATATATATATATATATATATATATATATATATATATAGAGAGAGAGAGAGAGAGAGAGGGTTCGGCTACTATACTCTTTTGTACTCATAAGTTTTCATCCCTTGGATGAAGGAATGTGCGGTTAGGATTGTAGTAGTCCCTAGAATTTATACTATTTCCCCAACAACCTAGTAACCCTAGGGGGACCACTGTCATCCTAACCACACATTTCTTCATCCAAGGGTAAAAAAGTTATGAGTATAAAGGGGTTTATACTTATAAGAGTATAGTAGCCCTACGCTATATATATATATATATATATATATATATATATATATATATATATATATATATATATATATATATATATATATATATATATATATATATATATATATATATATATATAGGGAGAGAGTCTGGCTACTATACTATCGATAGTACCAAGCATTTGGTGCTGTCATGTTTTCTACCCGTAGATCAACCCCTTTGATTATTTTCATCCGTTAGATTTTATTATTTCCCCAACCGCCCATTAAACCCAAGGGGCCCACTATCATATCAATCACACATCTTCTAATTCAATGGTTAAAAACATAATAGCACCAATGACTTGGTGCTATTAATAGTATTCCAGCCTATACACATACATATATATATATATATATATATATATATATATATATATGAGAAGTGCTAGGTGTACACCCCAAATGGGGTGTACATCCTACACCCACCCCATCGTGGGGTGGGTATTCATCCACTCGTCACATCATGTGACGAGTGGAATTCACCCACCCCTAGGATGGGGTGGGTGTAAGATGTACACCCCATTTAGGGTGTACTCTAGCATTTTCCTATATATATATATATATATATATATATATATATATATATATATATATATATATATATATATATATATATATATATATATATATATATATATATATATATATATATATATATATATAGGGTCCGGCTACTATACTCTTATGAGTAAAATTCTTTTATACTCATAAGTTTTCATCCCTTGGATGGAGGAATGTGCGGTTAGGATTATAGTACTCTCTAGAATTTATACTATTTTTCTAAAAACCTAGTAAACCCTAGGGGGACCACTATCATCCTAACCGCACATTCCTTCATCCAAGGGTGAAAAAGTTATGAGTATAAAGAGGTTTATACTCATAAGAGTTATATATATATATATATATATATATATATATATATATATATATATATATGTATATATATATATATATATATATATATATATATATATATGTATATGTATATATATGTATATGTATATATATACATATATATACATATACATATATATACATATACATATATATATATATATATATACATATATATATACATATATATATACATATACATATATATATATATATATATATACATATACATATATATATATATATATATATATATATATATAGCTAGGCTGGAATACTATTAATAGTACCAAGTCATTAGTACTATTAAGTTTTTAACCCTTAGATTAAAAGATGTGTGGTTGAGATGATAGTGGGCCCCTTGGGTTTAATAGGTGGTTGGAAAAATAGTAAAATATAAGGGATAAAATTGATCAAAGGGGTTGATCTAAGGGTAGAAAACTTGATAGCACCAATAACTTCGTATTATTAATAGTATAGTAGCCGGACTATATATATATATATATATATATATATATATATATATATATATATATAGTTGGGCTGGAATGCTATTGATAGCACCAACCCAACTTTGCCACCCATTTTTTAGCCTTTAGATCGCATTGAGATTTGTGCATGCTCTTTAATGAAAAAGAGAAAAAAGAAAAAGTAAAAAGAAAAAGTAAAAAGTAAAAAGCTTTTCTTTTTCATTAAAGAGCATGCACAAATCTCAATGCGATCTAAAGGCTAAAAAATGGGTGGCAAAGTTGGGTTGGTGCTATCAATAGCATTCCAGCCCAACTCTATATATATATATATATATTTGTAACGACCCGGCCCACTAGCAATAATAACTTGTTGGGCCCAAACCACATCCCAAAATGCTTAAGTCCAGTTATTATTACTAGTGTCCATATCTCATATAAACACAATCACAATTCCATCCACATCCGATGTGGGACTATTGGGGGCGTCGCAGACTCCCCCCGTTTAGGCCTGACGTTCTTGTCAGCCCAAACACACACACAGCAGCCCAAGATCACCAGGCGATGTGAGACTGCGATGTGAGACTCGTCTCGCTAGCCCTGTTATCTAGACCCAGGCTCAACCGAGACTCGCCGCACACTTCCGGCTGGTTATTGGCTCTGATACCAAATGTAACGACCCGGACCACCAGCAATAATAACTTGTTGTGCCCAAACCACAGCCCAAAATGCTTAAGTCCAGTTATTATAAACACAATTACAATTCCATCCACATCCGATGTGAGACTATTGGGGGCGTCATATATATATATATATATATATATATATATATATATATATATATATATATATATATATATATATAGTGTCTGACTACTATACTTTTATACTTTTATGAGTATAAATTATTTGGTACTCATGAGTTTTCGGCCCTTAGATAAAGGAATGTGCATTTAGGATTATAGTGGTCCCCTATGGTTTATACTATTTCACCAACAACCTATTAAACCTTAGGGGAACCACTATCATCCTAACCGCACATCCCTTCATCCAATGGCAGAAAAGTTATGAGTACAAAACTACTACAGTACTTTTATGAGTAAAATTTCTTCGTACTCATAAGTTTTCAGTCATTGGATTAAGAGCTGAAAACCCTAGGGGGACCACTATCATCCTAACCGCACATTTCTTCATCCAAGGGTAAAAATGTTATGAGTACAAAGGGGTTATGAGTACAAACGCTATATATATATATATATATATATATATATATATATATATATATATATATATATATATATATATATATATATATAGAGTTGGGCTGGAATGCTATTGATAGCACCAACCCAACTTTGCCACCCATTTTTTAGCCTTTAGATCGCATTGAGATTTGTGCATGCTCTTTAATGAAAAAAAGAAAAAAGAAAAAGTAAAAAGAAAAAGTAAAAAGTAAAAAGCTTTTCTTTTTCATTAAAGAGCATGCACAAATCTCAATGCGATCTAAAGGCTAAAAAATGGGTGGCAAAGTTGGGTTGGTGCTATCAATAGCATTCCAGCCCAACTCTATATATATATATATATATATATATATATATATATATATATATATATATATATATATATATATAGCGTAGGGCTACTATACTCTTATGAGTATAAACCCCTTTGTACTCATAACATTTTTATCCTTGGATGAAGAAATATGCGGTTAGGATGATAGTGGTCCCCCTAGGGTTTACTAGGTTGTTGGAGAAATAGTAAAAATCTTAGGAACTACTATAATCCTAACCGCACATTTCTTCATCCAATGGATGAAAATTTATGAGTACAAAAAAATTTTACTCATAAGAGTATAGTAGCCGGACCATATATGTATGTATGTATATATATATATATATATATTATTTTAAATATATTTTAAATTTAATTAAATATTTTAAATATATTTAGTCGTTTATACAAGATATTAGTTAAAAAATATTAGATTGTTATGCATCTTTACTAATTTTCTAAGTCACACTTAATAATTTGACATTAAAAGAATAAATTTAATAATTAGATAAACTTTAAGCTAATTTAAATTACAATTAAATTAAATTTTACTAAATTTTAAATAAAACATTAATTTAGTGTATTTTTTAAAAATCTGCAAAATTTGAGCAACAACGAAAATTCATAAAATTAAAAACTTGACAGGAATGAGAATTCTAAAAATCCGCCCACAACCTTTTTTTTTTTTTTGACTAATTTAGTATTGATAAATTATAAATATAAAAATTATGTAGCATTATTATAATTATTATTATATTATTATCAATTAAAGGAACAAAGTCAAAATTCAATTCCGTGGGAGGCCAAAATATATATATAGAAATAAAAATTTTAGCAATACTCAATTTTTTAATAAAAAATTTATTTATTAGATATTTAATGTAAAAAATATTAACTTTACTTCTTCTTTTCTTCGCTCGCTTAATTTATAATTATTTTATTTATATTATTTCATACGAATAACTTAAGTATTTTACTAAATCTATTAGGTATTTAGTTAGTGATTTTATTTTTTAATATTTTGTAAATAAAATTATAACAATCAATGACTACTATCTATTAAAGCTATTAAATTTAGCATAATATTTTATTTAGTTAAATAAAATTATTCATCCAAAATAATTAGAAAGTTAAGAATATATTAAATAAAATATTTAAAGTTGAAGGTCTCATTTCAAAATGCTTTATAATTAAGAGATTGTTAGTAAAATTTTACTTATAAAACACATAAGAAGAGAGAGCTCTCTAAATTAGTGCCAAATTTTATTTTTTTTAAAACAGCCTATATATTTAAAAATTAACTAAAACTTTATAAACTACTAAAAAAAAACTATAAAGTAAATATTAAAAAGTTGAGAAGGATAGTAACCGCTTTGATTAATATATGTTATATCACTTACTATATATTATATCACTTCTATATTAATAATTTATTAATATTAAGTCAAAAAAAATATTATAAAATTTGATTGCAACTATTTAAAATAAAAAATAAAAAAAAAATTAAAATTTAAGGATTAAATTATTACGCAACTTTATAATTTGAGGAAGAAAATGTAACCTATTGGTTTACCATTATTCTTTTTCCTGTTTTTTTTCGGAACAAAAAGATACCTTTTTTTTCTGTTTTATTTTTCTCGAGAATAATTCACGAGATTCCAGAGGAGATCACGGCTCGAAAAACCCATGATCTAAAAAAAAGTTTTTCTCTTTTTATTTTTTATTTTTTTTCAGTGGACCTGGTTCATCCATATAGTAACTTGTGTGATACTGTGGACAGATATTATTAAAATAAAAATATGCGGTTAGAATGATAGTGATCTTTTAGGATTTAGTGAGTGATTAGTTGTATAATATAATTTAAAGATTAATCTAACGGTTGAAAACTTGATCGTACCAAATGCTAGATGCTATCAATAGAATAGTAGCTACACTCACTCTCTGTCTCTCTCTCTCTCTCTATATATATATAGCACCATAAAATAACTATATAGAAAAACTACGTTTTACATTTTTAAAATTTTTTTAAAATTATTAAATATTTATATATTATTTTATGTATTTTCTATATTTTCAAATTATTTCAAATAAAAAATAAATCGAAATAAATTAAATTTTAAAAATAAATTACATATAAAATTTTTTTGAAACAAATCAAAATTAATCAAATTTAAAAAATAATTTAATTAAAAAATCGACTCATGCCACTAATAACTAATTAAACCAACAATTGATTGAATTAAAAAAAAAACAAAACAAATAAAATAAATTAAACAATCAAATTTAATTTAATTTCAAAATATTCTTTTCTATAAAAACTAAATTTTACATTCCTATTTTTATTTTTTTATTTATTAAATATTTATATATTATTCCAGATCTTTTTTATATTTTTAGATTACCACAAACTATAAACAAATAAAAATAAATCAAATTTTAAAAAATAAATTACAAATCAAAATTAATTGAAACAAATCAAATTTAGAATTAAAAACAAATCAAATTTAGAAAATAAATTAATTAAAAAATAGAGTCATATCACTAATAACTATTTAAACTAACCATCAAATTTGAATTAAAACAAATCAAAATAAATAGAATAAACTAAACAACCAAATTTGAATTTAATTTCAAAATATTCTTTTCTATACTATATATAAAAACGAATAGGAGTTGGTTCACGGAATTAAACAAATCAAATTTAGAAAATAAATTACTTATGAAATAAACTCATGCCACTAATAACTATGTAAACCAACAATCAAATTTGAATTTAATTTCAAAATATTTTTTTCTTTCAAAATTAATATTTTAAGATCAATACTATATATAAAAAAGGTTAGGAATTAAAAACTATAAACAAATCGAATCAAATCAATAAATCAAAAGAAATCAAAACAATTCAAATTTAGAATTAAAAATTAATCGAAACAAAGAAAATTTATAAAATAAATAAAACAATCAAATTTTAATTTATTTTTAAATTTTTTTATAAATAATATTTTTTATTTTTTGACGACAAAAGAATTTTATTTTTATTTTTTTTGGCGGAAAAAGAAAATTGTTTTTGCGGAAAAAAAAATTGGTTTTTTTCTAATGCAAGAAAAATAATATTACGGAATAAGTATTCCACCATTTTTTTCTCTATGGAATAACCTTTTTTATTGTTTATTAAATTTGTTTATTAAATTTGTATATATTATTTTATATCTTTTTATTTTTATTTTTAAATAAGTGAGAAGAGTAAACAACAGATTTTTTTTTTTTTTATTCTTTTTACACGATCGGCTATTCATGTACTCCTATATCGATCCCTCTTCTCAGTCAACGATTTGATATATAAGATCTCAAAATTCTAATAACGGCAAAGTGAGATTTTTTTATTTTAAGTTTCTATCTATTTTTCTACTATCTCATAAATAATAATGGTAAAGTGAGAGTTTTTTATTTTAAAATTATATCTATTTCGTTTAAGATCTCCTAAATAATACCATATCTCCTTTTCTATTTATCTTCAAATGGGCATTATATTACAAAATTTGATTCTCATTTCAAGGTGCCAATTAGTCTCTCTACTCTTTTAATTCGACTAGAGCCATTTGCTGTAGGGGAATTACACATAAAAGCCCTTCTCCATCATGTTGCATATTTTTCCGTGCATAAAATATAGAGAATTTTGTATAAATATGATATAATTCATTGTCTTTTGCATTTTTCAAGGGCTTATGGTCGTTAAAAAGAAAAACGAATGACACTATAACATTCGACTCGTCGAAATCGTTCAGATAGCAATTTTGATTCGTCAAGATTGAACTTCAATTAGATCATAAGTTCAGTGGAAACTATGGTTTTGCATATTTTTTGAGATGCTAGACTCGTCAAAATAAAAATCGGACTCGCTATAACATTCGGCCCGACGAGACCTATCAAGTAGCGATTTTAGTTTTTCATGTTTAGATCACGATAAATTACATTATTAACTTCTTCAGCAATAATTATTTTTGGCATGTTTTTGATGATTTTGGCTCATTGATTATGAAAATGGACGACGCCAGGTCACTTAGTTTGATGAGACAATTCAAATCATGTATTTATATCACCAGATTCGAATCTAGATCAATTAGATTAGACACTTTCACTGAAATACATCATAAATTCCTAGGGTTATTATTCACTTTTCAAGTTATATCAATTCTTTATTTAAAATTTCAAATTCGAAATGTACGAATATTACATATCTACTTTTTATTAATTGTAACTAACAATCAAATTTAAACCTAATTTTAAATATATATTTAAATTTTAATCATATTTGGTTTTAAATTTTTATTTCATCTTAAATTTAGAGTTAAAATTTAATTATATCTTGAATATTTTATATGCTTTACAAATTCAAATAAATTCAAAATTTAAGTCTGTGTTTTAAACTAAAAGTATCAAAATTTAAATTCACATTTAATTCATATTTTAAAATTTATTTTTGATACACTATAATTACAAATTTTAATTGTTAATTCAAATTTGATATCCAAAATTTAATTTAATTCACAATTTATAAAATAAAAAATTAAACTATATAATTACTGTTGACAACAATTATATATTTAAATTTGAGTTAAAATATGATAGATATTTTCTAATAAAATACAACATATAAATTGACTTTTTAAAAAATTTAATTTTTAATTATAAACTTTTGAATTAATTTGATGCACAAAAAATTATATTAATTTGAGATAATTATTAAAATAATTGTTACGTGCAAATGACTAGTATATATATATATAGAGAGAGAGAGAGAGAGTGAGTGTGTGTAGTTACAACTGCGTACAAGGCGTATAAGATTTGCACATTTAATCAAATATCTTTACATAAAAAAATAATTTTTTAAATAAAATTATTTTAATGTGTAATTATTATATTGCCCTTGATTGAAATTTTTTTTAGATACTACTAGCGTCGTCGCTTTATGGCGGATAGATAATATTTCAGTCGATCAATATGTATAATTTTTAAAATTTTAATATTAAAAAAATTATAATAAAAAATAAAACTCATATAGCTTTTTATACATTATAAAAATTATTTTTTATTAATATTTTTTGACTTTCAGTTTTTGTATTCTAATAACTTCACTTGAAAATTAATTAAATTTAATAGTTAAAATTTTTTATAAATAAATTTTTTAATTAAAAAGCTAAAATTAGAAAATTTATTTATTTTAAATTACCAAATATATGAGGTGTTTTTATCTGGTTAAAAGTGATTGGAAATGGAAAAAATTATTATACGAACATGGTGTACATTAACACACCATGTACCGTAATTTATATTAGAGAATTAATTTTTTATATCAAAACTTAATTAAATATATCTGATGTGCAAAGTTTAATAATTTAAATATATTTATTAAATTAAAATTTTAAATTTTTATCAAAGATTTTAAGAATGTGGTGTATATACTTATATGCACCTGGTATAGAGAATACTTTATAGAATAAATTTTTTTTTTTTTTACTTGCATATAGTATATACTAATATTTCATACACCATATAGTATATTAAATAATCAATAGAATATCTGATAGATAATATTCTACAATAAAATATAATATAATATAAAATATTTAAATAATTTATTAAACTATAAAGAAAAAATTTGATAAATATTTTAGAATTAATTTACAGTGCACCAGGTGCGCCCAATATTATTTTTGAATATGTTGAATACTCCCATTGGCTCCTCCCTTAAAAAGTGACTTGGCTCAATTAAATAGGGATGTGGCTCAATATAGAACTATTTAGTTAATGTAATGGAACTCTCAATTTATATTTCTTATAGATTATAGACATTATTGGTTGGGTATATTTTTATTTGCAAATAATATAGCACAATTAATAAGTAGGTATAAATTTTACGCCCTACTCATATTGTGAATTTTCGTAATTTTAAAAAAATAATATGACTATTGAAAAAGAAATAGTCTTTATATGAGTGGACCGCAAAATTTATATCCTATAAAATGTACATATAGTGGAGGTGGAGAGAAAGGCCTCAGTTCCATAGTTATAATGGTTAAAATTTGCATATCTAATCCAATATTTCCACATTGCATGCAAATATAGATTTTTTATTTTCAAAACATATCATTTTAACGCGTAATCATCAGAATTCTTTTTCATTCACCCGCTGTAATATGATTATTTTAAAATATAATGGATTGAAAAATACTAAACGTACACCTACATATAGATATGAATCTTACACTCTACTATTTTTAGGGTTTATAAACTTCTTACATAATAAATAGGTATAAATTTTAAGGGCAAAGTCTACTATGTAGTCGATTACATTAAAAATTTAAGTGTTCATCGGTACGGACCGTAGACTATTATGTCATATCGTAACAATAAAGTACCGACGTGATACAACACCATATCGATGATTCAACTTAAAAAAAAATAGTAAATAATTTTTTTAATAAAATTTAAAATATTTGATAAAAATATATAAAAAATAATTAAAATATTTTATTGTAAAAGAAAGTAAATATTCACATTATTATATGTGGACACACATCGTGCCGTGCTATACTGTGTTAGTAAATTTTCGACACGATTTTGTATCATGGTATTTAAATTCTTAAACCACATCATATTATCTCTCTCTATATTTATATGGAAAATGCTATGTGTACACCTGTAAGGGGTGTACATCTCACACCCCCACCCATTTAAGGGTGGGGGTGTGATGATGGGTCACTTGATGTGACCCGTAAAAAATATCGCCACCATTAAAATGATGGAAATGTATGATGTACACCCCTTTGGGGTGTACATGTAGCATTGCTCTATTTATATATAATAATTTTTTTTTTTTTTTTGAGTCCGACTATTATACTATTAATAGCACCAAGTATTTAGTGCTATTAAGTTTTTTACCAAACATTTGGTGCTATCAAGTTTTCTACCAAACATTTGGTGCTATTAAATTTTCTACCGTTATATCTATCTCTTTGACTATTTTTATATTTTAGATTATATTATTTTACCAATCACCCACTAAATATTAAGAAATCACTATTATTCTAACCACACATATTTTAATCCAAAGACCGAAAATTTAATAACACTAATTACTACTATTAATAGTACAATAGCTTAATTCTTTTTAAAAAAAAATTACAATGAAATGAATGAATTCTAAAATAATAATTCAATTAATTATGAGATACCATATCAACAATGAGATTGCTACATTTTAGAATTTTTTTTTTTTTTTTGGCTAAATTATAGAACTTTTTTTAAAAAAATATTCGCTTTTTTTTTTCTTGACTTTTAAAAATTTATATGTTATTTTTTAAAAAATTCAAATTAATGCATTTAGTCTTCTCTGTCGGAGTTTCGTTATCATTTCGTTCATTTTTTATAATTTATACCAAAAATATTTTTTATTTTAAAAAATATATTTAAAATTAATTTTTTTATAGAACAAGTTAGGATAATTTAGTCATTATTTTTTCTCTATTAATGCCGTAAATTTTTTTTAAAAAAATTTATAATAATTTGAAGAGGGTAAAAAATAAAATTTTGAAAGTGGAGAGAAAAAATAAAAAAAAACAAGTTTTTACTTGAGAGAGTTTCCGTATTTTAGTTTTTTTATATATATATATATATTTATATTTATATATTGGAAGAGATACAGCTCTCTGCTCGTAAACATTACCGTCTCATCTCCCTCTCTTCTTTAGGGTCGTTTGGTAACGGGATAAGATAATACTAATTATATCAGGGATAAGTATAAAGTACAAAATTAGTGTAAAAAAGTATTTGGAATGGTTCCAGAGATAAAAAAATTTGTGCTTGATATGATAATGAGGAATAAAAGAAATAAAGAGTTTTAGTTGGGTTAAATAACTTTTTTGCCCTCAAGTTTTATTATGTGATAAAACTTGTTAAATTTAAATTTCTTTTTTTTAATTAATAGATTAAATTCTTATAAAAAATGAGATAAAATCCAAATCAAAATCAAAATCAAATTATATTTTATAAAAATAATATTAATTTAACATTTCATTTGATCTATTTTATAAAAAAAAATAAATTATTCATTATATTTTTATTCAAAAAAATAAATTATTCATCATATTATTCAAAAAAAAATAAATGAGATAAAATCCAAATCAAATCAAAGGGAGAAGGAGATGTTGCCTCGGGGAACGTGCTAGGGATAATTTTGAAAAGAAAAATATAGTGGGAATAATTTTGGAAAGAAAAATATAGTGAAATTTTACTATAAGAACAATAATTTTTATCTATACCAAAAATACTGAAACAAATTATTCTTATAGTTATTGATGTATTTGGGGATAAGGAGGGCAATCCCCATTCCAAACGGGGCTTACTCCAAAACTCTCTCTCTCTCTCATCGACACACACACGCTATAAACGTGATATCTCCCCTAATCACCACAAACCTCCAGATTCCCCCTACCCATACACAACTCCTCTCTCTCTTTTTTATTTTTTTTATTTTTTTTATTTTTTTTATTTTTTTTTATTTTTACGCTCTCTCTTCTCTCTCTCTCTCTCTCTCTCTCTCTCTCTCTACTCTTTTCTGATCGTAGCTAACGCTTCACCATTCTCATCTCCTCTCTCCGCTTTCGCGTCACATCTTCATCGGGTAATTAATCAATGCCTACATAGTTTCTCTTCCTCTCTCTCTCTCTCTCTCTCTCTCTCTCTCTCTCTCTTTTCTTTAATTTAATTTTTTCTTTTACTTTATTGTTGGTACTTATCTTAATTTAGTCCTGTTCTAGTTTTCTAATCTGTTCTGCTGCAGACGCCTGGGAGAGAGTATTGAATATATAAAAAAAATAAAAAAAAATAAAAAAAAATACAAGTAGAGTAGAATCATGATCGGTTTTTATAGATAAATAGTTTGTTTCACATTGTTTAATACTTTAATATATAGTCTAATAATTAAGAGCAGAAAGTTTCTAAGTTGGAATTTTAGAAACACTTTTGGATTAAAATGTAAAAGTATAGTTTTTGGTAGCTTAATCTTTTAGAGATAAACACTTTTTGATTGAAAAGAAAAGAGAAATAAGTGAATCTATGGGTGTGGATTTGAGCAGACTTTGTTCTCGGCTTTACTTTTCCTTGTTGCTTTCCATATATAGAGTACCAGGACATTTGATGTTGTTCACTTGTATTCTACTCTTTTAAATTTGATGTTTTTCAATGAACAACAACTTATCTTATATGGGTTTAACTTTTTTTTTTTTTTTTTTTTTCTTTTTTCTTTTTTTTTTATGTCGCTGCAAGTTAGGAGTCTGATTTCTCTTCTTGAAGAAAGGTCTTACCTTTTTATAATTTGGTAGGGTAGTAGTATATTCCACCTCACACCTGTGACTGTGAGGTGGTGATTTATCTTATTTCATAAAAAATGTTCTGAACACTCTGAATATGGTATCCATTCTAAGCATTTCATTAAATATTATAAACTTCTCGAGTAAATCAAAGAGACATGCCTGTGCCGACGCAGATATTATTCATCCATCCAAACAACACCTATATATATATATATATATATATATATATATTTGAATGTCTGTTTCATTCCCAAGATTCATTATTGCAACAACAACACAAAGAGATGATCCTTCACTACAATTTGACTCAATTTGGATATTCTTGACGATATCGGATATGCCCTGCATGGATACTCATTTGATTGTTACATCTAGTGACGTGCTCAATTATAGTATGCCTTGAAAAGCACTTGTTTTAACTGTAAAACTTTTCGTCTATTTCCTTATCTCTTAGGTTTTCTTTTTTCGACAAGAGATGGGGGATTTGAAATCATTACCTGGAAGGAAGCCCTTGAGTGCAGTGACTTTGATCTTCAAATTGCCATACTACACGCATTGGGGACAGAGTCTCGTCATATCTGGCTCGGAACCAATTCTTGGATCTTGGAATGTGAAGCAGGCCTTAGCTCTGTCTCCGGTTCATCAAGGAGATGAGCTTATTTGGTGTGGAAGAGTTGCGGTCCCGATTACATTCAAATTTGAGTATAGTTATTACGTGGTTGACGACAATAGGAATATTTTGAGATGGGAGGCAGGGAAGAAGCGTAAACTGGCGCTACCTGATGGAGTTCAGGAAGGAGATATAGTGGAAATTCGTGATTTGTGGCAGGTACTTGTAGGTTGCACATTTCTTCTTCGTATGGCTTCGTGCTGTTACTTCAATGTCTTGTGACCAATTTTTGGCCCGATCACGCTTAATTTCATCCTATTTTCTGATCTGAACCCAGAATGCGTCAGAAGCTCTTTTCTTTACAAGTGCATTCAAACAAGTCATATTTGGTGGAGCCGAGCATGTGCAATCAGAAGGGTATCCTACAGCCCTTCAAGAGAACTTACGCCAAGAAGGTACTTCTCGCCTTGACTTTTTGAAACTGCACGAAAGAGTAGCTCGCGTTTCTGAATTTGCATGAACAGGTAGTGTTGTTATCCAATTCGTGATTAGCTGCCCGAGAGTTGATGCCGGATCCAATGTAAGCCGCATCCAATGGAATTTTCTTATTTCGATTGCATATCTACTACTTACAACTGAGACGCTATGCTCAAAGATGCTACTTAAAATTTTTAGGTTTGTGTTACCGGCGGTATCTCACAATTAGGAAGCTGGAAGGCTCAAAATGGGCTAAGGCTGAGCTATGTTGGAGATTCGATTTGGAAAGCTGATTGTGTGGTGCGAAAAGATGACCTCCCAATACAATATCCTTTTCTCCTATGAGACCCTTCTGAGAGATTATGCTTCGTATATTTTTATGTCATGTTTCAGGCTTTTTTTTGGGCGCTATTCTTTTCACAATGTCTTCTGGCTTCGGGCTTTTTTTTCTTTTGTCCTTAACAGTAGTCCCACATACAAATATTGCCAAATTCGGAATGAGCTGGACATTACTGCAGAAGTTGGCCCTAATAGGGAGCTAGTTGTTGACACGGCATCACGTAATCCACCTAGATTCGTCATCTTGTCTGATGGTGCCTTCCGGGTAAATATGCTGTTTAACTTAACTTGTATTTGGTTTTAAAAAATGAATATTGCTATTATTACGCACTATATGTGATCGACCAGGGCCTAGTCCAATGGTTGGTACCATGCTTTGTTATGTGAGGTCTTGGTTTCCAAATCGGCACTCAGTGCCATTAGTATTTAGAAAGTAAAAATAATGTAAACTATATACGTGGATAACGGAGTTGAGCGAGCGAGAACATAATAATGGTCTTAGACTGGTCTTCTTTTTCTGGTAGGACACGCCGTGGAGAGGTGCAGGCGTTGCTATACCAATGTTCTCGGTTAGGTCAAATGACGACCTTGGTGTTGGAGAGTTCCTCGATCTAAAGCTGCTCGTTGACTGGGCAGTAAATTCAGGCTTTCATCTTGTTCAACTTTTACCGGTCAATGATACTTCAGTTCACAAGATGTGGTGGGATTCATACCCCTACAGGTACTTGTGATTTCCTTTTTGAAATTCACCTCTTGTGTTTTTTTTTGGTTTTTACTGTTGCTCTAGTAGTGAAAATTTACTTAAAAAATTTATCGGAATTTACAATGTAGTAGCTTAAACATCTTCAAATTGGCAGCTCTCTCTCTGTATTCGCGTTGCATCCATTGTATCTGAGAGTACAAGCTCTTTCTGATTCTATTCCAGAAGACATCAAGGTTCGTTTGTTGACTTCTTCATTTGTGACTTTAACAATTTCATATCTATTGAGCCCTCATTTTCGTTTGGAAATGACATTTTTATGCACATATTTGGTTCATTGATGTTCCATGTTGTTGCAGCTAGAGATCTCAAGGGAAAAGAGAAGATTGGATAAGAAGGTACAAAAACATAATGCGCCATATCAATCTAATTAGACTTTTTTTGTCCTTATTCTTTTTCTCTTTTTTTTCCCCTTTCCTAGTTGTCAAATTTATCTTATGTTACACAATAACCACGTGGTGTTCAATAAGCTGTATTGATTGAGCAACATTTTGCCTGCAATTTGTAAAAGGACGGACGATCTACACTGTCTACATGCCATCGTACTAATCTACTATGTTACCCTACAATGAGTTATGGTCCCAGCCTGGTTTATAGATATGCATTTACTGCATTTTCGCGAGTTACTTTTCAAGCAAATGGTTGTCCTTCTATGGAATTTGACCTATTCAACGGATTTAAACTTCAGTTCGTCACTTAGCTTAAATTTATTATTTGGTGTTTGAGGCAAAATTATAATTCATTTGGTGAGCCAGAGGTGATGTTTTGAAACAAAAACTGTCCGAGTTTCCTGAGATATACATTTTATATTGCTAGAATTTATGTTTTCGTTAAATGGCTTGTGATGCCATGAGAGATTTAAGTTCTTGACAATCATTATATTACGTGAAAATAAGAAACATGCTACGACAAACGAAAAATTACAGCAAGACGAACTATTAATTATGCTCTTCAATTCAATAGAGTAACCGAACTTCAATCGATCCAAGATTACATCCAATTAACGAGACCTCGTATAGGTAAAAAATGCTACATATATATGCATCAGATCTTTTCAGCGAGCTGTTTTTGATTTCCAGTTGACTCCTTGATTTCCTGAACTCTCCTCTAAGAAATTGCAGTATATGTTTCCAAAATGTTCTTGCAAATTTTCTATGTAGTTATCAACTTTCAACTTCCTTATTTGGGGTTATTTGTAATGCAGGATGTTGACTATGAAGCTTCAATGGCTGTTAAGTTGTCGATTGCAAAAAAAGTATTTGATCTAGAGAAAGATAAAATACTGAATTCTATCTCTTTCAAGCAGTTCTTCTCTGAAAATGAGGTACATTGTTGTTGGCACTTTGAATTCTTATTTTTCAGTCGTTACACATTGAAGCATACATGCAATGAAGATTTGGTTGCACTGTAGCTCCTTTTTCTTTAAGCTGTGTCTTATAAATTTTTCGCGCTCTAACATTTATGTTGTAAAATAGGAATGGCTGAAGCCGTATGCGGCCTTTTGCTTTTTGAGGGACTTCTTCGAGACTTCAGATCACACTCAATGGGGTCGGTTTGCTCTTTTTTCCCAAGAAAAGGTATTTAAGCTAAAATTTCCTATTAAAATATGACATATTTAGTTCTTTGAGCACACTTGTGTATAGCTTGCTTGGATTCTTCTCGGTGGTTTGTGGTTTCTATGTCTCTTTATGAGAACATCTAATTAACTTCGTATTGCTGATGAATTATTATAAATTTCAATTTTCAGCTTGAGAAACTTGTCGCAAAAGATAGTTTGCACTATGATGTTATATGTTTCCATTACTATATTCAGTTCCATCTACATGCACAGGTGAGTTTCTGTATTTTTCTTCTTTGAATGGAATAATCAAGTTTTTAATTTGAAGGAAATAATCTGTCTCTGCATTTTTTTGTTCTTATTTTCATATCCCTTGCTAGTTATCAGAAGCAGCAAATTATGCAAGAAAGAGAAAAGTTGTTCTTAAAGGAGATTTACCAATAGGTGTTGATAAGAACAGTGTGGATACTTGGGTATACCCCAATTTATTTCGCATGAATACATCCACTGGATCACCCCCAGATTATTTTGACAAAAATGGACAAAATTGGGGTTTCCCCACATATAACTGGGAGGAAATGTCCAAGGACAACTATGGATGGTGGCAGGCACGGCTAACACAGGTTTTCTTAAGTTATTTATTTCATGTATTTACTGCAAATTCTTATCTTTTTCAGCTTTTTTAGTAGCTTTTTTTTTTTTTTTTTTTCTTCCTCTGGTGGTACAGATGGCGAAGTACTTCACGGCCTATAGAATAGATCACATCTTGGGTTTCTTTAGGATCTGGGAGCTTCCTCGTCATGCAGTTACTGGTTTAATTGGGAAATTCCGGCCGTCCATTGCTCTAAGTCAGGTAGTATAGTCTTGAACACTTGATCAACTAGAAAAGATAAGTTAAGTGCTAGTTTAGCCTCGCCTTTGAAGCAATTTTTCTACTGCAGACAGCAGAAGCTTCAGGAAAAAAAAAAAAAAAGTGAGTCGCAGAAAATTAAAATGAGCTTTTGGCCCTTTAAAGTGGAAGCTCTAGGTTGAAGCTTCCGCTCCTGCTATTGTAGTGAATAGCTGTTGATGCAATATCCATCGGTGCTCCTTCAAACAACTCTAGTAAAAACAGCAATTTTTCGTCTATCTGACTTTATTGGTTCACCATTTGGCTTCTCAGGAGGAGCTTGAGCAGGAAGGAATATGGGATTTTGATCGTTTGAGTCGTCCATACATTCGTCAGGAAATTCTGCAGGTCTCCCTATGTACTTGTTTATTGTTACTTTCCGCCTTAATAGTTTGCATGGTGTTCAAGGTCGATCTCTTTTATTTCAGGAAAAATTTGGATTGCTCTGGACTGTCGTTGCTATCAACTTCTTAAACGAGTATCAAATACTCTGTTATGAGGTAGTGTAGTTTTTTATGAGTTTTTGTTTTAGTGCTACTAACGTTTTTCGTTTTACTTCCATGATATATTGGCTTTTTCCACTATTGATATTTAACCCGCCCCTAAACATCTCGTAATATTTTTATATACTGTATTAATAGTTATGGATTATTTTGGTTTGAAATGTATAGTTCAAGGAGGACTGCAACACAGAGAAAAAAATTATTGCCAAACTCAAATCCTGTTCTGAAAAGTCTGTTTGGCAAGACAAAGAAGACGAGATACGCCGTGGTCTTTTTGATCTTCTACAGGTAATGCTAATACTGAGGGAGAGAGCCTTATATAATCTGCGTGTTGCAATCAATTTGCCTTTTCACCGCCGCCTTTGCTTCTAGAATAGTTTGATCTCGTCTTAGTGACTTCTTTATCACGTATCCCGTACATGATATTTTCGTGCAGAATATAGTTCTTATAAGAGATCCGGAAGACTCTAGGAAATTTTATCCCCGTTTCAACCTTGAGGACACATGGAGTTTTAAGGACTTGGATGAACACAGGTGCTGATTTTTCAAATGCTACTTAATATGTAGTTTATCTTATGCAAGTTATTTACATCTAATTCATGTATCTTGTTTCGCCGATTGATGCTCTTCAGCACGTCGACATTCTAGTTACAATATCATAGTTTGTATTAGTATTTATTAAAATAATTTAAGAAACTTGTTGTTTTCTAAATATGGCTCGATATATCCATGAGTACTAAGCTCAAATCTTACTGGATCTTTCTTAATACAGTAAAAATGTCCTCAAAAGACTATACTATGATTACTATTTCTGCCGACAAGAAAACCTCTGGCGTCAAAATGCTTTGAAGACTCTTCCTGTTCTATTGAACTCATCAGATATGTTGGCATGCGGAGAAGATCTCGGGCTTATTCCTTCTTGCGTTCATCCTGTAAATATCTTTTTCGATTCAAGTTATATATAAGTCTTGTCGTATTGACTACCTAACAAACGAAAAATTCCCAACAATTTTCTTATTCAGGTAATGCAAGAATTGGGATTGATTGGATTGCGCATCCAAAGGATGCCGAGTGAACCGGGATTAGAATTTGGCATTCCATCTCAGTACAACTACATGACGGTATGTTTTTCACTTGGTTCGATGCACTAGCGAGTTTTAGTTTTGTCTTAATGTGTTGAGCGTGTTGTTTAGAACGTCAATAGAAATTAGAGAGGAGAAAATATTAGTTACGATGAATTTCTTTGCTGCGGTTAAGCACAACCACACGAAGTTTCAAATTTGGAGCTTTTTTCTTTTGGGAATCTAGAAGCTAATTTTGGCTTCCTTGTCGTAACAAAAGCTTCAAACTATTTGTTAGCCAAACGTTTGGTTTCTGAAAAGTTATGCTTTCCGGGATTGAGAAGCTGTTCTGGAAGCCTGGCCAGGCAAGCAATTAATATGACACGACTGCCGTGCATTTAAGACCTCCATACAGTTTGAGAGCAATTTAGATCTCATGGGTTGCCGTACCAATTACAGGTTTGCGCCCCATCCTGTCACGACTGCTCGACATTGCGTGCGTGGTGGGAGGAAGATGAAGGGAGGAGATGCCTGTTCTATCAGACTGTTGTCGGTTGTGATGATTTCCCCCCATCTCGATGCATCCCAGAAGTGGCATGCTTTGTTATTCAGCAGCACTTGGCAGCTCCTTCGATGTGGGCAATCTTTCCGCTTCAGGTATTAATAATCTTAAAACCTCGACTATTTATCATTAAAATACCCGTTTAAAGAATGTTAGCAAACTCTGTTGTATGATCATGATCATCTTCTTCTTCTTCTTCTTCTTCTTCTTCTTCTTCTTCTGTAGGACTTGTTGGCGCTGAAAGAGGAATACACTAGACGACCTGCCACAGAGGAGACGATCAACGATCCGACAAACCCAAAGCATTATTGGAGATTCCGTATGTACTTTTCCTGTTACTTTTGTTTAAGTTCCATCCGAAGAGGCAAAAGACATCAATTCTCCATACTAGATTCAGTGTAGATGCAGCTATGTCTAATTGAACAAAAACCGAATTATTATGCTGCAGGTGTGCATGTGGCACTGGAGTCCTTGCTGGATGACAGGGAACTCCAGACAGCCATCAAAGATATTGTGATGAGCAGCGGGAGGTCGTATCCGGCTAGCGAAGCGGCTGACGAGATCAACGGCACAATGAAGCTGTTAGTCGAGGATTGGCGAGAGAGGTATGCTATGATGAGATTAAGTGATGATGATAGTTTTTGCAACTGATAAGAGCATTAATGTAAATCATCACTTCTTTTCCACCACACACACACACACACACAAACACTCTCTCTCTCTCTTTATATTTATATATATATATATATATATATATATATAATAAGTATGTGCTGAATCCAATAGTGAAAATTTAGTACATGATTCAGTGAGATATCTATCCTATGTTTCAGCATGAATAAGGTTTTGTTTATCAGAAATTTGTGGAGTTATTTTTTAGGGTTTATTTTAACTATGTTTCTTGCATACTAATTAATAAGGGAAAAAATTATTTCCCAAAATACATGATTCAGCTTCTTGTTCAATGAACTCTCTCTGGGCTGTCGAACTGAGCTTTTTTATTTTTTATTTTTTTGTGTGTGTTCTCGGGAAGTCTTATGTGAAATTAGTGAACATCACGGTTGTTTGGCCTAACTATTGAAAAGTCATTTTGAATCCAAAATTACTTTTGGCGACCTCACCTCGAAAATCTTATTCTCATTTTTAGAATTAATTTTTTAATTTTTGAAATTTAAAATCAGAAATAACTCAAATCTGCTCATTAAAATCTCTTTTTCTGATTTTGAACTTAAAAATTTTAAATTTTAAATTTAAATCAAAATTCAAATTTAATTTATAAATTTTAAATCTTAAAATTTTAAATTTGGGGTTACTTTATTATTAGTGATTTTACATTTATGCCCCTGTGAGATTTTTTTTTTTTTTTTTTTTTTTTTCTTTCGTATGTACCCCTGTAAAATCTGAATTGGAAGTGTTTTGTTTCTAACAAAAAATATGCCCTCAAGTTGGGTGTCTGTTTCATATTAGAATATACACGTAGGAAACCAGGTGTTTGAGGGGTATATATGAAAATTCAAGGTTTCTGAAGAGTATATGTGTAAATATCTGAAGGATGGGGTTTATATATATATATATATATATATATATATATATATATATATATATATATATATATATATATATATATATATATATCTGAATGTTCCCAACAGTGAGATTCAACGTTGTTGCTCCTAATTGCCCCGAAAGTCCCCAGACTTTTTAATTTGGATTTTATGTTGGTCCTCGAGCTTTTAAGTTGCAGATTTTACGCCAGAACTTTTGATGGATTTCATTGAAGTCCTTGGCCTTGTTTACTGAAGAAAAAATATTTACCGCACTTTGTGCCTGTCTAGTTATTTTATATTTATAAATTGATCTACTGGATTAAAAGTATGAAATGGATAAAGGGCAGACTGATTTATGAACTAGGTGCATTTTATAATTCTCCCTCCATTTTTTGGGACTGAATGGAAATATCGACCAAAGTTCGAGCCCTCAAATGCGATATTTAAAAGTTCAAGGACCAAATTGGGCCAAAAAGAAGTTTTGGGTGAAGCATATGGAGTGATCGAAGCCGGCAGGTTCACAGTTCAATCATCCAATCAGTAAATCGGTCTAGTTCTAATCAAGCCAGCCTTACTTTTTCTTTTTCTTTTTTTTTTTTGATCAAGTTATATTAAAATTCAACGACTTAAAATTAACTAAGTTAATTTATTTTTTATTAGCACAAATTAGTCTTATAAAAAGTAAAACTTAAAAACTTATATCTACTTAATTAAGTCAAAATTTATATATATATATATATATATATATATATATATATATAATAAAATTTAAAATAATAATTAAACTTGTGTTATTGATTCAATAGGTTGATTCACTAGTTCAAACCAGTAAGTCTTGTTCCATTAACATTTTCGGGATCCGATTTTTATTTAATACAATAAAAAAAAAAACACTTGGAATGAGATGCATTTTATTTTCTTCTGCTCTAAATCTACTAATCCAATTCAGTATTAAAATTTGGATAGAAAATTTTTATATTGAAATAGATCTTGAAAATTCTGAGTATATATATAATGAATCATATTGCTCACTAATCTGTCTCAACCAGAAACTTCACAAATATGATAATTTTTCATCGCATTTTTTTATCATACATAATGCAGCTATAGCTGCAATTAATCCTAAACGAAGCCTTAATGGATGATTTATCTTAAATTGTTATACCCAATGGTTCAACTAAACCCGACCCAATAAAGTTCTGGTGCGGAAAACCAATCTTATTTTGTGTCGATAGATCATTCAAAAAATTCAACCCAAAATTCGAATCCATTTTACTCGAAATGACTTAATTTTTTTTCCGGTTAACAAATAGTGTTTAATTTCATATTGACCAGTGCAGTGTCTTAGATAATATTTCACTTAAATATATAATTATTAAAATTTTAATATAATAAAAAATATGAAAAAATAAAATTCATATAGCCTTTTATACATTATATAAAATATTTTTTATTAATAATTTTAATTTTTTATTATTTGTAAAGTTAAAGTATTCTAATAACTTGGCTTAAAAATTTAATCAAACTTAATAATTTTAATAGCTATTCTATAATTAAAGCTTTTAATTAAAAAGTTAAAATTAAAGTACTTATTTTAAATTACTAAATATATGAGTGTGTTTTTGCTTTGTTAAAATTAATTGAAAATAGAAGAAATAATTATATGCACCTACTGTATATTATTAACACACCAAACACCGCAACTTATATTAGAGGATCAATATTTTATATTAAAATTTAATTATATATATCTGATTTACAAAGTCTAATAATTTGAATATATTTATTGAATTAAATTTAAAAATTTTTATTAAAGATTTTAAATACGTGGTGTATAACCTATATGCACTCGGTGTAAAGAATACTTAACAGAGTGTTTGAAAGAGAGAGAAATTTTGTATTGCATCTTGTGTATATTAATATTTTATATACAGTAAAGTATATTAGAGATTTGATACTGATAGTTTATATTACAAAATAAAATATAATATAATATAAATAATATAAAATATTTAATTAATTTATTATATTATAAAATTTATTTTTAATGAATACACTCAGGCCTCGTTTAGCAACCGGTGATATAAAGGGATAATGGGTTATCCCTCTTTTATACCCAAACAGTATTGAAGTGTGGCGGAACAGCTGTTCCTTCCATATCAGGTTATTCCGATATAAGGATAGAACAGCTGTTCCAGCCCACAGGTGAAACAGCTGTTCTACCTATTGTTTATTATTATTTTTTTTTTAATTAAAATTTTTAAAATTATAAGATATTTAAATTTTAAATTTTTTTATTTTATTTTATAAATTTTAATTCCCTCTATTATTCTTATTTTTTTTAACTTACCAAACACAATTTTTGTTATCCCGGTACAATCTTTATACTCAATCAAGTACAAAATTACTATAATTCTTACTTGTACCTGAATTTATATTTATCTCCGAAATAAATAATTTTCGTTTATATCCCAACAAACGTAGCCTCTTTGAACAAAGTCGAATACTCTCGTTGACTCGTCCCTTAAATAACGCGAAGCACAACGTGGAGCCACGCTGGGAACTGTCAATTTATATATTTTATAGATTTATAGATTATAGATAGATGGTTCTATTTCAACGATATAATAGTTTAATCTAATCTAATCAAATCCCACTCGGAACTCAGATCCGATCCGAGTATTTTTGGGCCTGAGAGCTATCGACCCAACTCCGTACCCGTATCCAAACACGAATCCAGAGACGAGTGATTAAACCCGACCCGACCCGACCCGACCCGAAAGTTGGCCTTTCTCTCCCATAACATATGTTTAGGTTCTCATTTATTTATTTAGTTTTTTTATACATACTCAATTTTTTTGCTATAGATATTTGGGTTTGAAATTTTTGAGTGTTTTTTTTTTTACTTTAATTTTATAATTATAATTTACATTCTCCTACTTGGAAAAAAAGTTAGTTTGAGTTAAAAAATAATAATAATAATAATAATAATAAATAGTGAAAATAGTTCTGGATGCGAGATTATTTCATCCATCGTTCATCATATGAACAGTATAAATTTTAAAATTATGTAAACGGCAGATAATATAATCTCACGTTAAAAATTATTTCTATTATTATTATTATTTTTTTTGGTTCACAAAAATGTGTTACAAACTAGATATATTTGTAAAACTTTTTACTATTTAGGCCATATTGATTTATTTAAGCAAAAAAAGAGGACATAAACTAACAACTTTAATTCACACAAACAACAAGTAATTCCATTAGGAAGAGTTCTCTTCCAACTAAAGATTTTTAACAAACATAGGAGCTTTCTTACTATAATTTTAATTTTAATTTTAATTTTAATTTTAGAGTGTTAAAATTAATAATTCACACAATTAAATAAAATTTAGAAAATATAAAGTTTTTAAAAATAAAATTTTATTTTCTTTCTACATTGTTTACTTAATAAGTAAATTATATTAAAATAAACAGTAAAAATTAAATAATTTTTAGGAATTGAGAATATTGCTTTTGAATTCAATATTAATAATCCCGACCAACTTGATCTCGATAGTTTAAACTATTTTCTACCAAAATTTATAATTTTCTAGTAGTACGCTGGAGGGAATGTTTATTTTTTCGAAAAAAAATTTTATAAATTAAATTTTAAATTGAAAAGATATTTTCCGTCCATCCTTGGGCATTCAAAATAGAGCAATGCTAAATAGAGCAATACTACATGTACACTCCAAAAAGGTCTACATCTCACATTTCCACCATCTAAGGATGGGAGTATGGTGCCCTCACTTGAAGTGACCCTTAAAAAGGGGAATGCTACATGTACATTCCGAAAGGGGTGTACATCATACACCCCTTGAAGTGACCCTTAAAATTTAAAACCATTTATTGGATGGATGGGAATGTATGATGTACATCCCGAAAAGAATATACACTTAGGGGCCGTTTGGCAACCGGTATAAGGGGGATAAAGAGGTTATCCCTCCTTTATACCAAAACAGCATAAGTGTGAGGGGAACAGCTATTCCCTCCATACCAGGTTATTTCGGTATAAGGATAGAACAACTGTTCCACCTGTTGCTTATTATTTTTTTTTTAAAAATTAAAATTTTTTAAATTATAAAATATTTAAATTATAAAATTTTAATTTTTTTTTATTTTATTTTATAAATTTTAATTTCCTCTATTATTCTTATTCCTCTTTAACTTACCAAATACAATTTTTCTTATCCCGGTACAACCTTTATACTCAACCAAACACAAAATTACTATAATTCTTACTTGTACCTGAGCTTATATCTATTCTCGGAATAATTAATTTTCGCTTATATCCGAACCAAACGCAGCCTTAACATTTTTCTTTTCGAGATGTACACTTAGGTGGAGTTTGGATTTGAAACTGTTTGAGGGATAAGGAGATATCCCCTTATTCCCCAAACAAGATTGGGTTAGGGGGAACTGCTGTTCCCCTCCCGTACAGGTTAGGGGAACAGCAGTTTCCCCCCTCAGGTTTTTTTTTTTTTTTTTTTTTTTTTTTTTTTTTTTTTTTATATTTAAATTTTTTAAATTTTAGAATATTTAAATTTATAAAATTTAAAATTTTTTATTTTTAAAAATTTATAAAAATTTTAAATTTTTAATAATTTTTTTTATATACAAGTAAAATATAAATTTTAATAATTTTTTTAATAAATATTTTAAATTAAATATTTAAAATTATATCGGTAAAATTTTTATTTATTTTTAAAAATTATTATGGTTGAGAGCAAAAACGTCATTTTAATCAACTAATATTCTCTATTCTTCTTATTTTTCATCAACATACCAAATACAATTTTTCTTAACCCTTTTTTTACACTAGTTCCGTACTTTATATTTATTTCTGAAATAGCTAGTTCTTTCTTATTTCATTACGGAACGCAGCCTTAATATTTTTCAATATTTTTTTTTTGCCAAATATTGACTCTGATGGATGATATGAATAAAACATTTAAGTTGGAGGAGTACAGTGAGTACAGTACCCTCCCCCTCCTCCACGTCCTGGTGCTCCAAGATTGAATTAATTAATGCATCAATTAAGTTGAATAACTCGGAGAACATAGCCTACAATTTTTTCTATTGAAAAGTAAAGCTACTACTCTAAATTTAACCATTTAAAACTATCTTTTAATAAAATTATCAACTTATTTTAAAATACACTTTACACCCATCAAACTATTTTACATCTGATACCAATCTTTACAATTATCCAACTGCAAACTGCGTCAACGATTGATGGATGCATCAATAAGAATTAATCCCCAAAAAAAAAAAAAAAAACAACATAAATTTTATATTCAAATTATATAAATAAACAATTCAAATACTCTAATTGTTACTTTTTTTTTTAGAATTTTTTTTTTTTTTAAAAAAAATCAATCTAAGTGGACGCTTACAAAAAAAATACTTCTTGTACACCCTAAAATGATGGAGTTGTATATTTTATATCCCATTCATTTCAGGATAGGGTGAATTTTTTATTTGTAACTTTGAATTAAGTAATCAGTAAAAATTTTTCTATCCTGAAATGAGTGGGGTGGGCATCGTAAATGGGGATATACCGATAGCATTGATCAAAATATAAAGAGTTAATTGCACGCTGGTCCCTAACTTTACCCTTTTTTCATTTTAATCCCTAATCTATATTTTTTTTCTTAAGGGTTAGGAACAATGGCACAATTAATCTAATAATAATAACATATACTACATACAATTCAAATAATAATAATAATAATAAACACTTTAATCTTATTATCTCTCTTTTATTTTTTTTTAAATAAATCTCTAAAATAATTTATTAATTTATATTAGAGAAAAGTATATATAAAATTTATGGACTATTTGAATTTGACTATTCAATCCTTTAGAATTTTAATTTTGTTGTCTAATTTTTCAATTTGTTTGATTTGAATCAGTCGACGATATTTTAATTTCAAAATTTAAACTTATTAATTATTTTAATAAATTTATAATCATTAAATATGTACTTTATAAATGACGCATTCAAAATTTGAGATAAAAATAGTGTAGACCGAATCAAATAAAATAAATTAAAAAATAAAATAATAAAATTAAAATTTTAAAAGTTAAATAATCAAATTCAAATAATTCATAAATCAGATAAATTAAAATGGTAAGTTAGTTATGGGTACCCAGAAGCCAAGCATGTTTCCCAAAATGCCCTATCCTCCCTCCTCCTCTCCTCCTCGTACTCTTCCTCACCGTCCGATTCAATCACGGCCGCTCGTTCCGGACCACTCCTCCGATCCCAACCGTCCACCGTTTCGACATCACCGTCGTCCTCGTCGTCGTCGTCGTCACCGTCATCGCCGTAGTACACCGAACGATCCTCGGCCGTGCACGACTCCGCCGTGATGCTCTCCCGACCGTCCGATCCGTCCTCGACGCACGAGATGACATCGTCGTCGGCGTCGCCGACTTCGCTTGCCGGTTCGAAGTCGGCACCGAATTCGCCGTAGTTCTCTTCTGAAGTCGGCGCCGGAGACGGCGGTAATAATAATAATAATAGGCGACTTTGGCGTTGTTGTACGACGTTCTCCATTTTAGTTAATTTGAGGGGAGCGGGGGGTTTCGTTTGGGAAATGTGTTGTGGCGTTTACGTGTTTATATATATATATATATATATATATATATATATATATATATATATAGAGAGAGAGAGAGAGAGAGAGAGAGAGAGAGAGAGAGAGAGAAACTCAGCGTGGAGCTACACGAATACTGAGACCATCTCAACTATAGTTGTTTTGAAATAGGCCCCCTCAACTTTACTCTTTTGAAATATATATGTTTTTAAAGAGGATTTTGCTCATTTATTTTTCACTACTATTCCAAATTTTTTAAATTTATCATGAAATTATTAAAATACTTTTCGAAAACCCAATCCATTTAGTAAACCCTAGAAAAAATTTAAATTTTTGAATTTTTTTTTTAAAAAAATAATATGAATATTTTGGTTCTTGAAAAGTAAATAAATATTTTTTGAAAGGCATAGTAGATATTATTATTATTATTTTATTAGTCTAGGGAACTAATTTGAAATTACACATCGAGTCCTCAAAACTATGAGACATGTAATATTTTGATCCTTAAATTTTAATTTATTATAATTTTTTTATTCCAACTTTTAAAAATTTGAACCAAAAATTATAATAATTCTAAAAACTTTGAACCAAAAATTATATATATCACATTAAAGACTTAAAATTTTGAAAAAGTTGAAGTTAAAGGGGGCTAATAAAAAATATAAGTATATACTTCAAATTTTCCCCTCGTGGTTTGGTGAAATAATAGCAAAATAAAAATTCACAATGGGGCCATTTTGAAATGCGTTACAGTTGAGGGGTTGCTCGCATAAAATTACAATGTATTTGACACGAAAGAGATGTAGACAATAAAATACTACATCTAGCATTGCTCGTGGTGACGTGGGGTTTCGTTTTTGTTATTGTTTTTTATTTATTTATTTATTTATTTATTTATTTATTTGGTGGTGGAGTAATTAATGCCAATTATTTTCCTTCTAGAAGGGGGTGGGACAATGGCAGCTTCTAGAAGGAAAAAAGGAAAAAAAAAAAGAAAAAAAGACTCCACTCCCATGTGGGCCCCACATCAAACTATCGTTAGCGCAGACGTAAACCAACTCTCTGGTAATCTTCGCATTTCAAAAGCAGTGGCGGTCGAATTCAAATGGATTATTATATCACATGTTTTTAGTTTGAGAAATGCTTCAGATGAGATCCCTCCACTTTTAGGTATTTATGTGTTGGCGCACGCATACCAAAGAATTAAGAAATAGGGAATAATAATATTTAGAATTTAATAATTAATAATAATATATTTAAGATATAATAATGATAATATTACATCATTAACAGTGTTGTTGCAGTATAACTTCTAGGATTACCTGTTGCATGTGTTGCGGCACTCTTCCCATTTTGAGTTTAATTTGCCCAACAAGTTAGGACTATTAGGCAGCGTTTGGAATCGGACTAGAACCGAAAATAGCGGGTTTATCCCCCTTATTCTACCAAACGTTTCTGGAACCATCTGGTATTACTTAACCCAGAACAAATAGAATAGCTGGTATAACAAATCCCAACCTATTATTTTAATATTAAAATTTTTACCATATTACCCTCCTTACCTACTTTATCTCCTCTTTATTAATAAAAATACTCTCCTCTCTCTCTCCTCTCCCCCCACTCCTTTCCCACTTCCCGAGATCAATGAATGCACTGCTCTCTCTCTCTTGTCATCTCCATCTTCTCCTCCCCGTCCTCTCTTCTCCATTACAGGCAAGCCCCCTCTCTCTCCTCTCTCTCACTCCTCCCCCCTCCCCGATCCCGGCCCCCCGCCTCTCTCTCTCCTCCTCCCTCCCCGATCCCGGCCTCCCGAGTCTCCCGGAGCTTGCGGGAGGTCCCTTTCTTCTTCCTCCGCCCCCCGAGCCCGGCCTCCCGAGCCCCCCGAGCTCGGCCGAGCTTGCGCCCCCCGAGCCCCCCGAGGCCGGCCGACCCCCGTGCCAGGGCCCCCGAGCCCCCCGGAGCAAGCTCGGCCGAGCTTGCGCACCCCGGCCCCCCGAGCCCTCCGCCTTCTTCTTCCTCCGCCCCCCGAGCCCCCCGATCCCGGCCTTGCGCCCCCCCGAGCTTGCGATCCTCTGCTTCCTTCTTCCCCGGCCCCCCGACCCCGGCCCCCCGAGCCCTCCGCCTTCTTCGTCCTCCGCCCCCGGCCCACCGAGCCCCCCGAGCTCGGCCGAGCTTGCGCCGCCCGAGCCCCCCGAGGCCGGCCGACCCCCGAGCCCGCCGCCTTCTTCTTCCTCCGCCCCCAGGCCCGCCGAGCTCCGCGAGCTCGGCCGAGCTTGCGCCGCCCGAGCCCCCCGAGGCCGGGCGACCCCCGAGCCCGGGCCCCCGAGCCCGCCGCCTTCTTCTTCCTCCGCCCCCCGGCCCGCCGAGCCCCCCGAGCTCGGCCGAGCTTGCGCCCCCCGAGCCCCCCAAGGCCGGCCGACCCCCGAGCCCGGGCCCCCGAGCCCGCCGCCTTCTTCTTCCTCCGCCCCCCGACCCCCCGAGCTCGGCCGAGCTTGCGCTGTGACACCCCCGGAATTTGGATTAGTCCTCTATATAAATGATATAACAGGACTAAATCTCTAACCCGGCTATACCATTTTGGATGGTAGCAAGATCCAAGAGGAACATGAGAGTTAAGCGTGCTAGAACTAGAGTAGTTCTAGGATGGGTGACCCCCTGGGAAGTGGGGCGTCACAGTTGGTATCAGAGCCATTCACCAGCCGAAAATGTGAGATGAGTCTGGGCTGAGCCAGGGTTATATAGCGGGTAGAGCGAGGCTCCCCGACTAATGACTGTTGTGAGTGGAGTGCAGCTCCTCACAAGGTCAGGTCGGCTAAGGCTAGCGAGACAAGTCTCACATCGCCTGGTGCTTGTGAGTGTGCTTGAGCCTGACGTGGACGTTAGGGCTTAAAGGGGGGAAGAATGTGACACCCCCAGAATTTGGATTAGCCCTCTATATAAATGATATAATAGGACTAAATTTCTAACCCGGCTATAGCATTTTGGATGGTAGCAAGATCCAAGAGGAACATGAGAGTTAAGCGTGCTAGAGCTAGAGTAGTTCTAGGATGGGTGACCCCCTGGGAAGTGGGGCATCACATGCGCCCCCCGAGCCCGGCCTTGCGCCCCCCGAGCTTGCGCCCCAAGCTTGCGCTCATCTGCTTATGATAAAAATTAATTATTTAAAATTATTATTATAAAATTTTAAATCTTCAAATTAAAATGTTGAAATTTTATATTTTAAATTTAAATTTTAATTTGAGAAAATAAAAATATTAAATTAAATATTATTTTTAAATAATAAATTTTAATTATGATTATAATTTTATTTTTATTTCTTTAAACTATTAATCCATTAATTAAAACGAGAAAAACGAGTTTAGAAAATTTTAATGACATAATAAAGCTCGAGGGCTAAAATTTACAAATATTTACCAAATATACGATTTTTGTAAATTTTAAAATAATTTTATGTTAAAAATTAATTATTTAAAATTAATATTATAAAATTTTAAATCTTAAAATTAAAATGTTGAAATTTTATATTTTAAATTTAAATTTTAATTTGATAAAATAAAATATTAAATTAAATGTATTATTTTTAAATAATACATTTTAATTATGATTATAATTTTATTTTTATTTTTTAAACCATTAATCCATTAATTAAAACGAATTATTTAGTTTTTAACAACTTTTATCACATATTAACTCTTGAGGGTAAAAAGGTAATTTACCCAACTTATCCTCTTTATTCCTCATATTCCTCATTATTAAACTAAACACAAAATCTTTTATCCCTAACCCCATCCCAAACGCTTTTTCGCTCTAGTTCCGTACTTTATACTTATCCCCGGTTTAGCCAATTCCACCTTAACCCGATTCCAAATGCAGCCTTACTGATTAACGGACCGAACACAAGCGAGTTAGGATCAGCACAACGAGTCGAACACCAGCTGACTTGTTAAAATATCAAACTTAAAAATTTATGTCGAATTCGGCTCGTTTTATTGAGCTGGTTCGTGAACAACAAATTAATTAGATCGTCAACCTTACTACTTAATGAAAAGTTTTTTAAAAATTTTAAAATTAGAATATTAATCTACTAATTAAAATTTATAAATAGTATAAGATTTATAGTATAGTATAGTATAGATAGAGCCAAACATGAGTGAGCTGATTTGAGCTTGTATTCGACTCGTTAAGATTATGACCTGAAAAATTTATTTTGTGTTTGGCTTATTTATTAAATGAACCGATCTATCTCAAACCAAACACGTACTGACGGGCCAACGAAAGCTGAATTGCTAACCTTAGAACAAGTCCATGCAGATAGATAGAGGATCTACTGTCCTATTTAGGATATATATATATATATATATATATATATATATATATATATATATATATATATATATATATATATATATATATGAGTAATGCTACATGTACACCCCGAAGGGGTGTACATCCTACACCTCCACCTCTTTAATGGTGTCGATATTTTTTACGGGTCACATCAAGTGACCACTCATCATACCCCCACCCTTAGATGGGTGGTGGTGTGAGATGTACATCCCTTACGGATGTACAAGTAGCATTTTCCATATATATATATATATATATATATATATATATATATATATATATATATATATATATATATACTTATTTATAAAAGTCGCTTCGGCACTTCCTTCGTTTCTCAAATATTTTTTTTTTTTAAAAAAAACTTTAAAAAATGTCTAGTCCTGCACTTCAATTTCATGTCAAATAGATTTAATATCATGAGAATTCGGTAAACTTTTCACAAAATCATTGACGATGATAATATCATTTGATATTAAAAATACTTAAATTCTCACACATATGAATATTTTTTATAATTTTTTATAAATTTTAATATTTGAAGATGTGCGTGTGTGCCGGAAGGAACTCAAATGAACTTAAAAATGAGTTACCTTAGCATGCCATTGTTAAAATTAATAAAAAAATTTAATGAAAGAGTAGAGTCTAACAAAATTTATTACAACATTTTTTTTAAAAAAAGTAAAATTATTGATTAGTTTAATTTACCACATAATAAATAACAAAATTAAAAAATTTCAACAAAAATTAAATTATATTATTTTTTTATTATTCTCAGTGAAACAGAGGGTCAAATTAGATTCTTAGCTAGGTTTTTTCGTTTTTTCTTTCCCTTTTTTTGTTTCGTTCCAGTAAACGTTCCACGTAAACGTTGCTGAAACAAATTTTCGATTTTTTTTTTTGTCTTTTCGTGTTCATCACATTGCGGTCAAAATGAGTGGTCCGCTAGAGAGAGAGAGAGAGAAAAATTATTATGAGAAGTGCTAGGTGTACACCCCCAAATGGGGTGTACATCCTACACCCACCCATCCTAGGGTGGGTATTCATCCACTCGTCACTCGATGTGACGAGTAAAATTCACCCACCCCTAGGATGGGGTGGGTGTAAGATGTACACCCCATTTGGGGTGTACATCTAGTATTTTCCAATTATTATATGTATATTATGTATTTTCCAATTTTTATATGTATATTAATTTTTTTTTTAATCACTAAATAAATAATATTAAAAATTTTAAAATTTATTTTTAAAAATTCTGACGAAATCGATGGCAGATTCAAAAGTCACAATCCTCCCAAAGAGCTCGGGTGTACTGAACTCTATTTTAGCCTTTTTACTTTATTTTTTTCCCCTCCAAATAATAATAATAATATATATATATATATATATATATATATATATATATATATATATATATATATATATATATATATAGAACTGGAATACTATTAATAGTACTAAGTTATTAGTACTATCAAATTTTTAATCTTTGAATTAAAAAATATATGGTTGAGATGATAGTGGACCCCTTGAGTTTAATAGGTAGTTAAAAAATAGTAAAATCTAACGGATGAAAATGATCAAAGAGGTTGATCCAATGGTAGAAAACTTGATAGCACCAATAACTTGATACTATTAATAATATAGAAGCCGGAGTCATATATATATATATATATATATATATATATATATATATATATATATATATATATATATGAAAAATGCTAGATGTACACCCCCAAATGGGGTGTATATCTTACACCCACCCCATCCTAGGGGTGGGTGAATTCCACTCGTCACATCGAGTGACGAGTGGATGAATACCCACCCTAGGATGGATGGGTGTAGGATGTACACCCCATTTGGGGGTGTACACCTAGCACTACTCTATCTATATATATATATATATATATATATATCCTGAAACCTGAAACACTGAATTATTCCATCTGAACAGAAAAAAGATTATTATCAGATTGAAGATGCAAAATTGGAAGAAAATTTAATTAGTAACAAGTAGAGTAAAACTACATTTTAGTACAAAACTCAAGCAGAGAAGAGCGTCAACTTAAAAAAGCATTTGCTTTTGTTACAATAGTTTACTCACTTTGTGGTTGCTAAGAACAGTGTGTGCAGACCAGACCATATGGAACAAGGAGATCTCCAACAAGTAAGTCAGCTGCGCAAATCGCCCAACAGAGCGAGAAACAAAAGCACTTATAATCTTCATGTAGCAGCTTCTAAAGCAGATCAGATCATTCATAAACAACATAAAAACAAATCAAAATTTAGAAAATTTTCAAGAGCAATTCGAAGCTGATCGGCATTGCTTACCTCAGAAACCAGGATGTTTTATCCTCCTCGAAATTAATTACTCTAGCATGTTTTGGAAATTACTGGAAAATGTTACGAGAGGAACTGCCGAATACCTGCAGAGAGGGATATGAAGCAAATTCGAATTGATTCAAAAGACACCGATTTCTTGTACATAATTAATTTACCCTACTGATCGAGAAGCATACCCCTGCTAAAATGTTTTTTGATAGCTTTGGTTTACTTTTGCCGCTATCTGAAACAGGACGGTTTTGAGGGACCTGGCGAATGACCTTGGGTTGTTCCAGAACTTTATCAGATTCCTCTCCAGTTTTCTGCTTCTGTAGCAGGCACCCAAACAAGGGAAAATAATAAAAAGTGAGGAATGCAAGCTAGACATTTGCTGTTATCAAAAAAACTGTCTCAGATACGCTGAATCCAAAAATAATGAACGGAAGCAGATGCGGGTCTTTTCCACTAAATACTAACAACGCACTCGTGATTGAAATTCGTTTGGTGCCTTATCAATTCAGCACAAAAGTGTTCATCGCTGCAGTTTCCAAAAGATACTTTACTGTTCCATTAGAATATGAGAGCTACTGAAATGATAATCTTCAATTAGCATGAATTAACTGTTTAACTACTTAAATATGCTAATTCCTGTAATAACCCCAACTTTTTCATCTTACAGACATTAGTCTTTATGTTAATCACTTGAAGCATAACTACATTGGTTCTTTTTTCTTGTACAGCGCATAAACAAAAGAAAGAAAAAAAAAAAAAAAAAAAAAAAAAAATCTAGATGACAAATAGAATAATTGATATGTCCCTCTGAGAAGCACCAATATGTTAGCATTTTAAATATAATTCAGCAATGAATCAGGAAGTAACTAGAGAATTAAACAAGGCAATAGTAACTAGCAAAGGACAAAGCATACAAACCTTCTTTCTGCGTTCTTGCATATGTTTCAATGCAATCGATTTTTCGACTTTAGACAAGTAAAAATCACGCTCCCTCTTTGCAGCAGATATTTCCAAGTTTAGTTTCTCTTCTCGAATGTGGTGCCTCTCAGCTGCATTTGGATTTCACAAGTCGCTCAAACAGTTATAATATGTAAGTGTTCCTGTGCTAAACACCGAGTTGTCCAGAGGTTTCACGTACCTATTTCGCTAATCAGATCATCCCATTTGAATTTACTAAGATACTTGATGTTCCAAATGTCATAGTAGAAAGAAGACCTCTTTTTCCCACCTAACAAGAAACAAAATCAGCCATGAAATTAGATTCATAAGATACAATGCTGCAGTGTAATATATATGAGAAGTTGGCATGGCGATGGACCATATGCTGTGGAAGAAGTCCCCGTACTGAATAAGAGAGAGGTTAAATACTCTAAATTCTTTATCGGCCCAAAAGATAGGCATTTCACCAAACACTATCATCCTTTTCCATCTATTAAGGGACACTTCAGGATCAAAATGCAACAACCGAGATAGCTCAGGAAAGGAAATTCTTTTAAACTTCTTATTAATTATTTCATTAGGTAGGTTGTGGGTCGTAAACTTGACATCTTAAACAGAAAGATGAAGGATTGGATATTCTCCGAGAGTAGACAGCCATGTGGAAAGCTATAGAAGAGTAGCCCATTAAGATGAGATAGTGAACAGTAAATTAAGTAATATGACGACGAGGTAAGAGTCTAGACAGAATACGAGGCTATATCAACAGGGAGATCTTTATTATAGTTATTAACAGGGAGATGTCAATTACAGTTCCAAGCGTAGGGTTCGTGCAGAAAAATCTTTTAACATCCCAAGAATAAATAAACTGGGCATAATACAAGCGAATGGACTACCACTTTTAAGTTCATATCAATTTTCAGCGATCTTTCATATTTCTTAACCCTAGAGAGGAAGATGGGAAATCTCACTCAGATTAATCAGATTGCAAATTGAAACATCAATGGCCAAAAGAACAAATCAGTGCTACCACTTTAACTCCATCCAACGAGAAGAAATCAGTTCTCATCACATAGCCAAAAGAAAGCAACAATTAGTATACAAAACTCTTCAAACACATGATTAAGATAAAATGCAACATGATCAAAACCGATGTTTCATTTGATAGCATAGAAGGCACAGACATGCCTGAATATGAATAACATATGACGACAGGCGAATGTATCACCAGAGATACAACTATCTCTTAATAACTATTACAGTTTAAAGGCTTACCTATTTGTTCACCATTAAGCAAATTTGCAACTCTTTTGGCAACACTTTTCTTTGTAAATTCAACCCACCTATAATAGTTACGTAGAAGACGACAAAAAAAATAAATAGCTTATTAGAACAAACAGAATAGCTTCTCTTCAAACAGGTAGCAGATACAAGGCATCAAAACGAATTGAGCAGTCAGGATACATGGAGTGTAATTATTGTTTATTACTTCTGCATCGTCTGCATAGAAACCTAAAATTTCAGTTATAATATATGCGATGCTTCAATAACCCACTAGAAGATAAAGATGATACAATGTGCATGTACCTGTGAATGACGCACGCTTCCACAACATTATCTTTATTATGCAATAAATATTAATTGACTGTTTGTCTCAGTGGAATTTGTGTAATACTATTTGAGTAAAAGCTGTGAAGAAGTCTAAGATATTCTTTATTAAAATTCTCTCGACAGCTTCAAACTGATTAAAAAAAGCAAGCTAAAATACAAGTTATGTGCTTACGAATATAGAAGTCCATTTCAACATTGTGCTCTAGACAAAACTCTTCGACATTATATTTCTGCCAAACCTATCTCAAACAGAGAAGCTATTTTAGTAGACAGGTTTTATATTTGAACTAAAATCCTCCACAAATAAAGCTTGATTGTAGTTAAATGAAAGCTTGATAGTATTTGAATGATACCTACCAGTGCTTCCCCTAGACTGAAGAAGTAAAGTTTCCCCTTCAACCTCTCAACTAAACCAACATTCCCACCAACTTTAAATCATCCCAAATCAATTTAAAGTGGTCTGTAATAAATTTTCCCTCGTAAATTCCCAGTATCAAATTTCAATAATGTCCCGTAGGGCTGTTGGCGAAAGATTTGAAGTTATACTGTAGCAAAGAGAAGTTGATTTGAGCACTTCTACAGGGAATTTTTAGGAAAGCAAGGTTTATAACTGCAATATGGTTCAATATGAACATTAGAATTCATGAGAATGCAAAATGTTATCCATTCAGCAAAAAAGAGGGTTTATAAGCCCAACAGACTCATAGGACATCTTAAGTAAAAGGGGCAAAGCAATCATACAAGATATACCTAGATAGATATATATTTACATATACATATGTATATATATTTTTACGTGTGTGTGTGTTTGTGTGTGTGTACATATACATATGTGTATGTGTGTGTGTATAAATATCAATAAATAAAAGGGATTTCCAAATTTTACCCCTCAGAAAACTCCTTTCCTCTGAAGCCACCAGCTTGCTTACGGTGGACTTGAGACCTGGGATCTGCCATTAGAATTTACCATATCAGGGCATAGTCATATGTTTGAGCAACCACTACTAGGCCAATTGACTATGGAACTAAAAAAGCAACTTCAGTAAGTAATCTTTTACACAAAATACTAGATATTAAGAATAATAATGTCAAAAGTAATCAATAAACATTTAAATTTTGTGACTATATATATATATATATATATATATATATATATATATATAGAGAGAGAGAGAGAGAGAGAGAGAGAGAGAGAGAGAGAGAGAGAGAGAGAGAGAGAGCAAGACTTGTGTGCTGGAGCACGGAGGCCTCAGTGCTCCAAAGCCGGTTTTTATGATGGAACTTTTAAATCGACGATCAACTTTGTTAAACTAGATATAACGTATTTGAAGCATGTAGAAAATAAATTTTATGGATTTTCTATATCATTTACCTAGTGATTAATGACTCATAATCAACAGCTAAAAATAAAAATCTCACAAAATGTTATGATATAACACCAAAATTTTCGATCAGAGATATTCGCCTTGCTGCAAATAGTATAAAGAATTTTATATCAAAATTTCATCTGATTTGAATACTTCTACACTATTAAACTTGCAAACGGCTCACATCAACCATTAAGAATTATTGATTTTGAACTCTTTCGATCATTAAGTAAATGATAGAGAAAAACCGTAAAATTTATTTTCTAAATATTTCAAATACGCTAGATAAAGTCTAACGGAGCTGATCATCGATTATGAAGTTCAATCATCGAAAAAAGTTCAAGAGCACAGAGGCCTCCGTGCTCCACCGTATTTGATGATGGAACTTCCAAATCGCCGATCGACTTCGTTAGACTTGATCTAGCATATTTGAAGTATCAAGAAAATAAATTTTGTAGTTTTGGGGTATCATTTACCTAGCGATCGAAAGGACTCAAAATTAACAGCTGAAAATAAAAATCTTACAAAAATTATGATATAGCACTAAAATTTTAGATCATAGTTATTGATCTTGCTGCACATAGTATAAAGAATTTTAAATCAAAATTTCATCTGATTTGAATACTTCTACACTATTAAACTTGCAAACGGCACACATCAACCATTAAAAATTGTTGATTTTGAACACTTTCGATTATTAGGTAAATGATATTGAAAAACATCAAAATTATTTTCTATATACTTCAAATACGCTAGATCAAGTCTAACGAAACTGATCGTCAATTCAGAAGTTCAATCATCAAAAACAGTTTAACAGCACAAAAGCCCCCGTGCTCCTAATCCCTCCCTCCCTCCCTCCCTTTCTAACTATATATATATATATATATATAGAGAGAGAGAGAGAGAGAGAGAGAGAGAGAAAGAGAGCTAGGGTCCTATACTATCTATAGTATCCGAGCTCCGGTACTATAGTCTCGTTTTCGATCTTAGGGTGTTCAAATCAACGATCCACACCGTTAAATATGATTTAGGGTTTATAAAGTTCTTAGGAATAAAATTATAATTTTTTTCAACATCGTTTACTTAGTAAGTAAATCGTGTCAAAATGAACAGTGAAAATTAAACAATCTTTAAAATTTGAGGATATGACTTATGAATTCAAGATCAAGGATGTTGATCTTGATTTAATTAGTTTAAAGTATTTTCTATCAAAATTTGAATAAATTTAGATTCTTCTACACCATTATACTACAAACTCGCCATTGTAGCAATTGAAAATTAACAATTTTAAAATGATTTGATCATAAAATAAACTATGTCCAAAAAATAAAAAATAAAAGTCTAAAAACTTTAAATAGCTTAGATCAGTTTTAACGGTGTGGATCTTTGATTTGAGCACCCTAAAATAAAAAACGAGACTATTGTACCGAAACTCCGATACTATAGATAGTTAGATAGTATAGGAGCCTAGCTCATATATATATATATATATATATATATATATATATATATAGAGAGAGAGAGAGAGAGAGAGAGTTAAGTTGGAATGCTATCGATAGCAAATGGGTTCCATTGCCACCCATGTGTTTTCGATGATGGAGCTTTCAAATCGACGATCGGCACTGTTGAATATGATCTAAACCACTAGAAGTATCTAGAAATCAAATTTCAAATCTTTTCAGCATCATTGACCTAATGATCAAAGAGTTCCAAAATTTATAATTTTAATGGTATATATGAGTCTTTTGCTCGTTTAACGTTGTTAATAAATCTAAATTAATTGAATTTTGGTTAGAAAATTCTTTAAATTATTTAAAACAAAAATCTATGCTCTCGATCTTAATTACAAGACTCATATAATCACTTTTTGAAGAATATTCATTTTCAGCCGTTCATTTTTGTGCCCACTTGATGGACAAAAAAAGAATATCGAAAAAATATGAAATTTAATTTTCAAATAGTTTAGATGGCCTAGATCATATTTAACGGCGTCAATCGTCATTTTGGAAGCTCCATCATCGAAAACAAATGGGTGGCGATGGAGCCCGATTGCTACCGATAGTATTCCAGCCTAGCTCTCTCTCTCTCTCTCTCTCTCTCTCTCTCTCTCTCTCTCTCTCTCTCTCTCTCTCTATATATATATATATATATATATATATATATATATATATATATATATATATAACTAGGCTACTATACTATTAATAGCACCAAGTCATTGATGCTATTAGGTTTTCGGCCTTTGGATGAAGGGATGTGCGGTTAGGATAATAATAGTCCCCTAGGGTTTAGTAGGTGGTTGGTGGAATAGTATAACCTAAGGGGTGGAAATGGTCAAAAGGGTAGATCTAGTGGTGGAAAACTTGGTTGCACCCTAAACCCTAAACCTTAAACCGGGAATCCATAATTTTGTCGCAAATAAAGTAGGCAACTACTAGTTTGTGAGGGTAAAACTTCATGACTCAATAGAAAAGCTAGTTTCTAGAGGAAAACTGAGGAAGATAAAACATTAATAATATGAGAGTACCAAATGGACATAAATTTTATTCATTATGTTCAATTTCTGAAGAAATAGTAAGCTAGTCAATACAATAATAGTTTCATAATTTAAACCTCAATAGCTCACTTTAACTACATATGCATTGAGCTCTTCAGAGTACACTACAATTTATAATCCAATTCCGCAATACCATTATTCATATTCCATATTGAATTCTAACATCACAAATAAACCAACCTCTACAACAAAGTAAATAAAAGAAGGTAATTAATCAATCATGTGAGACATGCAAGATAATTAATCAAACATTATGCCTGTCCATCTATGCACAAAATCATTTTGCAGAGTGATTATGCCAAAGTAATTGACATTCGTTCTCTCACAATAGAAACTATAATTAATGCTATCTTCGATTCTGGGGAACTTTTATTTCAATGACAGCAACTAAAAGATAAAATGCTAAGGCCTACATTTATTATTGAAAACAGTTTTATAATGCACCTCAGGAAAATATAAATCGCAAGGCCAACGATATGATTACCTTCGGGAACAAGATATATTCTTTGTATATCTCCATATCTAGAGAGGATTAGACGAATGTGAGATGGGTTCATGTGTGGGGGAACTCGGCTCAAATAACAAACTCCTCGTTTGTCTGCATCGCTTGAATCTTTATGAGATCGCTTTTTCTTGTTTTTCCTCTTAGAAACTTCTCCTTTTCCCCATTTGCCCCAATCATACACCATATGTTGTTCCTCCAGATGAGTATCATCATTATCTTGTTCCGTAGACCCAGCCATGCACCTTGAGAAAAATAATCTAGAACTCATTAACGCACATTTAATAAATTTTCTCAAACACCACTATACAAATAGATAATGAAGAGATGCTAAAGAAGGTGTGTTGATATATGGAAAAGCTAATGAATTAGCATTCACAAATCAAGTTATTTTGTGAATAAAGTTTGGTGGAGAAGTAATTAAAATATTTTTGAGAGTGTGACATCAGATACTATTAATATAATAAGTTATGGAAAGATGAGCTAATTTTCCCGTGACTGATTAGATGCGTCAATTCCGCTAGCAGTCAGGCATATCAAACCTCAATTCAGCCCGATGATTGGCCTATAGGAATATCTAATCTTATCAAAGCAAAAGGTGGCACGAAAATTAGGTTAAAGTAACCTTAAAGCAATAAACAAAAGCATGAATTTGCTTAAGTAAAAGTATTTTCACTTCTTAGCATTATTTCTCGAAAGACATACATAGATAATTCTGCTCGCGCTCAACGAAGTTGAAAAGCAAGTTTTGATAATGCTAGAACAGATATATCAAGGTCTTAAATCCCCATTAGCACAGGCCATGCCCATCTTACTGTACCGTGCTGACAAGATATCAATACGATCATAGTTCGAAAAGGCAGGCGCGAGGCGAGTGCCTCAGCGCCTCAATAATAGCGAGGTGCAGCGCTATTAATTGCTGAGGCACTCGCCCTCAGCGTTTGAGCCAGTTGCAATCGCTCCTCAGCGTTCCAATTTTATGAGATCAAGTCTGGTGACAGTCCTGACATGACACTCTTCAGATGATAGAATGAACAAATGACTAAACTACTAGATTCTGATCTTTGTCCTCGATAAAAGAGCTAATATCATAAGTAATTACAGCTATAAACTACTAGATTCTGATGGAATGTTTTAGAGAATTTAGCTTTCCCTTGCTATATTGTTTAATTCAACCTACAGATCAAGGCTGATAAAATCAGGGTCCTTAGAATTGCTAAGGTGGCATTCACGTTTAGAATATAAAATCAGATTTAAGGATTGTACAATTCTATATTATATGAAAATCAATTAATATTCTGTGATGAAGCGTAAGGTGGTGTTGTTAAATGCTAGAGCACTTCTTTGATCTTGTGGCTCACATCAATATGATGATACAAGGATATTAAAATTTTAAGATAGTTATCTAGTTATATTATCAGAAAATGCAATGTAGGCAACTTTTTCACAACAAATCATATTTGACAAACTGTCATTAAGGAAGTATCAACTAACAATATTCTGATGATCCATACAAAACATTCAAACTTCAATCTCCCTAGTATTTAATATTTAGTCTTAACAAATTAATAGACATCAACTAGTTAATTTGCCTACTTTTCAAACTGAGAAAAGACTCTGACTAGTTAATTTGCCTACTTGGCTTCACTTCTCTTTCCACTTTTAGTACTAGTAGAAAGCTAAAATATGCACTTACTGCCGTTACTAAAAAAAAAAAAATTCGTTGAACAAATTTTGAGAAATCATCTCATCGAACAACACTAGATCCCACAATAAGACCAGACCAAACGTACTCTAAATTGGTGAAAGTTATTGAAATATGAGATAAAATGGATTGAGAGGCGCTTGGATGGTCTACAGCTGACATGGTGCAGCAAGTCCACAAAATAATTTCTTCTTGGGGTGACACATACTTCACATGGATGAAAGAAAGGTGCCCTAACAGAGAAAGAAGAATTAAAGCTGCATTGCTTCCTTTCTGCCACATAGCTTCCTCTCTTTATTTTTTATTTTTTATTTTTTTAAATTTTTTTAAGTGCAAAGAGTAAGTTTCTCACAAAGTTCCTAGTTGGGCAAATTGCCCCTTTAATAATCATGCAGAAAAGTATGACAATGGGACCTCCAAGCTTTTATTTTGCTAGGGGTTATTATTTCTCCTTTTACTGAGAGCTAGCTGTGCATTGCCCACTATTAATGTCTGAGGGCTTTGAGGGATCCCCACAAGAAAAATAAAAAGGTTTTGAGCTTTTTCTTTCTTGGGCCTTCTTTACCTATTTAACTTGACCACAATTTGGGAATTAAGAGACCACTTATATTGATCTAATATCTAGGACTTCAGTGGGTGGGAAGTTAAATAGTCACAATTTTAAGATCACTCTCCAATACTTGGGCCTCTTTTTCACATCTATTTTATACAAAAGGTTCTACCTTCTATGTGTGTTTAGTTTGCAGATACATACATTCATATGGTATGTCGAACTACGTGCATGAATCAATCAAATTATTATATAATATAGTGCATGCCAACACTTCAACAGCAAATAAAATATATATTATAAAATATTTTTTCGCAATACTCTTGTCTTGTAGAGAAAGAACAGATGATGTAGGGGCCAATTTGAACGAAGCATAAGAAATTTTACCATGAAAACCATACCTCCTACAATGGCCACAAATCTGCTATCAAGCAGGCAACATATACAGTGCATTTGGCTGATATGCATGCAAACTCTATCATAATATATTTTGATCACAGCTTCAGGATGTCCAATCATTGTCTGATTATAAGTGGGACTTGTTGGGTTTGAATGAATGGAGCTTATCTCATTTCTAACAGCTCGCATTTTTAATATATGATAAACAAAAATACATAGAAAAGAAAACATCAATAAAATAAATGAATAATAAATAAAAGCTGACGAGTGAAGGCAGGGTAGTGATTCAAAAGGTTACCAGGCAGCAGGAAGAGGCTGATTCCAATTCCAAGCAGTGTAGGTAGCTTTAAGCATCAGCGATGATGGCGAGCGAGCTGTGTCCACTGAATTTAATCAGATTTAATAATTCTGATATACTTATATTACAGAAAATATTTATCACAGATGATATTAATTGACTAGATCACAATCATTGAATGAATAGCAATCACTTTCTACCACAACAAAAGACTTGATTTTTTATTTGCTAAATACCCTGAAATAGATTTTCACAATTCTGAAGTTACTTGAAAAATCTGGCTAATAGGCAAAAAAGCTGAGGGAGCAGTGGTTCTTTGTGCTGCATATTATAATTGCATGCTCTACTACAACTGCTTAGACAAACATAAAAGGCATATTGAAGATACCTGCACATTTGTGCTCTATTAGCATTAACAATTACCATAACTGTTACTGTATTATGAGCACAGTTCTCTAGGCCTTGGGGTGTGAGCTCTATTCAAATTCAAGTTTCTTGTTGTTGATTGTGGGGTGGTTAAAAAAACCCCTCTGCTCCCCAAAATTTTTTATGATACTAGTGGCCAATCATTTGCAATACTAACAGGGCCTTTCTCTAGCTTTATGTTATAGATTACCAGGATTTACTTTTTTCAGTTGTTTTTTTTACCAATTCACCAGAGGCTACACATCCTATGTTTCTAGCCTTTTCAACTCCATGGAATTCAAATTAATTAGATGAACTTCATATGATTAAATGGTAATACATCCAAACGATAAAATAATAAGTATGTGTGGCAGGATTTAGGAAAAAAACCCTAGATCGTCGTCGGAGTGGGAGCGCGGCAGCGGAGTGGGAGCGCGGAACACTAACCCTAGATCGTCGTCGTCGTCGTCGTCGTCGGAGGAGGAGGCGAGCTCGGGTGGGGGGGAGATCGCCAGGGGAGGTGGGAGAGGGGGCGAGCTCGGGATGGGATCGGAGGGAGAGGGGAGAGGGGGGAGAGGGGGCGAGCTCGGGTTTGGGGGAGGGGGGAGGGGAGAGGGGGGAGAGGGGGCGAGCTCGGGTTTTGGGTGGGGGGGGAGAAATCGCCAGAGGGGGGGGGGGGGAGAGGAGGGGGTAATCGCCAGGGGAGGTTGGGTTTGGGTGGGTTGGGTTTAGGTTAGGATTAGATTGATAATTGGAGCTTTAAAATTTAAATTATAATTTAAAAATTAAATATATAATTTTAATTTTTAAATTTTAAATTTTAAAAAATTTAAATTTTAGGTTAGGTATCGAATTTTAAAAGTATGCTTAATTTTTAATATGATATAAAATTTTAATAAAAATATAATTAATTTTATTAATAAATTATTATTTAAAATTAGAATAAATTTGATATTAATAAATTTATATGGAATAGAATTTATGTTTATATTCACTTTTTTTATATATATTTAGATTCAACAAGCTATTTTGGTAAAATTATTTTTTTTTTATTTTAAATTTTTTATTTTTTAAATTAAAATAATATTTTTTGGGCCAACTCTATTATTTATGATGGATAGAGGTGGAGTGGTATGTGGTAGGTTGGATTTAAATTTAGATCTTGATGGATTATTTTTAAAAAATTTTATATATAAATAGAACACTTGTATAAAAGTGTCCCAATAATGTGTCGCTATAACCTTATTGTGTTGTAGTGATTGCTGAGGCGCGCGCCTAGGCTCTGAGACAATCATAGTGCCGTAATGCCATAAGTACAATAATATCCTCCTACTCTATCATGCAAGATAATTCGGAGATAGTGGCAAGTATAACAGTAGCAGTAGGAGATATAAATCAAACAATACCTGAAAGTGTCTATTAATACTAAAAATCATGGCACATATATATATATATATATATATATATATATATATATATATATATATATATATATATATATATATATAAAGCAGATGTAAATTATAGAGTGGAAAGTAACAAATGAAGAAGAGCTAGCAAGATAACTAAGGCCCCGTTTGTTTCGAGAACGGAAACGGGAATAGCAGGTTTATCCCCCTTATTCTGCCAAACGCATCTGAAATCATCTGGTATTGCTTAACCCAGAATAGCGAGAATAGCGGGATTAACAAAACCCACCTTAATATTTTACTTTACTTTTTACTTTTTTTTTTACCATTCTACCCTTTTTCCTTTACTTTTACTTTTACTTTACTTCTCCTTTTACTTTTTTTTTTACCATTCTCTCTCCTCTCATTAACTCTTGGGGACAAAAAAGTAATTTACCCTTCTTATCATCTTTATCCCTCCTATTCCCACATTCTCATTCCCAAACGAGATTAAGCTCCAATTCCCAACTTTATATCTATCCCCGGTTTAGCGGGAATTGCCTTAACCCCGAACCAAACGCAGTCTAAGGGTCCGATCGACTACGGTATCCAATCAGATTACACTGTGCCAATGCCCGAATCAGAGTACCCACCTCAATGTAGGTGATCTAGAAATCCGCTGCTCAGCTCACGCGGAAACTCCTGGCTGCTCGGGGCGTGCACGATTGTCGGAAGATCGGAGGTCACCGGGAGTGCCGGAATGCGAAAACAGCGTACCGCTATCCAAATTGTAAGAACCAGACAGTTACCACCCCGACAACGGAATAATCCGTCGCCAAAATGGAGTTCGCGCCGACCCCGGACAGTCAAGATGGCGACGCGACGTTCAGCGGAACGCCGGATGGCGATTCAGACGATCAACGGCGCTGCTGCGATGACCGCGAAGAAATCCGGGCTGGTTCGAATCACACAGGAGGAGAGGCAAGGGCTCGGGCTAGCGGCACTGCTGGGCTAGGGCACGCTGGGCGGCGCGCAAGGCTGGGCAGCGTGCAGGCGAGGGGCACCCACGCGCGGCTGGAGGGAGGCGGCGGTGGTCTGGTCGCCCGGGAGAACAGGGAGGAGAGCCCGGAACCCTTGGGTGCTCTCTTCGGCTTCAACGGCGACGACGGGGAAGCGTACAGGCGAGGGGAGGAGAAGGGAGAAGGCTGAGGGGAATCTTGGGATTCGGAAAAACCCTAATCCTAATCCAATTTCCTTTTAATAATAATTGTTAAAATTACACTTACATCTCCCCCAACATCCAATCTTCTGAATTTTGACCCTAACTTTTCTAATTTTCGGACTCCTAATTTTTCAAAAAGCGTGCCAATGCCGAATCCTTCCAAAATGATCGATTTTTATGAATCTCAATGTGCAGATGCTGCGACTTTTCCAAATTTACTGAAAACTGATTTTATGGTCCGATTATTTTGCAAAAGTATATTTTTAAGAGATTCGAATATTGAATTTAAAATTCGTTTGCATCATCGTTTTCAATTCGATGACGTCGTTAGACTCACGATTTTCTTTTGTTGAGATTAGGTTGTGTTAGTTGCTTTATCAGTAAAAACTATATTTTTACACGTTTTTTTTTTTTTATAATGCTGGCTCGTCGAGCATAAAAACGAACGACATCACGTCGTTCAGTTCGACGAGACCGATCAGATAGAGTTTGAACCTAATTAGGTCATGTTAAGCTATTTTTCACAAAAATTCTCAAAAATCGAACTTTCGTATCTCCTAATTCCAAAAATCCAATTAGAGAATTCAAAATTCACAATTATCACAGTGTGTATATATCGAGCCGAATACGAATGAACTAATGTCGGCTCATATTTTACTTGTTAAAATTTTATGCTGAAAAATTTAATTTATGTTCGGCTCGTTTATTCAATGAGCAATCGTTCCAAATTATCGAACACGAAATGGCTTATAAACAGTGAGCTGGATTATCGGCCCACGACCAACTCTTTCCCTCCTGCCCAAAACTAAAAAAAAATCTTTAGACCAACTCCCCTTTGAGTGGTCTCCCAAAAAATTAAAGAAAACAAAATCTAATCGCTGGATTAAGAGAAGATTTTCTCAAAATTGTAACCAAATGATGTAGGAATAAGAATTAAGAAGAAATAAGTTGTTTCGGTCAAAACGGATTGTTCTGAATTATTATAGAACAATCCGTTAAAAATTCTTTCTAGGGGAACTAAGAACAAATTTGTTCTTCTCTTTATTTTATCAGATAAATAGATATATAAATAAATATATTAATATAAATATTATCTTGATGATAATTTTATTTATATTTAAATCTTATTATATTTATATAAATTAATTAAATTTGACATATTATTTATTTTATTAAGTTTTATCATTTATATATTAATATTTAATTATTTTATTTTATATTAAGCATTATATATATTAAATTATTTTTCATATATTATATATATTTTTAAAATTTGTATTGAAATTTATAGTATTATTAATGATAGTATTATATTTTATTCATTACAAATATTATGAATAAATTATATAAAATAAATTATTATATAAAATAAATTAAATATACTGATATATATTAAATTATAATATAAAATATTATATTATATTATAAATTATTACATAAGATAATGTTATATAAAATATACTAATATAAATTAATTATTTTATTTTTAAAACATATTTAGACATTTATTCTAAACTTTTTATTCAAATGCTATTAAGAATATTCTCTAAAATATTCCTAAATGCATCTAAATATAAATTTATTATTGTTCTAATTTCTACCGAAATATCCTCTGTTTTCGGGAGCAATAATAGTTTTCCAACAAGCGCAGCCAAAAGAGTAGTACTTTTATTTAGATAAAGATATACAAAATTTATCTAAACTATAGACTATTTTAAAACGAATACCGTATTTTTTAAATTTTTGATTTTACTATCCAATCTTTTAACTTGTTTGATTTTAGTCTATCAACAATACTTCAACCTCAAAATCTAATACATTGTTTATCTTTTCAGATATAACTAATATACTTTATACAATTTTTACAACTATAAATTCATGAAAGTAAGTAATTAACTTAAAGTTTTAAAATTAAAGTACCATTAATTGACTCTAACCAAATAAATTAAAAATTTGGATAGTAAAATTAATATTTTGAAAGATTGAATGGTGGTTTCAAAATAGTCATAAGGCCCAACCCAACCCGTATCATCTGGGCGGGGCTGGGCTGTGCTAGTCCGTAGGTTCAAAAGATTTGGCCAAACACACTTTGATCCGAATTTGAAGTCGTGCCCAATCAAACCGACTTTCAGCCCGTTTCGATCCGGGAATATTTTAAAAACTAGTTAAGCTTTCAGCGCATTGCGGCGGATAGATGTTGTTGAATTAATCAAATCCAATAAAAATAATCAAATATTGATAAATTAATAATCTAACCATAGATCAAAGATATCACAAAGTAACAAATTCCTTCTAAATCACCCAAATATATAATAAAAATCACAACTTCTCAAAAACCCTATTGAATGAAAGATCTATATATAAAAATATAGAAATCGAAAACTTAGGATGAAATTGAGGAGATTGGAAGGGGAATCATCGAGGGACGTTGAACTTCGACGACGATGACAAAGGGGTGATTGGAGAAAATGTCGGCGAAGTTGGAGGTGTCAATGATAAGCACCAAAGAAGGCTTTGCCTCCTCTGCCGTCGCTAGGATTTAATTCGACATTTAGCATAATAATAAAGTAATTGAAAGGATGAAGAAGAAGAAGACAATAGAGGGAGAGAAAGATGTGAAAAAAATAGAGACATTAAATGCAAAATAATATCATTGCGTCGCTTTGTTTTAAATTTTCTAAATCGTCACTTCGATTTTTAATTATAATTAATGAAAGAAAGAGAGAGATGGGGGGATGGTAGATAAGGGAACTCGGAGAAGGAGGCTTAAGAAAGAAAAGGGAGAGGAATATGAGGGGACAAGATGGGGAGAGAGAATAGACAGATTCTTCGTGACTAAGAAAAAAATTTTAAAAAAAATTTAAAAATAAGACTTCGCCACGTCAGCTATAGTATATCGGGGATTAATATATAGTTTATTTATAGATTATAGATTTGTAGATTTATAAATTTATAGATTGGGTTAAACAGTGACCCACAAATATTACTAGGTTAAGGTGTCACACCCTGGAACCGCCGATTTGATCGGTCCTGGCGCACCCAAACTTCACGCCGAACGGGCAAGCCTCGCCACACCCGAACGGAACGGTCGGTCCCCACGCATACTTAACAAAGGAAGCGAATGACACACATATCAGAGTACAAGGGATAAAACATCAAAAGATAATTTGTTACATCTAGCGGTTTGGTTACAAAAGGAGAACAACAACCGAGCCCTCGGTTCAACAACAACAACACAACCTAAGACTCAAAACCAGGGACGGCCAGCTAAACTCCTAGCTCCATTACTCGACCGCGTTCTTGCCGCGATTGCGAGCCTCACCTACCGAACCGACACCTGAAAGGAGTAAACCTCAGGGAGTGAGAACTAATTAAAGTTCCTAGTGGGTTCAAACATCGAGATGAAATGTTCTACACTTACTTGGTCTACAAGAGGCATCTACAAAAGTCAAGCACAAATAAGGAAATTAGTAAAGGTTAAAGAACACCCCAGATGCCTCACCCAAAAACCCAACCGAACCATCGCCTTGGCTCAGATCTGCCGAGCTCACTTACCATCGCAATAGCCGAAGGGGAACCTTACCTTCCCAATCGGTTGACCTGTACGGGCCCCGAGTGGAGATCGACTGCCCAACGACACTCCCTCATCCCTTTCTCGTACATTAGTCTGGCCAAATCGATAGACAACACGCTCACCAGATTAGTTCTGGGTGCCAAGTGGGGCATCGAAACTCTTCACGCCCGCACCACTTAGTTAAACATTCCTACCGCCAGGAGAACGGGTCAACACCCTCGTCGCTCTCAGTGAGTATTCCACCACATAACTGCACGGCGCCCGAAGGACCAGGTTTGCACCCACGTCACCTCCCGTAGAGGACCAGGTTTGCACCCGCGTCACCTTCGTGGATCTTTCACCACAACAATAACCAAAAGGGAGGCCGGTCAACACCCACGTCACCATACCCAATTCGTTAGCTCTGTACACCCGTTTCTAGAGGAGTCGAAAGCATTGACCTACTCCTCAGTCAAGCTTTCTCTCACGCCACACATCAGCTCGAAGGCGAGCTACCCTCTCACCACACCAGAGTATAAGCCTCTAGTTCTACTTAGGCTACTCCTAAGACAGAGTCTGCCAACTTATCACTCAACCGAACCCTCAGCTCCACAACCCCATGGTACTATCCTGAAGTCCACAACCACAAGCACACCACTCTGGGTCACTAACCACTAGAGTTCCAAACCTCTAGGCTCAGGGAGGACAACAACACTCCCACCACCACACACTTTACAGCTAAAGCGACCAACAAACAACAAAACAAACCAAGATAATAGACAAAGTAAGAGATCACCTATGCTTGGTGACATCCCTCATCTCAGACAAACGATCTGCCGGTGGTCGAGGTTGATCGTTAGGGAAGATCCCGCAAGGCACGAACCGATCGGAGAAAGAAGCCTTCACACTCACCACTGGCTGAAGAATCCTTGCTCTTAACTCGACTAAACACTCACAACATCAGCAAAGCTCCCTACTGGTAGACTCATTCTCGAAACCTTATATAAGAGAAATATGCTGGCTACAGAGGGGACAGAAATGGCAGAGTAGCCCCGGTTGGGCAGCGCAGGTGGCGCGTCAGAGATGAGTACACGACACGCCTCCACAACCAATCTAATAATAATAAACCCAAGTGTAAGCGTAGCTTCCGGCGGCTGTCCTATTAGAACCCATTGACTTAACGTGAGCTAGTCTCGCACACTCTACTGATGAGTCGATTCCTTGCTGCTTTCGAGAAATCGACTCTGGATCAATTCGGCTCATATCAGATTCGGTTCACTACATCTACCCCTCCTTAAAAGGAGTTTCGTCCGCGAAACTGACTCACGGGCCGTCACTGAATATCCATGGGAAACATTTCCGCACTGGTTCCTCAGGCTCCCAAGTCGCTTCCCGCTCATCGTGTCGATTCCGCATCACCTTAACATAGGGAATAGTTTGATTCCTCATCTTCTTCTTGCATCAGTCTATAACTGCAATCGGCTGCTCTTCACAACTCAAATCCATATGGAGTTCAAAAGGTAGATTACTCAAGACATAAGTCGAATCAGGGATGTACTTGCAGAGTAAGGACACATAAAAAATATTGTATACTCCCGCCAAGCTTGGTGGTAAGGCGATCCGATAAACCACATGGCCAACTCGCTCTAGAATCTCGTAGGGCCCTATGTAGCGAGGACTTAGCTTTCCCCGTATTCCAAATCTCTTCACTCCTCGGATCAGCGAAACCATCAAGAATACATGATCGCCAACTCTGAAAACCAGATCTTGTCGGCGTTTATCGGAGTAACTATTCTGTCGACTCTGCGCAGTCAACAACCTTTGACGCGCAATCCTCACTTTCTCTTCAGCCTCATGTGACACCCCCGGAATTTGGATTAGTCCTCTATATAAATGATATAATAGGACTAAAATCTCTAACCTAGCTATAGCATTTTGGATGGTAGCAAGATCCAAGAGGAACATGAGAGTTAAGCGTGCTAGAGCTAGAGTAGTTCTAGGATGGGTGACCCCCTGGGAAGTGGGGCGTGACAGATTAAGTTGGTATCAGAGCCATTTACCAGCCGGAAATGTGAGATGAGTCTCGGCTGAGCCAGGGTTATATAGCGGGTAGAGCGAGGCTCCCCGGCTAATGACCGTTGTGAGTGGAGTGCAGCTCCTCACAAGGTCGGCTAAGGCTAGCGAGACGAGTCTCACATCGCCTGGTGCTCGTGAATGTGCTTGAGCCTGACGTAGACGTCAGGGCTTAAAGGGGGGAAGAATGTGACACCCCCGGAATTTGGATTAGTCCTCTATATAAATGATATAATAGGACTAAAATCTCTAACTTGGCTATAGCATTTTGGATGGTAGCAAGATCCAAGAGGAACATGAGAGTTAAGCGTGCTAGAGCTAGAGTAGTTCTAGGATGGGTGACCCCCTGGGAAGTGGGGCGTCACACCTCATGTACCACATCAGGGCCTAGTGTGACCCTCTCCCCAATCTCATCCCAATGTAGAGGCGATCAGTATTTCCTACCATAAAGTGCTTCATAAGGGGCCATTCCAATGCTCGACTGATAACTGTTGTTGTAGACGAACTCGGCCATCGGTAGATACTGTTGCCATCCTGCTCCGAAATCAAGGACACAAGCTCGGAGTATATCCTCGAGGATCTGGTTGGTCCTCTCCGACTGTCCATCTCTTTGCGGATGATAAGCCATGCTGAAGTTGAGTCGCGCGTGGGTGCCACAACCGATGCCCTAGCCGCAGTCGCGCACAACCCGAGCCTGCAGGGTCCTGGTCTCGGGCGCCCATTTCCGAGTAGGCCGCCTGGCCCGCACACAGCCAGCTGCCAGTGCAGCTTGCGCGCAGCCCGTATGCTACCTAGCACAGCCCGCGCGCAGCTCGCACCAGCGTGCCACCCGCGCACTTCCCACGAGCTGCCTTGCCCGCGCACCACTCGCACGCAGCCCTGTGCGCTGCCCGCGCGTAGCCTGCGCCCGCACGTTGCCCCGTGCCTGTGCGCTGCCCGTCCCCTCGCCCGCGCCGCACGCGCGTTGCCCCGTGCCTGCGCGCTGCCCACGCCCGCTCCCGCGCCGCTCGCGTGTTGCCTCGCGCCTGCGCGCTGCCTAGTGCCTCCGTGCCACCCAGCATGCCCTAGCTTGCGCGCTACCCGCAGCCCACGCCCACGCTGCCTACGCACAGCCCGCGCTCGCGAGGCACCATCGCCTAGCAATGCCGCTAGCCCGAGCCCTTGCCTCTCCTCCTATGTGATCCGAACCAGCCCAGATCTCGTTGCAGTCATCGCAGCAGTGCCGTCGATCGTCCGAATCGCCGTCAGTCGTCCCGTTGAACGTCGCGTCATCATCTTGACTGTCGGGGTCGGTGCGAACTCTATTTTGGCGACGGATTATTCCGTTGTTGTCACGCCCCGGGTGTAAACCAGAACCCGGGCCCGTCTACAGATCCGCCGTGCACACGAAATTTCCCGTGTACACGAAGCGCTGGTAACCTGCTCAGATATAAAAGATAATAATAAAAGAGCATAAAAACATAGCTGAACTAAAACTACTACATCTCAGACTGGAGCTGGAAATAAAGTAAAGTACAACTGTAAATAAAGTACAAGTGTCTCTCCCAACTCACCAAAACTATACAACAAGCTGGCTAAAGCCAGACCCAAAATAAGAGTACAAGGACAACTGTCTGAGAAGCTAGGGGTACAACCAGAAGTACAACTAAACTCGCAGTCGGGGTAGACGATCTATCTAGTCCGCAATCCTCTTACCTCGATCAGCCGCTGACGGCCTAGCAACTCCCGTAGAGGACTCTGCAAAACAAAAGGGGAAAAAGGGAAAAAGTACAATGAGGGTGAGATCTACTATAAAACCAGTAGCCTCCCCTAGTGGGTTAAGCCTCAAACTCTGACGTGCCCACTAGGTCTACCAGAGGCAAAAAGGAAAAGAAAGGTGGTAGGCTATAAATAAAAATGCCGATAGAAGAAACTACCACTACTATGCCTCTAAATGCAGTGCCAAGAAGAATAGCTAAATGTATGCATCAGTATATGTGTCTGCCCGAATAAACCCAATCTATGGACCAGTAAAAACTGGCACTGCCTGCTCTGCTGTCGAACTCAAGAACTCAGTAGTGGGATCGAAACACATGGCTCGAATCCGCGGGATCGGCACACATGGCACACATAATCCGCGGAATTTTCGGGATGGGCATTTTGGTAATTATACCAATATTTGATTAAAAGGTTGAGTCTAGCAAAGTGTTATTTGTCGAACATTGATGTTTAAGTATTTCGAGGCTGCACGTCAGGTTTCGTCGGAATCGGAAACTTGTAAGCGCGTTCGGGTCAAAGTGAGCCGAACGGCGGATTTCCGACGTTTCGCGTTGATCGGGAAAAGATCCGGGTTCTAGTTGAGTGGGATTAGTGTGATTGAGTTGTTCCCTGATCAGCATTTTTGATTCAGGTTGGCGCAGTCTTCGAGCTTTCTGTTGGAGTTGATAGTTCGCCTGCAAACATGTGGGTTTATCTTCGGTCCGGGCTTTATCATTTCGGCCCTCTGGGGTATCGTAATTGGTTGGACCCCTGTTCTTGTTATAGCCTAGATTTATATTTGAGCCTGCCTTTTTATTGATCAGCTTCATATTGCTTTATATGCCTGAGTTATGGATCATTATCAGTTATCATTTTATGTTATGCCTGCATGATTGGTCCCTTAGCTTGCTTCCAGTTATTATGATTTTATTCCTGGACATTTGCCATGCTTGCTTGGTCATTAGCTAGTTTGCACACCTTATTGATTATCAGTATATCCTGATCCATGTTCTAGTAGTTGTTGATTATATTCTGCATATGATGAGATTCAGTTGGCATTCTGTTGTTGCATCCCTTTGGAATTTTTCCGGCTTGTTGTTGATTACTTGAGTTGAGATTCTGTTGGCATTCTACTGTTGCATCCCAGAGGGGATTTTCCCGGCTTGTTGCCGATTACCCGGTCAGTGGACCGTGAGCTTGAGCATTAGCATTATGATCTCCATAGAGCCAGCTGTTCTTTCACGTACACTAGCGGAATTGCTACCCGCAGCGGTGTACTTTACCGGTAAAGTGGTCAGCAGTGGCGACCCGTGAGCCCAGTGGGTTATGACAGCAGATTGGTGTACAGGTGGAATTTTGCCTGAGGTCTGGTTGACCAATATGGTGACTTTGATTGGGTACTTGTTGTTTCTATCAGTTGATGCATGATTAGCTGTTCGTTATAATTGCTCAGTTCCTGTTTAGTATATACCAGCATGCTCTTATTATGATAGTTTAGTATTTCTGTTATGCTCAGCACTGTATTCTTGATTATTCAGTTATCAGCTTGTTATACTTGCCTTACCTACTGATCTTTTACTATCCGCTAGTTATTGTATGCTCTATTTCTCGGCTCGTCGTGCCCACTGGGATACACTGTCGATGTATCTCACACCCTCTGGGTGACCATTTTTCAGGTCGAGCGGGTGTTGGGACGTTGGGACGTGTTGGTGAGATGCCGCGTTAGGTTTGACCCTGGACAGCCGTTGTTATTTTAGTTTCAAGCTTGTAAATCAATTTGTAATAAGTTGTTGTAATATTTGTAATTTGTTTATTAGTTCTTTAGAGTTTGTAGTTTAGACTACTCTGATGTTGGTTTGCCATTGTAGAGCCGAGCATGTATAGAAAAGGCTCAATCCAATGGGGATTGGGAATTTTCTATATATGTGGCGGTCTGTTGCGCCCTGGCTGGATTTTATAAACTCTGATTTAAAAAAAAAAATTTAGACGCTATTTTTTTTCGAACTCGGGGCGTGACAAGCACAAATCTCAATGTACATCCAATGGTAAAAAATTATATATATATATATATATATATATATATATATATATATATATATATATATATATATATATATATATAGAGAGAGAGAGAGAGAGATAGAGAGAGAGAGAGAGAGAGAGAGAGAGTAGAGTTTATATACTTTCAAAAGCACAAGCCCAACTATACTTGTGAATTTTTTACCATTGAATTTGCATTGAGATTTGTGCTATTGTACTTTCTCTTTCTCTCCCTTTAGTTGACTTTACAGTAACACAAATCTCAATGCAAATTCAATGGTAAAAAATTCACAAGCATAGTTGGGTTTGTGCTTTTGAAAGTATATAACTACTACATATATATATATAGCTAGACTTGTGTGCTTTTAAAAGCACGGAGGCTCCCGTGCTCCAAGTTGTTTTCGATGTTGTGACTTTTGAATGAACGATCGGCTCCATTAAACTTGATCTAAAGTATTTAAAAGGTTTAGAAATTAAATTTTGTGAGTTTTCAATATTATTTGTCTAGTGATCAAAGTAGCTCAAAATCAACAATTTTAATGGTTGTGGTGAGCCGTTTGCAAGTTTAACGGTGTAGAAATATTCAAATAATATAAAACTTTGATAGAAATTTTTTTATACTATATAGAACAAGATCAATATTTTTGATCTAAAATTTTAGTATTATATAATCATATTTTGTAAGATTTTTATTTTTAGTCGTTGATTTTGAGCCCTTTCGATCACTAGGTAAATGATATCGAAAAATCGCAAAATTTAGGTTTTAGATACTTCAAATATTCTAAATTAAGTCTAACGGAGCCGATCGTCCATTCGAAAGTCTTAATATTAAAAACAACTTGCGAGCACGGAGAGTTCCGTACTTCTAAAAGCACACAAGTCCTACTATATATATAGAGAGAGTAGAGCTTATATACTTTCAAAAGCACAAGCCCAACTATACTTGTGAATTTTTTACCATTAGATTTGTATTAAGATTTATGCTATTATAAAGTCAACTAAAGAGAGAGAAAGAGAAAGTACAATAGCACAAATCTCAATACAAATCTAATGATAAAAAAATTACAAGCATATTTAGGCTTATACTTGTATATAAACTCTACTATATATATATATATATAGTCCGGCTACTATACTATTAATAGTACCAAGTTATTGGTGCTATCAAGTTTTCTACCCTTAGATCAAATTCTTTGATCATTTTCATCCGTTAGATTTTACTATTTCCGAACCACCTATCAAACCCAAGGGGCCCACTATCATCTCAACCACATATTTTTTAATCCAAGGGTTAAAAACTTAATAGCACCAATAACTTGGTACTATTAATAGTATTTCAGCCTAGCTATATATATATATATATATATATATATATATATATATATATATATAGAGAGAGAGAGAGAGAGAGAGAGAGAGAGAGAGAGATGGAGCTAGTCCGGCTAGAATACTATCGATAGCACCAAGCAATTGGTGCTATCAAGTTTTTAGCCGTTGAAGGAAAATATATGCGGTTGGGATTATAGTGGTCCCCTAAAATTTTTACTATTCAACCAACCACCTAGTAAATCCTAGAGAACCACTATCATCTTAACCACACATCCTTTAATCCAAAGGCTAAAAACTTGATAGCACCAATGGCACATTGGTGCCATTGGTGCTATCGATAGTATTCCAGGCTAATTATATATATATATATATATATATATATACACACATATATATATATATATATTAGGCTACTATATTATTAATAGCACCAAGTTATTGATACTATTAAGTTTTAATTCGGTCATTGGATAAAGAGATGTATGGTTAGAAAAATACTGGCCCTCTAGCATTTAGTGGACGGTTGGTAAAATATGATGATCTAAGAAGTGAAAATGGTCAAAGTGATAGATTTAACGACGAAAAATTTGATAGCACCAAATACTTGGTGCTATTGATAGTATACTAGCCGAACTCTATATAATTATATATCTTACAAATTTATACTATTCGAATTTCAGATCAATCCAAATGTAAAGAGATTAATAATTTGTCAATTTCAATTATAAAATTAAGATTCTAATTTTCTAATTTTTTTAAAAATAATTTCACCCAATAATAAGATTAATAATTTAACTTATTGTTCACGAGTCAACTCGTGTTCGGTTCGTTAATAACCAAGCCGAATACGAGTTGAATTTTTTAACTTGATATTTTAATAAATTAGCTCATGGTTTCCTCGTTAACAAATGACAACTCTAGTTACACTCCTAGGTTGCATTTGGTTCGAAAACTAAATTCTCAAAGGTAATTTTTATTATTTTCGGAGATATCCTAATATAAGTTGGAATAATAATAAATTTGTATTTAAATATATTCAGGAATATTCTAGAGAATATCCTAAGTAGCGTTTGGATAAAAAGTCTTGAGCAATGTCTGAATATATTTTTTAAAAATAATAATTAATTTATATTAGTGTATTTTATATAATATTATTTATATACTAATTTATAATATAATACTTTATGTAATAATTTAATTTATATTAGTATATTTAATTTATTTTATACAACACTTTATTTTATGTAATAATTTATTTTATATAATTTATTTATAATATATGTAATGAATAAAATATAATATTAGTAATATCTTTATAATGTTATTTAATAATATTATAAATTTTAATATAAATTTAAAAGAAATATATAATATGTAAAACATAATTTAACATATATAATACTTAATATAAAATGAAATAATTAAATATTACTATATAAATAATAAAACTTAATAAAAAAAATAATATATAACTTTAATTAATTTATATTATATAATAAGATTTAAGTATAAATATATTATTATAAAAATAATATTTATACTAATATATTTGTTTATATATATTTATTTATCTTATAAAATAAAAAGAAGAATAAAGTTGTTATTATTTTTTTTAGAAACATTTTTAACGGACTGTTTCAGAACAATCCTAATTTGGTCGTGTTTGGTTCAAAATAAGAAATAAAATTGGAATGGATAGGAATCAGAAATGAAACGATAAAACATGTTTCATTCAGATTAACAATCAAAATTAGTATGATTGATTTTTACTTTCAATATTTAAAAAATTTTAATTATTAAAAATAATTAAAATATAAAATATAAAAATAATTTAAAATTGAGTTTGCACCTCAAAACATAAAATTAAATTTATAATTTAAATTCAAACTAAAGGTTAAATATTAAAAATTTACATCAAAATATTAAAATGATAAATCAAAATTTTAAATATAAATTTTTTAAAAAATTAAAATATAAAATTTAAAATTGCGTAGATAATTCAAAATATAAAAATAATTTTTGATTTGATTCAAATTCATACTTATAATTAAATTTAAATTTAAATTCATAGATCAAATTCATAATGTTTGATTGAATTTATATTTAATTTAATTTCTAAAACAAAATCTAGAATTTAAAATTTAATTTCCAAATTTAAATTTATATTTTAATTAAAAATTAAATTAAATTTTAAATTAAAATATATAAAATATAATTGACATATTTTTGTTAAATGCATTCTTTTCGTCTAAATTCAACTTCTCATTTACCAAAAAATCAGAATCGAAATAAAATTTTCGTATATTAAATACGTATAAACGAATTCATGCAGTCCAATTTTGATTTCTGAATAAAAATAAAGGCGAACCAAACAAACTCTTTGATTCGTAGTTTGATTACAAACAAAAGATCGAATATGTCTTCTTATTATGAATTATTCTCCCTACCGAACGTTTCGGATTGCGATTCGTGAGTAAAAAATATATGAAAAAAACTAAATGTACATCCCAAAAGGGGTGTATATCTATCTTACATCCCACCCATTTAAGGATGGGGTAAATTTCATCCATCACTTGAAGTGATGGGTGAAAAAGTCTCCACCCTTGAAGAGAAGTGCTTGATGTACACCCCCAAATGGGGTGTACATCCTACACCCACCCATCCTAGGATGGGTATTCATCCACTCGTCACTCGATGTGACGAGTAGAATTCACCCATCTCTAGAATGAGGTGCGTGTAAGATATACACCCCATTTGGAATGTACATCTAGCATTTTTCATATTCTAAATATTCTCCATACTATGAATATAATAATTATAATTTTTATTTTTCATACAAGACATAGCACGGCACATCATGATCCAATGGGCACCTCTAAAAGCTGAAAATTTATGGATATGATTATAAGTTTTGTAATTTTTCGAAACGAGTCAAAATTTAAAAGTGATTAGAAAAAAAATCATATAAATTAATAATTTGTTTCTGTATCAGAAAGTTACCGAATATGATTTGAAATTTTACTGTTCAGCTCGAATTTGATTTTAGATTCAAATTTGAATATCAAATAAAAAATATATTTGAATTCAAATTCGGATTCAATAGAATTTCAATACATAACAATTTTTTAGAAAAAGGAAATTTCTTAGTTTTTATTTTATTTTTCTAAGTCTTGATAAATTTTAAAAAACTTAAATATTTATTCCCAAATTTTTTAAATTTTAATTTAGATATTCATTAAATATCTAATAAGTATTTATTTCTATTCGTTCAACTTTTATTTTTGAACTGATTATAAATTTGATTTTTATAGAAAACTAATGATAGGGATATCAAGTGAGTAAGATTTGATCCACATCAGATCAATTTTCATTCCTAAGGAAGAATCTAATAAAAGTAAAAAAATGGATTGAAAAATATTTGATCAGCGATATTTAAATCAAAAATTAGTTCACCAGTCTGAGCTGTCAGGCGAAGCAGACAGACAAGCTACCCAATAAATAAAGGGGCAATTGCCTATATATCCCTATTAAGTTTCTAATTTTTATATTTATCTCTCAAAAAATTTGCTCTCTAATATATCCTTCTAAAAATTTAAATTCTTTCAAATATACCCTCAAAATAGAAATATATCAGAAAAAAGATAAAACATATTAGGGGTATATTGAAAAAAAAAAAATAAAAATAATAAATCAGATATTTCATCATATTTCAGAAGTACACAAGGTAATTATCCTATAAATAAATTTAAATGTACCCCCTGCTGCTGCCCACCTCCCATTAGACCTTTCACAATTATGATGACAAGAATACAACTCTCACTCTGACTCTCACTCTCACTCTCAGTCTCTGTCTCTGTCTTGTCTGTCCGTCTGTCTCTCACTCTTGCCTAAGAGCAATGCTACATGTACACTCCGAAGGGGTGTACATCATACACCTCTACCATTTTAATGGTGGCGATATTTTTTACGGGTCACATCAAGTGACCCATCATCACACCCTCATCCTTAGATAGGTGGGGTGTATGATGTACACCCCAAAAAGGGTGTACACATAGTATTTTCCCTTGCCTAATGCGATGTTATAATATTTTTTTAAAATATTTTAAAAAATATTATAATCGACTAAATAATTTTATTAAAAATATTTGACTAAAATATTTCCTGTAGTCTGCGAATTCAAAAAAAAGTTAAAATTTATAGTAAAAAATTTATTATTTTTTTAAAAAATAATAAATAATTTATTGTTTTTTATAATTTTTTATCAAGTGATAATTTTTTTATCATTTTTTTAAAATCGATGAATAAGTCGTTATTTTTTAAAACAATTCGTACTTTATTACTGACTTTCTAAATCGTAAATTTTAAATTCTTAAAAACGATAACCGAATTAGAAGGACAAATTATTCGCTATTATTATTATTATTTATTTATTTATTTATTTATTTATTTTTTTAAAGACGGTAAATAATTTATCATTTTTTTTAAAAAAAAAAAAATTCGCCCCACACTAATTTGACAAAATTAGAGTTACTTGGGCAAACATTTTTTTAACATTTAGTCAATTATAATATTTTTTAGGAGGGCAATGCTACTTGTGCACTCCCTTTAGAGCATACATTATATATCCTATCCATCCAAGGAATAAGATGTTCTTCACTGGTTGTCACGTGAGCCAGTGATGATTATTTTTATGTTCTTTTTTATATTTTTTATCATTTCTAAATAAAAACAAAAGGACAAGCTTGTGGATATAAATACAATAATTTAATTATCATATTTAAATACGGTAATTAAATTATTATGTTCAACTTAAAAATACCAACGGAATGCTCTGGTGGTAAGAAGAAGAGTAAATATAAAAAAAAATAAAAATAAAAATAAATAAATAAATAAATAAATAAATAAATACTACTCCCTTTTTTTAAAAAAAAACTAAAAGTCAAAAAGAGAATAATAAACTTGAGGCATATTGGATGAGTGCATATTTGAAGAGATTATAATTTGGTATTACTTTTCCAATATTTAAATTATAAATTTTTTTCCTAATATAAATTAACAAAATAAAAGTGCAATATTTGGAGAAATTTATAAAACAGTATTTTTTATGAGCAGGAGACGGTCTTATCAATTATGCATCATCTATACTGCACAAAGTTTAAAGCAGCAAATAAATCTTCTATTCTATTCTTATTTTATATATTATTATATTTTTATAAAGGATGGTTAATTCGGTCAATTCAAGGCCTTTAATTAATTAAATTAAAAGAGCGACGTGTTCCCTCCTACCTCTTCCTCTATGTATCAGATCTCTTAAATAAATATCGTATGCATAAATAATTATTAATATTTTTAGATTAAAATATAATTTAATAATATAATCTGCATATTTAAAATCCAACGGCACGAATTTATTGAAATAAAGTACCAATGGTATAAAGTTTACATCCCGAAATAATTTCTCCTCCCAATCTACTCAGCTATAAAAATATACAAATTTATCTTCACTCGTCTATAAATATTAGGGGTGTCAACGAGCCGAACACGAGCGAGCTGAGATCGGCTCGTTTAATAAACGAGCCGAACGAATTGGCTCGCGAACAACAAGTTTGATTTTCATTCCTACTATTAGGTGTAAAGTTAAAAAAAAATTAAAAACTTAAAATTTTTAATCTAATAATTAAAATTCATAAAAAAATGATAGTCTAAAATTTAAATAGCAAAATATATATATATATATATATATATATATATATATATATATATATATATATATATATATATATATATATATATATATATATATATATATATATATATATATATATATATATATATATATATATATATATATATATGAGCTACTATGCTTGTAAAAGTATAAAATAATTTTTGCTTGTGAGTTTTTTACTATTGGATGTAAGAATGTGCGGTTAGGATGATGGTGGGTCCCATGAGTTTAGTGGTGGTTGGTGGAATAGTATGATCTAAGGGGTAGAATTAATCAAAGGGTTAGATCTAACGGTAGAAATTTACAAGCACCAATTGTTTGGTGCTTGTACAAGCACAGTAGCCGGACTCTCTCTATATATATATTCGAGCTGTTATCGAGTCGAACACGAGCGAGCCGACCCCAGTTCGTGTTCGGCTCATTTATTAAACGAGTTAAAAAATTCGGCTTGTATTCGGCTCGTTTACTAAACGAGCGATCCGATCTTGAGCTCATTTCGAGCCGAACACGAGCTGGCTCGCGAACAACGAGTTAGATTGCCACCCCTAATAAATATTATATTAAAATTTAAATATAATTTCATAAATACAATCTTTACTATATAAAAGTTTCTGTATAAAAATTATCAAGATTTAAATTTTTATATTTGGAGTTTTAAATATAAGATGCAGAAAATTTTATTTTATACACCCGGTGTACGAAACAGTATCTTTCCCTTTAATACAGATAAAAATATATAGAAATTGCTCAACTATAATTTTTTTTAGTTCAGACCCACTCAAATTCTACTTTTTTTCTTCTTTTTTGGGCTTTTTTTGAAAATGACCCTATCAAAATTTAAATTTTTAAAAATGGCCCTGCAAAATTTAAATTTGCAAAAATGGCCCTCTTCTTGCCACGTCAGCGGCCACGTCAGCCCGGTCCGCCACGTCAGCGAGCCACAGCCGCGGGTGTGCCCGGTGCGTTTTAGTGAAACACGCAGGCTGAGCCTGCGTGTTTAGAACACGCAGGCTCAGCCTGCGTGTTCTAAACACGCAGACTTAGTCTGCGTGTTCTAAACACGCAGGCTCGGCCTGCGTGTTCTAAACACGCAGGCTGAGTCTGCGTGTTCTAAACACGCAGGCTCAGTCTGCGTGTTCTAAACACGCAGGTTGACCCTGCGTGTTCTTCACTCCACTACCAGGGTGCTCAATTCTTGCGCCGCGAACTCACTTTTCACCCCGGGAGCTTCCGCCAAAGTCTGAAACCACCCGAACCACACTGTAAATATAAAATACACATGATGCAAGAATTTTTAATTTTTTCTGTAAATACCTGGGGAGTCAATGCTCGATGTAGAATACTGGTGGATTTTTTTATTTTAAAAGCTAACAATGAGAAATATCGAGGAAGGTCACAATATGATTGCTCCCAACTACCGTATATAATTTGCAAGGCTTTATTCCGTGCCCGCCAAGCCTTGCTATATGAAATGGTGACGTGAAAATCACTCTGAACTCTGGTTTGAACTTCTGTAGGGCTCATAGCAAGCCTTGCCTTCACTGTGGGTAGTATATGTTCACATATAAACGAAGATGTACAATTCCTATGCATTGTATTCAAAATAGGAATCATGCATGTATGTGGTCCCGCATAAGTCTTTACTTTAAAATGTGTTGAACCTTTAGGTCGAGAGGCATGTAATCTCCATGGGCATGAATTGACCAAACATCTCACAGTATATCTAGTTGTGTTTGATTTAACAACTCTCAGTTGCACATTATGTAGAATGTGCCATCGATCCAAAGCATTCACCAAGGACGTCTTGTCAGAATATACCCGATCTTTCCATTGATCATCACTCGGAGGACCTTGATAAATGTTTTGATCAACAACGGTTTGGTGAATTACTTCATTGCCCAGTAAAAAACGCTGTCGGTGATCTTCAAATTCTTCAAATTCTACCGGATCCTCGACATCATCGTTGTTTGCAAATGAATTTTCAATCCATTCAATCCCTTCATCTTGAATGGCGCATGCGAGAGAATTCAAACCGCCATCATGTCCAACATCAATAGATTGTGGGATACCATCACTATCATCATCTGTTGAGTCCATATCAGTTTCACTTACATGCTCATCGTCACTGCTATTTATTTGCTCATTATCACTTTCTATTACTTCCTCATTTTCATTTATATTTCTCAACTCTACATCAGCGACGTGTCGATTGCTAGATGATGGACCCTCATATAGATTATGATGTATAGTTGATCTGCAATGGTATTTATGATTAACTATTCGAATCTATTGAGATAATATATGTAATTAAATCATATAATCACTTACCGCTCATCAACTCCACCGAATAAAGATGGATCCACAGTAATATATGGTAATGATGTACTCACTGGCACATATGGGACTTCAGACGCTCTGCAAGACTTATACAATGTACATTATCCATTTTCCGCACCTATACTATTAAAGGACAAAGATTGAAATTGAAAATTCCTAAATTTTCATACCTTGATGTACGAATTCGTTCAAGATCGACATAATCTCTTTGGTAAACAGAGGTTGGACGGTGACGTGTAGTCAACACTTGCTTCTCTACGTATACTTTCATGCAACCATGAAATGGGAAAAAACTCATCACGCCTACAAGGCCATGATCACTTGATATGTCAAATAATTCCCATTCATTAGGTCCCATTGGACATCGAACTGTTATGCGTATACGGAACTCCGCTCGATCATAATTAGTGACCTTGTATATTTCTGCTTCGAAATCCCGAAATGTGATGTCGCGGCGAATTCCGATCAGTTCTTTATAGCCACCAATGTATTGTGGTATATTATTGTTCACGACTAAATTTCCGTCCCAATGAATAGAAAACGGAACACATTCACCAGACATACTGACGTACTAAAAATAACAATAAATAATATAACATTCGTCAGTTTGATGACTACTCTAGTTCGACAAATTAAAATCACTATTTTGAGCTTGACAATAAAAGAATTTATAAACTTTGTTATTTTTAATAATAATCATAGTGAATCACTATCTGTCCTTACAAGTTTATTTTTCAAAATTGTCCTTGCAAGTTTTATTTACTATTTTTGATGAAAATTTAGTTGTATTATGAAATTATTCATGTTTTGGAACTTGCTATTCATGAAATTAATCATCTAAGGTATTATGAAATTATTCATGTTTTGGAACTTGCGAGACCTTTTGGCAATTAGGGCCCAAAAGCTTAACATTTAAAATTCGAATGTTCTAATACAAACTTCAGATATAGTTTATACTTTTAAAAGTATATAAGCCCTTTCTCTTTATATATATATTACACATTAATTTTATATAATTTATTTACATTTTATGCATATATTTTAAAATCTATATTAAAGACTTTCTCTCTCTACATTAAGCCCTTTCTCTCTCTACATTAGTATTTTAAAATCTACTATATGCACAAACAAATGCATATGATCTATATGCACAAAGCACAATTACACAATTACTATATGCACAAATTATATGCACAAAGCACAATTTTGACCTATTATACACAAAGCACAATTACAGATTTAAAAAAAAAAAAACAAAAAAAAGCCCTAAATTTTGACCTATTATATACACAAAAATTACATGAATGAGGATCATATGATCTATGAAATGCCCTAAATTACATGAATGAGGATCAAAAATTTTGAAATGCAAGTCATGAATGAGGATCAAAAATTACATGAAATGCCCTAAATTACATGAATGAGGATCAAAAATTACATGAATTTTTGATATAGCAGAGGATCAAAAATTACAAGGGAGAGAGTCTGAAGTCGGCCGCCTCTTTCACCTCCGACGACGGCCGGCGGGTGCGGCGGGTGCGGCGGGAGCGACACGGGAACGAGAGAGAGAGAGAGAGAGAGAGAGAGAGAGAGAGAGAGAGTTTAGGGATGAAGTGAGGAAGGAGGGTCGGGCTCGGCCGCGGGGGGTATAGGGTTTGATTAAACACGCAGGCTCTACCTGCGTGTTCTAAACACGCAGGTTGAGCCTGCGTGTTTAGAACACGCAGGTTGGGCCTGCGTGTTCTAAACACGCAGGTTGACCCTGCGTGTTTAGAACACGCAGGTAGAGCCTGCGTGTTTCACTAACTCACCCCCGGCGCACCGCGGCTGTGGCTCGCTGACGTGGCGGACCGGGCTGACGTGGCCGCTGACGTGGCAAGAAGAGGGCCATTTTTGCAAATTTAAATTTTGCAGGGCCATTTTTAAAAATTTAAATTTTGATAGGGTCATTTTCAAAAAAAGCCCTTCTTTTTTTTCAAATTCGATTTTTGTACTAAGTTAAATTAAAATGAGCAAATATAATTAAACTGATTAAATCTAGTAAAATTATCAATAAATTTGATAAAATTACTTAAGTCCAAAAATTAAAGTTCAGAATTTCTTTTTTGTAAAAAATGTGTGAAGACCCCCTCAACTATAGGACGCATTGAAATAGCTCCCTCAAATTTATCTTTTTAATTAATTTTTTTATAATTTTTGATTTTTTTTTATGATTAATGTTAGTTAATTAAACAAATATAAAAAAATTTGATCAAATTCAATAATTATAATTATATATTATGAAATAAAATTATACAACAAATAACTAACCGTTTATATATCTATTAAATTTACTAAATTTTTACTTCATATAAAATTATTTTAATAGTTTTTTCCCTAATTTATTTTTCACATATGCTTTTATAAAATAATTTAATTAGCAATAAGTTTTTATAAAAAATTACGTGGCACGTAAACCAATTTCATCATAAATTATTTTTTTAATAATTAAATAATTAAAATATTAAAATATTAATTAAAATTAAAATTTATTATTAAAATATTTTATTTTTGCACATCGCTTGCGGATCGTTCAAAACTAATTTATACCGCGCATAAACCAATTTAAATTATTTTAACTAATAAATTATTGTTTAAAATTTATTTAATTAATAATAAAAATAATTTAAACTTTTTAAAAAATTTATTAAAATTTATTATTAAAATATTTTTTATCCGCACGCATTCACTGATCCAATTCATTATTTGTGGCCTCTTTTTGTTATCTTTTATACCACTAATTTGGTATTATTAGTTTTTTTTAGCCGAAGAAGATAAAATTACAAGGTGAAAATACAATTATCAAACTGTCACGCTCCGAGTTTTGAAAAGCAGGCTAAATTTTTTTTTTTTTTTTTTAAATCAGAGTTTGAAAACAGCTAAGACGCGACAGACCGCCACATATATAGAAAATTCTCAATTCCCTCATTGGAATTGAGCCTTTCCTATACATGCACGGCTAAGCTTTTGCAATAATATCAGAGTAACTAAACTACATATAACTAAACAATTAAATTACATAAGGTTATGATTACAACTCTTTTACATAATTTGCGGAATAATTAAAAGTAGCGGCTGACATGGGTCGATTGCTAATACGGAACCTCACCAACACATCCCGACATCCCAACACCCGAAAGACCTGAAAAACAGTCACCCAAGGAGTGTGAGATACATCGACAGTGTATCCCAGTGGGCACGACGAGCCGAGAAATAGCTAATCGTACCTACTGGATACAATAATCTGCGGATAGTAAATAGATCGATAGGTAAAGCTGAATAATCAATAAATCACGATATAACTGAGCAGATATGGATACAGAAATATCAGAATCAATCATGGTGATAATCAAATATAACTGAGCAGAAGTAAGTACTGAAATAAAGCATGCTAGTACATGGAAGTATATAAGCTATGCATCAATCAAAGGACAGCAACTACCCAATCATATGCCACTATTGGTCTCACAGAACCTCAGGCAAAGATATCAAAGCAGAACCAACCACAACCATACTGGATTCCACCTAGCCGAGCTGAACAGCAACCCCGTACCATTGATATAGCCAAGAGGATCCTCGTACCAAACGGTACAGCCGAGAGTTTCCTCATATCGGTACAGCCAAGGGGCTCCCCGTACCCAGTGATACAGCAAGAGGGGATAGCTCACGGATCAACCAGACCCTTTACCGGTAAAGAACGCAATGTGCGTGATCAATCCCACAGCGTACGCGAGTGAACAACAGGTGCACAGAGAGAGAGAGAGAGAGAGAGAGAGAGAGAGTAGAGTTTACATACTTTCAAAAGTACAAACCCAATATGCTTATGAATTTTTTACCATTGAATTTGCATTGAGATTTGTACTATTGTAAAATCAACTAAAGAGAAAAAGAAAAAGTAAATAACATAAATCTCAATAAAAATCCAATGGTAAAAAATTCATAAGTATATCTGGACTTGTGCTTTTAAAAATATATAAGCATCTCTTTCTCTTTCTCTCTCTCTACATATACATATATATATATATATATATATATATATATATATATATATATATATATATATATACTGCATATAATAATAAAAATAATAAATTCAGATAGCAACTTTTGAAAGATTATGAGTGTAAGAATCTTTGCCAGCAGAATGCGTACATAAAATTTACAAATTAAATAATAATTTTTATAGGACTAGCTACAAATTATGGCTTGTTTAATTGTTTCACCAAAATTGAAGTTCAGGTTGAAGTAGACGAACACGCGTCCCAAATTCAGGAAATATGGATGATCAAAACATCAATAAAGTTTCTAAAATAGCTTCAATGGAATGCACTCGACAAGCGCGACGATCCATTTTGTGCCGGAACAATCGAATGAATTAATAGCTTGTCTAATGTAACACCAGTGGTAAGTTAAAAATTACAAATATGCATGTTGCAGTAGTGTACAACAAAATGGAACAACATCGAAGAATTCGAAGAATCTAATTTTAAAAAAAAAGAAAAGAAAGAAGCTACAATAGAATGGTGCAAATAATAATACAATGATCAACTATTTCTCTCATCCATCGATCAGTGGGTGTATTTCGGAGCATCGTGTAACTGCAGTGAGGAAATGCTTCCTCCTGGGAAATAAATTCCTTCAAGTCAATAAGGTTTGCTATGCTTGTTCTCTCTTGAGTTGTACCTTCAATTTTTTACCACCTAATTGGAACCCGTTCATTCTGTTGATCGCCATCTGGGCGGCTGCGGGAGAATCGTAACTTACAAAACCTGGACGTCAGATGGAGACCAACTGACTAAAATTCAGCATGAGAGAGAGAGAGAGAGAGAGAGAGAGAGAGAGAGAGAGAGAGAGAGATGCATACCGAAGCATTTACTAATTCCGGTGGCTTTGTCTACGAAAACTTTAGCACTCAAAACCCTACCAAACCCCCGAAAGGCGTCTGCAAGCTCTTGATCACCAAATTCTTGAGGGATGTGATAAATAAATAAATTAGCTCCAGGAGGACCTATATCAGTTATAATTAAACAACCCATCAGAGAGGACGACCAACAAATTTTTTGCTGCAGCTATTGATATCCGGGCAAAAAATCTGAGACTTCAGAAACCCCCTTGTCGTTTAGGTGGATTTCATTTTAACAACCCGTGGTTCAAAAATGCAACGTTTTGCCACCCTTTGGTTGCTATTTCCTTGTAATTACAAAGGCCTCAACTGTTAAAACTAATTTGACAATCACATGACTCGGCTATCAACAAGAAAAATCACTGAGATTAAGGCTTAGTTTGATAATGTGGTAGCTAAAAGCAATATGTTTATACTATGGAAGGTCCAAAAATTTCAAAAGCGATTCCAATCTTCTTTTTTTTTTTTTTTTTTTTTTTTTTACACTACATGCTTCTCCTTTAGCAGTTGCAACTGCAATTTTAAAGTATTGGAAAAGGAAAGATTATGAGCATTTTTTTATTTTTTGGCCCTTCCATAATTCAAAAAAAAAATGATGCTTTTAGCCACCACGTTATCAAACTAAGCCTAAGAAATTAAATCCCTATTTGCGACGATTTAATGAGTCACTGCACTGACTTTCGAAGGTATTTGAATGACAGAGACCTTAAAAGAAATCAAAACAACCAATAGACATGATGGAAAAGTGCTACGCTTTGAACCAACGGGTGATAAAGTGAAACCAAGCTACCAAACATGTGGGATTTTAATTTTTCTTTTTTTTTTTCCTTTTTTTTTTTTTTTTTTTTTTTTTCTATTTTAACAAAAGAATAGCCAAAAGAAGCAACAATCAACCTTCTATTTGACCCCCCGAGCTCGTACTGGCGCCTGAGGCTGACGCTGAATTAGCATTCATGCTTACAGTTTTGTCTGAACTGTGGGAATCACCCAAAGGTCTATTGTTAATAAAACCACCTGGATACGATACAGGGTATTGACCTGACATAGCAGGATAAGGTGAGCCTGTATATCCAGCAGACTGAATTGAAGCGAAAGTTCTAGGAAGTGTGCCTGGGGAAAGCTCGGGACTGAGCCCACGCAGAGAGTTCCCTTGATTAACAGGTGGAACCATGTTGTGATAGGCAGCTTGATTTTGCATTGAAGCTAAAGGGTACTGCACAATCCCGTAAGTTCCAGTTGGCTGGGAAGATCAGCACAATCGTTAGAAAGATAGGGGAAAATCAGTACTATCGTTAGAAAGATAGAAGTATCGAGATGAAAAGAGAAGAATTATAGGTGGAGTTTGATATCATACAAGGACGGTATTTGAAAAAGAAAATTTAGAGCCTGTAACATGCAACATCTGCAATAGGCATGCGTAACAAATCTCTAAGCACAAGCCTGAGGGTTGCAATGATTTTACAAAATTAGATTTTAATTTGGGTTAAACTACAATAACCATCTCAACTCTCCCTCTGCATTTTCAACTGCTTCAATTCCAACCTTGCCTTTTACTCGTCTCGAAAAGGCCCAAAATTTTGGGTGGTTTTTTAACTCCAATGCAAAATTACACGAAAGAAGCTGGCTAAGTGGCAAATAAACTACCAATTTCGACAACTCTAGTAGGGAAGCAGATCTTTTTCTTAACATCCACTAGTTTTTACTGTAATGCAGTTACTATGGAACCTAGTAGCCATGTGCTTCACTCCCCGACCTAACAAATCATTAGCTAGACATCATGACAGAGCAAGTCAAATTCAATAAAAGAAATTCATCATATGGTGCATAATAACTATTTTGTGTTGCTTTGGTTTTAGCACTTCAAACTGAGCAGGTATAACTAGCATAGGAAAGGGGTCCAACCTGATAACCGAACCCATTATATGAAGGCATATATCCCATTGGTAAAGCTCCAAATAGTGAAGGCTGCTGCATTGAATTCGCGGTTGCAATATTAGAGGCCTGAGATTGAGCTTTTTGTGCCCTTCGTGCTTGCCTTTCCTTTTCCGTGTCAGCCCATTTAACAACCAAAGGCACACTCGAACCCTAAACAGATGATGACAGGTTGAAAAATGTGTACAAAATTCACGTAATTAGTAAAATTGAGCAACACAATTTAAAGCAGGCTGTATCTTACTCAGGATAAGCTATAATGTGACATAAATCAAGCTAATATCTAAGGCCTCGTTTGGAATGGGAATGGAACCGGGAATAAGGGGTTTATCCCTCTTATTCTACCAAACACACCAAGAATTATTCAGTACAGTAGTTCTAGTACAAGCAGAATAAGCTGGAACAACAGTTCTTACCTATTATTTTATAATTTTTTTTTTTTACCAAACTATTCCTCCTCCCCTCCTTTTTCTCTTCCCAATACACTCTCATCATCACAAATCCCTCTCTCTCCTTTCTCTTTTTTCCTTTCCAATACACTCTCATCATCACAAATCCCTCTCTCTCTCTTTCTTTTCCTTCCCAATACACTCTCATTATCACAACCTCTTTATTCTTCTTATTCCTCATTCTCATACCAAACACAAAATCTCTTATCCCTGGAATCGAACCAAACGCTTTTTCGCTCTTGTTCCGTACTTTATACCTATCCCCAGAATAACTAGTTCTGGCTTATTCCGTTACCAAACGATACCTAAGAGACTCAAATAGTTTAAATAAAGTTTTACGGAACAGATATTGCAGATCCTCAGGATCAAATCAGCCTCGTGGGATCATTGACCACATGATGCATTTCTTACAGGAAGGCAATGTCTACTAATTCCTATAGGCATAATCATTTACATAAAGCCTCAAAATTGCAATATTTGTCCCTATCAACTCTAATTGGAGGCATTCGTCCTCAATGCACGAGCAAATGCATGTATTACACAGATATCCTGGTTCGGTCCAGCATAAATAGAAAGTGACACAACAGCTACCATACTGTACCTACAAGAAATTAGATGATTCTTATTCTGCATGTTCCTAGCCACTGTCATACGACAATGCTTCTGTTTTATGATTATCCCACATTTGGCTAAACCAAGATTTCAGCCAATGATTAAAACATGCAGTTATCAAGAACTTTTCCTACAGGTAGAGAAAAAGACAAATTTGAGGTTCATTGAAAAAATTCATAAATTTGTACTCCTGGCTGAAGAATCTAAATTTAATGTTTTGAAGAAGTGGTTCTAAAATACTGACAGAAGTCAGACAAGAGTTACTGCCTATGTAAACTTGAAGATTATTTAAGTGAGCAATTCACCTCTGTGGCCAAAATTTGGCTCATGCAGCCGAGAGGAGCAATTCTACAGTTCCTGTAGGCATGAGAAAGATTATAGAAGAAGAAAGGAAAGATGATAGTTTTTCGTCAAAGAGTTTCCTTCCTATAGAGTTACCAATTATCAGTTCATGCTTTAGATATTTCTTCTGAGTTTTGATGATAGTGATGTCATATTTGGCACCGCACCTTAAGCAAATCTGTTATTCCAAATTCTACACAACAACTCAAACCATTTCAACTACCATTCTAATTTGTTAATTTTATATTGCTCGTAAACATTTTTCAAATGAACAGGAATTTCATGGATAGGAACAACATTTATGAGGGACTTGGCTGTGTCTGGAGAAATGATGCTCAAGATCCCACAGAACTTTGTTACCTGATATAAATGTACTTTCTAGAAAAATTAGTAGGTATAAGGAATTTGGAATAAGGAGCATGCCGAGTTATCCTTTTCATAAGATCTGCTTCAACAACTTCTTTGTTGATTCTTCTTCTGGAATCTTCTCTAAATAAAGTGTCAATTCAATCAATATAAGTAGCTTACATGTTACCTCTACAATGCCAATGGTATAATATGAATCAGACACTTGTAAATGTTATCTTAAACAAAATCTCCTAACCCTAGTTTTGCAATACATGGGTTTGATCACTTCTATAAGACCGATAAGCAAGTGAAACTCATCATTCAATGTTCCCATGATAATGCATAGGGGGTCCAGCCACATATATAAATGCGATCAAAGAGGCTCTATGGAAACTTAAAATATATGAACAAATATTCTCCAAAGTAGGAATTAGAGTTTGACTTTGATATAAAAATGAACATGACAAGGAAATCTATAGTGATGATTTCTGGCACAGCTTGCTGTTATTGCTAAGGGGTGATTGTTCTCATATTCGTAATGTGTGTCTCATTTGCAACTAGCTGTGACTTCGTCAACCAGATAGCTAGCAGTTTGGTCTACTCGGAAGTAAAGCTCAAGATCGATTTCCACATACCTGGTTTATTCTTTATTGATCATTTTCTTGCTCAAGATGTCAACTAACTCGCCGAGTTCTTCATATAAACAAAAACAATCTCATTTTAAATTTTGTGATCATGCGTATGTAGCCTATACATGCGATGTAAAACTCAAAATTTCCTGAACTGGTCCCATTAAGTGCACACCAGTGACAGACCGACAAGCCATACTAGGAAAGAGTAAAAAAGACCACTTAAGTAGCTATGAATGTCGCACAACACCTTAACCATCTAATCCAATCAAAAAAGCCATCTGGCACCATGATTATATTCCAGTAATGCAAGCACTACTGGTAAAGACCGATGCGTCCTGAGCAGCTGTCATTAACTTCGCCTGATTAGAAAAAAATATCTTGAAAAAATGGAGTACAATTGTTCCACATTAAGGGCTTGTTTGGTTCACCTATTTTAGACTCTGGATCGGAATGAGATTCACTGATGCCGATTATTGTTGTTTGTTTTACAGAAAACGGATTACGATTCTCATTCCACTCTAGAATGGAAATGGCCCAATTTATTTATGGTCAAATCCAGCTTTCAAATGGATTCTGATTCTCATTCCACTCTAGAATGGAAATGGCCCAATCTATATATGGTCAAATCTGGCTTTGAATCCTGGATTGGCCCATTCCTGAGTAACCTAATCAAAGCCCTCTCTAACACTACCCTTCCCTCCTTTCCCTTCACTACTCTCCTCTCCCTTAACCAAAACCCTATTCCAAAATCCTAGGTACCCAATTGTCCATTTCGATTTTCATTCCAATAATGAACCAAACATCTTTAGATGATTCATTATTCCATTTTTCATTCCAATGCAATTCAATTCTATTTCCCATTCCCATTCCAGTCATACCCTAAGTATAAAAAGAGGGAAAAGAATAAACATAGTTTATCAATATCACCAGAGAAGTTCTAGAGTTGAGAAGAAACAAACCTCCATTCTGTATTTCCCATTTAAAAACTCAATGGCTGCCAAAGCTTGTTCTTTAGTTTCGTACTTCAAAAAGGCACATCCAGCTGTATCAAAAATAACAAAAGGAATAATTGCTACATAAAATTGGAAAAACTGATCCACACAAGCAATCTAAATTTTCATGTGAATTTACCAAGTCAATACCAAGTTTAGGAGGAAAGTGTACCTTTGTTTGTTTGGTGTGAACCTTTAAGTATTTGCAAGTCTTTAAGGATACCATATCTTGAAAATAAATCAGAAACATCGTCCTCAGTTATGTTCTTTGGAAGCATACCGATGAAAAGCTTGTGTTCTGTATTAGAAGATGAAGTGAATAAGAGATGTACGACTAAAGCCATACCTAAAATGGTGAGCAATTTCTGAACAAAAAGAAAGCACAAAAGTACGCAATCAAGACAAAGAATAATGTCGTGTTGTTAGAAAATGAAGATATTCTATCAATTTGAATAAATCGTACCTAATCTTTCTAGCTCGCCATCTGCATACTTCACTTGCAACGGACTGGATGCCTGAGTGGAACAGATTAGAACCACCTTCAATCATGACTACAGAGCACGTCAAAGCCTAATGCAGAGATCTACCTTCATATGTTACAGCCTACGATAACATAGGGTTCAACGAGGAATTCGAGACCTATTATGATGGCATAGTGCGCAACAACAACAAAAATATGAGCTCGCCCATGCTATTTATCAATTAATTTGCATGATTCACACGCACCTTCTCTCATTTGCCGAGGTTAAGAAATAAGCTTTCGTGATGTAACTTTTCGATTTTGAACAAGATAATTTAACAGGATTGAGATTACGCACCAAGCATAGGAACACATAGTATATAAAACAATCATTCTTAGCAAAATCATTTCCAGAAGCTAATTTATCTAGTAATAGAGATGCAGCCCCGATCATCCTTTCCCTATTCGGACGATACCGAGACAATGCACTGTCGCAGTCACGACGACTAATTACGACCGCATCCGGTTTTCGGTTATCACTCTCATAAACATATTTCAAAACATTTCTCGGAGCTAATCATTGGGTTAATTCGATTCCACTGAACTAGTGAGTGAATAATTGCACTTGAGAAGTGTTCTTTCGCTGTTTCCTCCTCCTCCTAATTCCGATTTTCTCTTAAAAAAAAAAAAAAAGAAAAAAAGAAAAGAAAAAAACAAAATGCAGTACTAATTCTACGCCATTTTGACCAAACCCTTGCGGCGAGATCTCGGAAAAGTAGCACTGATCCCGCATTACAGAACAGAGGAAAAAGAAATGCATGCAGATCTAAGAGAAGCAAAGATGAACACGTACCCCGGGCAGCGTGCGCTTGTTGTGGTAGGCGCTCACCGCCTTGTCGGCCTCGGCCCGCGAGGGGCAGATCAAGAAGCAGCACCCTGCGCAAGCAATGGCGTGAAGCTTTTTCCAACATTTTGCGGGATCGGCGTGAGGGATCGAGAGAGAGAGAGGGGAAGAGGAGGAGGAGGAGGAGACCTCGGGAGGTTTTGGTGGCCTTGTCCTTGATGATGTTGACCTCGTCGACGCGCGCCACCTCCGCGAACATGGCGAGGAGCTGCGGCTCCGTCATGTGCTTCGGCACCTGCCCCACGAACAGCTTCACGCTCTCTCTCCCCCGCTCCGTCGCCGCCGCCGCCGCCGCCGCTTCCTCTCCGCCTCCACCGCCGTCGCCTCCGCCGCCGCACGCGGCTGAGCCGCCGCCCTTGTCGCCCCCCTCCGCCATTGACGAGCTCGAGCACTCTCTCTCTCTCTCTCTCTCTCTCTCTCTCTCGTGATCTCGTTAATGGCGCTGTTTTAGATTTCTTTTTTTTATTCTCTCTCCTCCTCTTCGTCTTCTTTCTCTGGTTGGTGCTCCTGTTTTTTTTTTTGGTTAGTTATAACATGTAATTAATTGTTTAGGTTAATTTCATACTATTATACGGGATAAGAAATATATTTTTATAAAATTTAATTTTTTATATTTATTTTTTTAAATGTTCTAAATTATTTATATGTATTTTTTTTTAAGTTTGTTGTCGTTAGTGAAATATCAATTTTCTCTTTATAAATATATTATTCTAAAAATTTTAAATTATCTTACTTTCTAATCAAGATTAAATATTTTATTTGTGATTAATTTATTTTTCTGACGAACATTGACAGTAAAAATATATATAAACAATTTAAAATTTTTGAATTGAAAAATATAAAAAAATAAATTTTATAGAAATATATTTATTATTCGATGTGCTTACAGAGAGCTGTATAAAATTGATAAGTAATTTTTCAAATGAGATATACAAGTAGCATTTTTTAAAATTTATTTGGGTGAAAGTTTATGGACAATCCCTCTCCTATACGCTATTTTGTAATAGGCTCCTAATTTATTATTATTATTTTTTATAATAAAAGGGTACATAACTTATTTGAACGTTGGCTATCTTTTTTTTCTTTTTTCTTTTTTTTTTTGAATAGTTGTAAAAATTAGATGAAATGGACTAATTAAATATGTACAGATAAATAAATGATGAATTCAAATTTTAAAATCACTATATTATTAACTAAATCAAATCAAATAAATTAAAATATTAAATAATAAAATTGAAATTTTAAAAAATTAAATAGTCAACTAAAAATCGTTCAAAGTTCATCAAAGTTTTGTATATTCTTACTTTACATTTAGGTATCGTTTGGTAACGGAATAATCAGAACTAGCTATTCTGGGGATAGGTATAAAGTACGGAATAAGAGCGAAAAAGCGTTTGGTTCGGTTCCAGGGATAAGAGATTTTGTGTTTGGTATGAGAATGAGGAATAAGAAGAATAAAGAGGTTGTGATGATGAGAGTGTATTGGGAAGGAAAAGAGAGAGAGGAGAGAGAGGGATTTGTGATGATGAGAGTGTATTGGGAAGGAAAAAAAAGAAAGGAGAGAGAGAAATTTGTGATGATGAGAGTGTATTGAAAAAAAAGAAAGGAGGAGAGGAGGGATAGTTTAAGAAAAAAAAAAATTATAAAATAATAGATAAGAACTGTTGTTCCAGCTTATTCTGCTTGTACTAGAACTACTGTACCGAATAATTCTTGGTGCGTTTGATAGAATAAGGAGGATAAACCTCTTATTCTCGGTTCTAGCCTCGAAACAAACGGTGCCTTAAGGAATGCAAATGAATTGCAAGTTGATGGAACCCTACCCAATGAACAACGAACAATCCTCCTCGAATACATTTTTACCTGCTACGAAAGTGAAGCGAGAGGTGTGGGACATTTTCTTTCCTTGATTCGTCCTGATTCTCACCGGTAGCCCGACTGAACCCACTCCCAATGAAGTGGTATATAAGGATAAAAAAATAATAAGATAAAAATTAGAATAAATTGATTATTTGGACTTCAAACTATGCCATGGGTGATATTTTGACCGTCAAATTTTAATTTATTATAATTTTGACTTGAACTTGTAAAATTATTACAGTCAAATTCTATAATTTTATTTAGTTGACTTAAATATTAATATACGCTAACTCAGAAATAGTCTTATAGTGTTGTGACTGACTGATTATGCATCAATAATTAAATTGATATACATTATTTTTGCGTCTGTGATATATTAATATTTAATAAACTAAATTAAGTTGTAGAATTTGATCGTAATAATTTTAAAAGTTCAAACTAAAAATCACAATAAATCAGTAATTTTTTCTTATAACTTTTCATAAAAAACGATAAGAGTAGGGGCAATATAGTTCTTGCATCATATTCTAAAAACGCGTAATGTTTAATTTATCATTTGAAAATGATTTGATTATTGATTTAGCTATATCAATAATAATAATTTTGAAATAATATAACAAGTTGAAATGATTACTTTATGAAAAATATTAATCAAAATTCAAGTAATGATATAATTGAGAAAAAGAAAAAAAAAAATAAAAAGTTAAAAATTTAGTGTTGTCGTAGAAAGAAATTAAATTTGGTGACCCAAATAAAATTTGGTACGAAGTACAGTGACCCATGCTGCAATTAACCCCCTTTTTTTTTTTTGAATAATTGACTTCTCGTCTACTTTTATTTGTATTGACTTGAGCTATTTCAGCTAATAATATAATTAAGAGATAATATTTAATATATTTTTTAAAATTTTGAAAATATCTAATTTATTCTTGAATAACCAATATATATATATATATATATATATATATATATATATATATATATATATATATATATATATATATACTTCTGTTCTCTAGGGTATCGTTTGGTTCGGAGATTAGTGAGAATTAGTAGTACCAGATATAAGTATAAAGTTGAGTATAAGATAGGATAAATGAAAATTGTGTTTGGTTGGGATATAGGTTAGTACCAGGTATAAGAAAAATAGTATTTGGTTGGGATTGAAGAATAAGAGGGATAAATAGTTGACTTTTGAGTAAAAAGACAAAAATGCCTTTATCTTTTTATATGTATTAAAAATTGATAAATAAATATTGTATTATAACTTTTTAAATATAATAATTGTAATATATATTATGTAATTAATTATATAATATATAAAATTAGTGTTAATTATTTATATGTAAAAAATGATTAATATTATATAAAAATTTAAATAATTTTTTCTGATAAGATATATAATTTTTAAAAATCAATAATTAGTGTTAATTAGTGTTAAAATTAGTGTTAATTATTTTTTCGTGTAAAATTTCTATTAATTATTTATTTTGCGTTGGGAACGAGAATGCGGTACGGAGGGAGGTTTTTTTGCCGGCGGCGACGAAGAGCTACAGGGAAGGCCGCGAGGCGTCGGCGGCGACGATAATAATTATTATTTATTATTTAATTTATTTTTTTAAAATAATTATTGTAATATCTATTAATTAACAAATTAAATGGTATATAAAATTAGTGTTACTTATTTATATTTAAAAATTGATTAATATTATCTAAAAATTACAATAATTGTTCCTGGTAAGATATAAAATTTTAAAAAAGCAATAATTAGTGTTAATTAGTGTTAAAATTAGTATTAATTTTTTCTCGTAAGATATAAATTTTTAAAAAATTAATAATTAGTGTTAATTAGTGTTAAAATTAGTGTTAATTATTTTTTCTGCTAAAATTTTTATTAATTCTTTTTTATGTGTTGGGAACGATGATGCGATACGGGAGATAAATTTTATAGTCGGCGGCGATGATGAGCTACAGGGGAGGGCAAGAGGCGGGGGCGGCAACGAAGATAATAATAAGTACTTATAATTTAATTTGTGTTATTTAAATAATCATTGTAATATATCTAAATTATTAAATTAAAAGCTATATAAAATTTGAGTTATATTGTATGCTATTTTTTTCCACAAAAATCTTCATAATCATCATCATCATCTAAATTATTTAAAATTTTAAAAATATATAATATTTTACAATAATTACAATATTAGCATTATGTAAAAAGATATTATTTTTAAAATTCAATACAAAATTTATAAAATTTAACATTAATACAAAAATTTCTTAATTTTTTTCCTACAACTAAGTTGCGCAATACATTACTATACTAACGTACATAACAAAATATCACGTCATACTAATTTTCAACTTAACATCATACACGGGGAACACTAGTTTTTAATTAACAATCCAATTAACATTACAGATAAACAAAATAAACTATTAAACAAGCTGACTAACATTATATTACAACATTAATTCTAACTTCTATTATTCCACAACTCCTCCGTAATTTGAGTGCGAATGTCGTCTCCCCGCCGTGACTCTGATGTAGTATAAATAGTAGTCGGCACTTCCACTTCATCCTCTGGAGGCTCTGAGTTTTGCGCTTCGTTAAAATATCTGTCATTTCCTTGTTGCCGTCGAATAAAATTATGGAGCACACAACATGCCATTGCAATGTGACACTGCACTCTATAAGGAAACGGTGTAGCAATAGTTAAAATTTTAAATCGCTTTTTTAAAATTCCAAAGGCCTTCTCTACCACATTTCTTAATTGGGCGTGCCGATGATTATACAAGTCTCGCGGCGAACGATGTATACGACCACGACTATTACTATCAAATTGACTCAGATGGTAACGCTCGTCTCTATAAGGCGCCAGAAATTTGTCGGTATTCGCGTATCCGGAATCAACGAGATAATATTTTCCTGTATATATAACAGAAGTGTATACAACTTGTAATAAATAATTTAAACCAATAATAATGAAAAAATATATGAATAATTTATTCTTAAATGATACCTTCAGGAACAGTAAAACCTCCACTTTCACATGCCCATCTGAGTACCCTCATATCAGCGGCAGATCCTTCCCAACCGATGCATACATAAAAGAAAATATGATCAAAGGAAACAGCGGCCATCATATTTTGTAATGTAAATCCTTTGCGACACCGAAATCGGGGTTGTTTATCCCTTTTTACAATAACTGGAATATACGAACCATCCACCGCCCCAATTGCATTCTACAAATGTTAATGTCAAAACATAGTAGATTTACAAATTTAGCAATGAAAATGGACATTTTAGTGGTAATTAAAGTTATTGTCCCTTACCTTGAACGGATGGAAATTCTGATTTTCACTAATTCTTGGATGGACTCCAATATTACTTGGCGGCAGAGATAAGTATTCATCTTTTAGTTGAATAATGGCTCTTAGAACATTGTTAAAGTGTCGACTAATTGTTTCCCCTGAATGTTGAAAAGTCTCAGCGAGCACCCTATTTACAACACCGTGTCCAATACAAAATAGAAAAATTGCCAATTGTTCGTCAACAATCATATTCCGTGTGCTAATTAAAAGGCCCTTTCCAACAAGGTCATCGCGGAGAGCAATTAATGTAGTGTAACGACCCGACCCACTAGCAATAATAACTCGTTGGGCCCAAATCACAGCCCAAAATGCTTAAGCCCAGTTATTATTACTAGTGTCCAAGTCTCATATAAACCCAATCACAAATCCATCCACATCTGATGTGGGACTATTGGGGGCGTCACAGACTCCCCCCGTTTAGGCCTGACGTCCTCGTCAGCCCAAACACACACACACAAGCCCAAGATCACCAGGCGATGTGAGACTCGTCTCGCTAGTCCTGTCATCTAGACCCAGACTCAGCCGAGACTCGCCGCACACTTCCGGCTGGTTATTGGCTCTGATACCAAATGTAACGACCCGACCCACTAGCAATAATAACTCGTTGGGCCCAAATCACAGCCCAAAATGCTTAAGCCCAGTTATTATTACTAGTGTCCAAGTCTCATATAAACCCAATCACAAATCCATCCACATCTGATGTGGGACTATTGGGGGCGTCACATGTAGTTGTCGTCATTCTAAAATGATTGTACCCCGTTCTGGATAACCATTCAGTATATCACAAATAAACTGATGCCCAGTAAATGGACGGGTACGACATGGTTGTTTGGTTATTGGACTTGTTTCATTTATACAATCTTCGTCAATAAGCATGATTATGAGTTGCACCCAATATTCATCATCATCATCTATTATTGCGAACAAATCGGCATGAAAAGTGGACGAAAATAAACTTCGATACATTGAACCATCCATTATAACTGCAACAATATTTAAGGCAGTTAGGCAAGGTTTATTGTAGGCAAACAATGTTCTAAATTTATATCATGTAGCACGAACATTCATCTGTCCGGATACAACAATAAATTACAGAAGAAATTACTACATGAGAATTAATAAATGTATCCTTCAGCAATGAGCATTATTATAACTTCCATCCAATAATCATCATCATCATCTAAAATAGTCAACATCATTGCAAGAAAACTGGAATAACATACGGTTTGATAAAATGAATCATCCATAATATCTGCATCGAAATGGTACCAAATTAGCGAACAATCATGATAAGTAAACATGATATAATATGTATCGATATGAAATACCAACATTCAGGTTATATATACTTAAATGCAACCAAATTGTTGTACTAAATATTACAAACCGAGTACTAACAGTGCAAATTTTAAAACTACAAGTTGTAACGGTTTTCTAGTACGGAAAGTTAAGATACTATATGTTACAAAGCCTGTATTTACACTACTTAAGTTACACATCGAAATTATGTCCACTATAACCCGGGGAAAAATGGTCGATACATCATATTTTCCTTCTCTATCTGCCGTTCCACCCAGTTGAAAGCAAGATCCTCATTCATTGTCATAAATAGTTGACGATTCTGCGGATCTTTCAAAGCGTCGCCGGCCGCCAAAATCTGTGGATTGGTGAGCCCTTGCATTGAATATATGCGCATCATACAATCCTCGATGGGAGGAATAGGGCGTCGGCCTTCAGAATCCCTATTAAACATTTGCCGTACTAAATCTAATTTGTCTTTTCCTATCTGAACCATCTCTGACACGGCCTCAGAGATGCCTTCCGTTTTCTTCCGACGTCCACCGGTCGACGTTCGGTTAGTTCGTTGGCTAGGCTCGGGTCGTGGGGAACGAGGCCTCTTGCCTGCAGAGCTGTGTCCCGACTCACTGGTATTCTTGTTGGTATGGTGAGGGCTAGGTGAGGTTTCGGGTTGTCCACCTTGCATGAATTCATTCATAGGTGGCCCAGATGACCCTGCTTCAAATGGAGGCGGTAAGAGATATAAACCTGACAATCTGGGAGCAATTATTGTATCATCCTCACCAGGGGATGATGAGGACGAGCTAACTACAGTGGTGGTGGGCGGCAAGACTGAAGAAAAGCCATATCTACCGCTTGCGGTGTTCTTCTCCGTAAGGAACTCAATATCCTTATAGGGAGGAAATGCCTTATCCCTACATTTGGCATAAGCGGGATTTGCCTGGACATAGGTTAATTATATTAGTATAGCAATAAGAATTTTTTTCGGTTAAAAATTGTTTAAAGCGAAAATAATTCACGTTACCGCGATCACCGCATCCCAGTCAGCACTATCGCCTGGCGTGGGTATGCTGAGGTTAAAATCCCATCCCCAACCGCTTTTGTTGACCAACGAATGGTACAACGAGAATGTGCGCTTCAAGACTTTAAAACGATTCTTCACCTGATCCTTTGTTAGGGTTAAATTGTTTCGTCTATTGATCTCACCGACAATTCTAACCCATGCAAGGGTAGTGAGAGTTCCATTTACATTGTTGCCTAAGGCATGTTCCTCACACAACAACGCTAACAGACATGCATCCAAAGACCCGGTCCAGTTTGGTGTACGCGACCACGCTTGAGAGCGTGATCCACTTCCACCTTCACTTGGACGTACGTTGCCTTCGGGGTTATCCAAGTCCCCCCGACTGCTTTGACAGGGATTAAAAATTCTCTTAAAAGGACGCATCTGTAGGTAATGTACGTACTCATTTATATATGTATCATGTGCAACGTGAATTTCAAGTTTGTTCAATAAATATAAAAGAGCATAGCATAAGTTGCATAATGCAAATGAAGCATGTATGATAAGTAGTACGCAAAATTTGCGAAGCAAGGCAACATTACAAATTACATATTTAAATAATTTAAACACATGTATGGTAAGGGGTATGGCAAACAGATCGAGGATCCAACATAAAAGGAATTTTTAAATGCATATCATAATTGGCTATAAAAGTTTTTGATATTGGCATATTCAAGATACAGAACAAATTGCATAACATATAATAAATAAAGACATGTATGCTAAGGGATATGTCCAATAGGAGATGCCAGATAAAACATTCATATTTGCAAAACTTAATTGGCATTATCAGTTATCGAGTAGTGTCATATTCAATATGATATGGAATTCCCTACACATATATAGTAAATAAAGACATGTATGCTAAGGGGTATGTCAGATAGGAAAAGGCAGATTACATATTTATAATTGCAACACTTCATTGGCATCAACAGTTATCGATGCTGGCATACGAGATATGCGATTCTTACAAATTTTATTGTTTTGTACATAATTGGAATTTTTTTTTTTTTTTTATGTACATGGCCTCAAGTGGTTGCCAACAAGCGAGGGGGTGCAGTGGATTATACATCCATGCCATCCATCTATTGCCTATGGCAACCGTCATCATCGCCGATATTTATTTTTTTATGTACACGGGCTCAAGTGGTTTCCAACCAGCAAGGGGGTGCAGTGGATTATACATCCATGCCATCCATCTATTGCCTATGACAACCGTCATCATCGCCGATATTTATAAGAATCAACCAACATTATTGATGTATCCTTCATATCCCGGAGCCGACAATAAAAAGCTACGTTATAACATAACATACTGATTCATCATGCGAGACCAGCATCACCGCATATTTAGGCACATATTTGATATAGAAGTTATGGCAACCTCATGTAAACCAAATTCGAGGCAACAATGGACAAGCAGAGACAGAGGATTAGGATAGCACCTTCGAGGCAAGACAGAGAAGAGATCGGGCACAGATCAGGCACAGAGAGGGTCGATACAGCACACAGGGCGGGCACAGCTCAGGCACAGAGGCGGCCGCGGCGACGACGCGGGCACGGGCCGGGGATATGTGCACAGATGGAGGCAACAAAGGACAAGCGGGTCGCGGTGGCCTGGAGGGTCACAGCTAAGGCACACTGGCGGCCGCGGCGACGACGCGGGCACAGGCCGGGAATCTTTGCACAGATCGAGACAACGGACAAGCAGAAAGCGGCGGCCACGAGGGTCGGTACAGCACAAAGATCGGGCACAGTACAGGCACAAAGGCGGCCGCGGCGACGATGATCTGTGCACAGATCGAGGCAACCAACGACAAGCAGAAAGAGACGGCCACGACGGTCGGTAGAGCACAAAGATCGGGTACTGCTCAGGCACAGAGGCGGCCGCGGCGACGACGCTACAGAGCACGGAGCGAGATCTCTGCACAGATCGAGGCACAGATCGGACAAGCGGGTCGCAGCAGCCAAGATGCTGGGTACAACACACAGATCGGGCACAGATCAGGCACAGAGGCGGCCGCGGCGACGACACTACAGAGCACGGAGCGGAGATCTCTGCACAGATCGGACAAGCGGGTCGCGGCGGCCAAGATGCTGGGTCCAGCACACAGATCAGGCACAGAGGCGGCCGCGGCGACGACACTACAGAGCACGGAGCGGAGCTCTCTGCACAGATCGAGGCACAGATCAGACAAGCGGGTCGCGGCGGCCAAGATGCTGGGTCCAGCACACAGATCGGGCACAGATCAGGCACAGAGGCGGCCGCGGCGACGACACTACAGAGCACAGATCGGGAACAAAACTTCCTTTTAAGTTGTAAGTGATGTAAGACTCGTGAAATTTCAATTCAAAATGATGAAATCCAAAAGTAATAGCCTAGGCCTCTCGACAGCTGAAGCCCTAGGAGCAAAACTACCCGATGCATGATCTCGAGCTCGCCGCGGTGGTTTTCGCTCTCAAGCTATGGCGGCATTAACTTTATGGAGTCCACTGCGAGGTCTTGACTGATCATTAGAGCCTTAAGTACCTCTTCACTCAGAAGGAGCTAAATTGGAGGCAGCACCGATGGCTCGAACTATTAAAGGACTATGATCTCACTATCCAGTATCACCCAGGTCGGGCCAATGTGGTAGCGGATGCCTTGAGCCGAAAGCACGTGTCCCCAGAGCTGCTAATGATCACTGATCAGGATCGCTTGATTTCTGAGTCCCAGCGTCTAGACTTGGAGATCGTTCCTTTGGGGTCTACCGCTCAACTTTTAGCGATGGTAGTGCAGCCTACCCTGCTTGATCGCATAAAGGAGGGACAGCAGTCGGACCCCTCCTTCCAGAAGGTTTGAGAGCTGATATCACTGGGACAGACTGACGATTACCAACTGCACGCCGATGGCTCTATCCGATTCAGGGGTCGTTGGTGTGTTCCAGATAACGGTAAATTAAGGACATCCTTACTGAGGCGCATCGGTCCTTATTTTCGGTACATCCTGGCGGGACTAAAAGGTACCGGGATCTGAAGCAGCATTACTGGTGGCCTGGGATGAAGGCTGATGTGGCGAACTATGTGGCGCAGTGCCTGGTTTGCCAGCAAGTGAAAGTGGAACACCAGAGACCAGCGGAAAAAACTGCAACCGCTTCCGGTACCAGTTTGGAAGTGGGAGCAGATCACGATGGATTTCATTACCGGTCTGCCTCGATCCCAGTGAAGCCACGTGGGAACGCGAGTCAACCATGATGGAGCGTTACCCCCATTTATTTGATTCCTAGTTGTACTAAATTTCGGGGACGAAACTTCTTTTTAGGTGGTAGAGATGTGAAAACTTGAATTTTATTGTAAATAAATAAAAAGGAAAAGAATGAAATATCAAGTTGACCCCTTTTTCCTGCAGTGTAAATTGCACAGTTTAGGAGGCTAAAACGTCGCCTTTCAATCCGAGCCTAATCTCGAAAATTCGAGATCACCAGTGCGACCGTCTCGTCGAACCGATCGAAAGTGATATTAAGCAAGTTCAGATCCGACAGTCGGATCTTTCAGAAATCAGCGAAGAAGCGGGCGGGACCCGCGACTTAAGTGAATAGTGCCAGTGAACAGTAGAGGAATAGTAAACCCTATTTCGAATTCCCCTTAGTGCCAACGTTAGCCAATTCGCTGTTCGAACTCCGGGCATAGCGATCCAGATAGTCGATTTAAACAGTTTCGTCATTCTGAACGCAATGGCACTGACGGAATCTCCGTTTGACGACTCTAGAGTCTCGAAAAGCGTGATAACTGTATTTCGGAACAGTATTTTATGGACCGGGATTTTATCCGGGCAGTTTCTCGAAAAATAGAAATCGCTACCTGATAGGTTTCGCCGAGCCGGACGTCGTGGCGAAGTCCATTTTTCGTTTCGACAACCAGAACGCCTCGAAAAGCGTGAAGTACGGTAAAAATACGGCTTTTTGCACAATAACCCCCATAGAACATGCCTCGATTAGCGTGCCACTGCTTGGAGAAGGACTGGGATGTGAGAGAATTATACTATGATGGACTGGGTTGGAATTTAATGGCTTAGAGGGGACTAAACTGCAATTATGCACATGCATATAAATCCATGCATGCTCGGCTAGGGCATCTGCAAACTTAAACCCTGAGCTAGCCTAGCCGCAACCCTCAACAACCCACACCTTCTCTGCCGCGCTCCCCGGAACCTCCCCGCACCGGCCGCCGCCTCCTCGTCGCCGGAGAAGAGAAGATCAAGAGCACCTTGATCTCGGGTGCTTGGAGAGGAGGGTACTCGGGAGGGTCCTAGGTCATCAAGTCCCTACCTGTGGAGTTCCCCGGGGAGCCACAACCGAGCTGAGGTGAAACCGGGGCCAGCCGCCGCCGAACGCCGCCGAGGGAGACACCCTTCATCCTCCAATTTTTCCGGCGAAGGTAAGCTTGGAACTTTTCTCTTTATATCGGCACATGGACCCTACCATGGGGTTGCTGACACCGAGGAGACCCTTCGGGTGCAGGCCGAGCCGCGGCCGCCGACCCGATCGCCGGCGGGAGCCATCGTCGCCGGAATTATCGTTTCTTGGCCGATCGCGTGCGCCGCCGTCATCCGACCGTCGAACTTAAGATCAGGACCGTGGGATCTCGTCCTCTCGTCGACAGCAGCACCCCCACGAGGTTGGAGGACGATCGGATCAAGATCGGGGCCGCGCAAGCCAGCCATAGAAACCGACTTTTCTTCACCTCGGCCGATCTCGGCCGTCCGGTGCCGCCGCTGCCTCCCACCGCCGGCCATCGCCACCAGAAGCCTCCTGGAACCGAGTGGGACCTTTTGGTCCAAGTTGCACCGGCCCGGAGTTCGTCGGCCGGAATATGCCATTAACGGCTTTGGAGCTCAACCGAGCTCCGCCGCCGCGCCTTGCCGACGTTCCCAGTCACCGAAAAACCACTCAGGTGAGCTTCTTTGGTCCTTAGGAGCTTCTCCATCATGTTGCATGGCACTCTTAACGTCGGGTTTATTAACCTCTGTAGCTGCACCTTGTTGCGTCCGAGCTTGAGCTCCGGCCGCCGCCGACGTCCCCGGGCTTCGGCCACCCCTACAGGTAAGACCTAGATGCCTTATATATGCTTCCCATCATTTTGGTTTAGGTCTGGGGCACCCCTGTAACTCGGTTTCCTTCTTGCACCCGAATTACCTATTTTGGGTTGGTCTCCGGCCGCCGCCGCCTCCGGCCGCCGGGGCTCGACCCAACATGGATCAGTCCTCATCTGGGACCCCTAGCTAACTGCTGCTCACCTTGGTTGCTGACAGAGCAAGGTTGCATTGGAGCTTCACCAATCCGAGCTCTAGCCGATTTTCGGGTTGCTCCGGCCGACTGTTCCGGCCACTCCCCGGTGCACCTGAGGTGAGCCCTCAACTCTACTTATTCCTCTATACATGATGCTCCACTTAGCTCTTATTTTGATCAAGTATAAATAAAGGTTTAGCATAGTTGTGAATTGAACCCTAATTGTTGTGGGCCAACTTTGCCCTCGGGCCCCGTGCTAGTCCAAACTTGTGAGCACGGGTTTCGTCTTGTCGTAACGGACGCGACAGAATTTACAGAACGTCGTTTGGATTCCCGGATTTCAAGAACGAGTCGAAACGAGCGATAATGTTAGTGTTTTTATGCAAATTAAAGTATGTTAAGGATCAAAGTGTAAATTGGGCATGATAGCTGTCTTTAGACAGTGCTTCCACACCTGTTGGGCATTTTGTTAGAGTCCCGTGGGCTCTCGTTGATCGGGAAACGGATTTTGCCCCGCAAACTAGCTATATTGTTCCATATAAGCTTTCCGTTACTGTTGTGTCGTCGGGATGGGTGTGTGTGAGTCTATTACTGACTATAGCTTCTTATTCAGGGCCCAGTTGTTCGGCACCAGCCTCCCAGTAGCTGAGCGGGAGTTCGAGGATCTGCCTACACTCAGGTGGGTTATCTTCGGTCCGGGCTTTATCTTTTCGGCCCTCTGGTTGCTTTAGTCCAATCGGATACCTGTTTTTGGTTAGCCCTGTTGATTCTATCATGTACACCTATTCTTGACTATACCTGATGATTTTATCTATGTATCATGTGATCCTTCCTGATAGACATTGATTGCTTTAGGCACGTTACCTATACCTGCGTGTCAGCTTTTCATATCTTGGTATATAGATGTCATGATCGATTATGCCTGATATTTCCTGATGATTTTGCCTGTTCTTGATTTGTCCTGATGATGTTGCCGATTCTTGATTAGTCTTGATGATGTTGCCGATTCTTGATTTAGTCCTGATGATTTTGCATTTTCTTGATTTGTCCTGATGATGTTGCCGATTCTTGATTAGTCTTGATGATGTTGCCGATTCTTAATTTAGTCCTGATGATTTTGCATGTTCTTGATTAGTCCTGATGACGTTGCCGATTCTTGATTAGTCTTGATGATGTTGCCGATTCTTGATTTAGTCCTGATGATTTTACCTGTTCTTGATTTAGTCCTGATGATTTTGCTTATATGACATATGATCTTTTCTGATAGACATTGATCTCCGTAGACATTACATTTATACCTGCTCGTCAGCTGTTATATCCCAGTACAGTAGATTTTCGGGGTCTGATCACGCCTGTTGATTTCTATCATATATGCCCTTTGTGATACTGCATTTATATCCAGAGATACTTGCTTATATATTCAGATATGCATGATCGACCCATAATTGATATACAGACAGATAGTTATTTCCCTGAGGGGATCTCGGCAGATTTGCCGACTACCCGGTCATTAGACCGTGAGCTTGAGCATAGCATTATGATTACCATGCACTGTTGTACTTCACGAACATCAACGGAGTCATGACCCGTGTAGATGTTCTTTACCGGTAAAGTGGTCTGGAGATTGGACCCGTGAGCCCGATTGCATCTGTGAGTGCCGGGTTATTGTCAGCGGATGGGGTGCGGATCGGTGGTATTGCCTGAGGTTCTGTGAGACCAATAATGGCCTATGATGGATACTTGGATTTCTATTTTTGACGCATCATTCTCAGCTTGCACTGTCACTTATAGCTATTTACTTTGTACCTTCACTGCTCAGTTATGCTTGATTTCTCAGTTATGTCATGATTACCAACATTATTTATCTGCAGTTCCATTATGCTTGATTATTATCGTTATACCCTAATTTTCCAGCACTTATTGCCTGCAGATTCCTTATGCTTGATCATTTCAGTTTTGTCCAGATTTCCAGCATTACTTATCTGCAGTTTCTTATGCTTGATTATTATAGCTATACCCTGATTTTTTCAGCATTTATTACCTACAGTTTCCTTACTCTTTATTCTCTGACTATTCAGTTTTATCTGTGGATTATCGATTATCTGTAGACATATCCGTTATTTCAGCTTTACCCTTTGATTATTACTATCCGCAGATTTTAGTATCCAGTAGGTACGATTAGCTATTTCTCGGCTCGTCGTGCCCACTGGGATACATGTATAGTGTATCTCACACCCCATGGGTGACCATTTTTCAGGTCAGTCGGGTGCTGGGATGTCGGGACGTTCGAGTGAGACCGTCACGATAGAGCTGTCCCCCTGATGATAGATATTGATGATTGAGATCCTCGATGATTTACAGATGACTTTCATTTATAGCATTTCAGCTTCTAGTTATTTGGATATTTCAGATTGATGTTAGTATGGTTATTTTGGATTATTCCTGCTGATTAGTTATTGTTTAGTTGAGATACTTATTGATCTCTGATTGTTGATATTGCACTTGCCTAGCCGTGCATGTATAGGGGAGACTCTGTCCGTTTGGGTAGAGGATTTCCTATATGTGTGGCAGTCTGTTACCCCCGTTTTGCAAACTCTGATTTAAACAAAAAAAAAAAAAAAAAAAAAAAAATTAGACTGGATTTTTAAACTCGGGGCGTGACAGTCTGTTTCAAAATTGTCTGTAATTCGGGAGCTCTAAGTATATTTTCACCATTATTATTATTTTTTTTTTTTGAGATAATTTTATGGATGGCTGATTTTATCAATATTCCTCTAACAAACTTACTAAATTTTATAAATCAATTTCTAAATATATATATATATTTCCCTCAATATTGTTCAAAAATTAAAAGATAAGCAAATTGAGTAGTAGGTAAGCAATTATCATAATACTTATAATAATTTGTTATAATATTTTCTATAAAATAAATAATAATAATAATAATATAATAAACTACACACTGCATTATGAAATTTTTTTAAAAAATCATGTCTATCACAAGCCACAAAATAGCAAGCTGTATACCAAATAATAAATTTAAAACAATAAAAACGTACCGAATTACTGATTATTTTGAATCGTCTATCCAATTTTTTAAATTTTTTATTTTACTATACAACCTTTTAATTATTTGATTTGAACCCGTCAATAATATTTTTACTTCAAAATTTAAGCACTTTAATAAATCTATAGTCCCGAGAATTACATAAAGTATAGTAACTAAGTCTAGAAAATGCACACACAGCTTAAGATCACCCGACGATGTGAGACTTGTCTCGCTAGTCTCGTCATTTAGACCCTGACAAATTCTATCACATTGTCCTTCAAACTCTGGTTTAGTGGAGATTCGTCACACACTTCTGGTTTGTGATTAGCTCTGATATCAAATGTAACGAGCTGACCAACTAACAATAATAACTCGTTGGGTCCAAATCACAACCCAAAATGCTTAAATCCAGTTATTATTATTCGTGTCTATGGTCTCTAGCTTATAAAGCCAATCACAATTTTATTCTCATTCGATATATTACCTATTAGGATGTCACAGTGACTAAACCCAAAAGATTAAAAAAATTAAACGTGGTGAAACTAGAATAGTTTTAAAATAAATGACCCCCCAGAACAAAAGTGTCATTTGTTAAAGAGTAAAATTAGAATGTTTGAAAAAATTGAGTAGTCAATCCAAAATATTTTATAGTTCAGTTAACCTAGTTGTTTTTATCATTAAAAAACAACATGGATAAAAAACAACATGGATAGGGTAAAATCTTTATTTTGCTAAATTGCGTTTTAACCATCTTTCAATTCTAGTAAGATAATTGTTTACCAAAGAAAGCTAACGATTGGATTAATTGTGATGAATTTGCATATTTAGATGGCAAGCTTCAAGAAGTACTTACAAAAAAATCCAAACTTTCCAGATGTGCATAAAAATAAAAAAAATAAAAAAAAGGAAAATGCTATTTGTACACCCCATTTGGGGGTGTACATCGCACACTCCGCCCATCCAATGGGTGGGGTGTGGTGAGGGGTCACTTCACAATTTGTGAAGTGATCCCCCCACCCTTAGATGGGTGGGTGTAAGATGTACACCCCTTTGGGGGTGTACATGTAGCGTTGCTCTAAAAAAAATGCCCCACACGCCCCCCGTCCCCCACTTTAACTTTACAGATGTCCATAAACCCGCCCGCCTCCGTCCTTTTTTTTTATTGACATTTTATGAACAAAGTGATTTCATTTTTCATTTTTATATTTTTGGTTTAGTTGTTATTTTTCTCTTTTTTTTTGAGAAATATCACACAGGCAAAGTTTGACCGTGTTACACTTTTTTTATGTTTAAATAATAAAGTTATATTTCGGTGGTACGTAATTTGATTTAAAATAAATAATAATTAGTGAAGGTACCCGCGCGTTGCGGCGGATAGCTATTTTGAATCAATAACGATAAAATATAAAAAAGTATAAATATCAAAATATTTTAGTGTGAAGTTCAAATCTCAGTGAATTGTTATTAGAAACAATATACAAACGCGTCGATTATAATAATATGCTCGATAAATACCAAATGAAAGAGCAGTAAAAATAGATGATTTGAATAATAAATCGTCAAAATTTGCCACAATAACTAACTAAAATTTTCTAAACCATCTATATATTCTAATTCTGATTAATTAAGTATTAAACATAATAGCAAAAATAAATAACAATATCATAGAAAAATAAATTCCAAGACAAATCAAAAAAAAAAAAATTAAAACTCTTAAGAAATTTTATCTAAGTACTTCTTTTTAATTCTCGCGCATCCGCATGTTTCTTCTCTGCATAATTATAGCAAAAAAAAAAAAAAAAAAAAAATCAAACAACAAATTTGATTGTAATTTTTCACAAAGAAAAAAAATAAAAAAAAAAAATAATAATACAATATGAATATTGCAAACTACAATCAAGTACATATTCTAACTTAAAAAAACTCATTGCTATTTACACTGCAATGAGCAAATATGAATGAATAATTAAATAAATCACATATAGAAAAATCTAATCTTGAAATCAAAATATTAGAAAAAAAATAAAATTGAAAATAAAATAGAATAATCGAAAGAACAATTAAATAAAATCCAGCAAAAATAAACAATAATGTAATCAAGAAACAAACCCTAGAACAAAGAAAAATTGAAATCCATACAGAAATTCTATATGCGTATTTCTTTCTAATTCTCACGGCCTTCGCACGTTTCTTCTCTGTATAAGTATAACAAAAAAAAAAAAGTTAAACAAATTAGTCAAATTTGATTGTAATTTTTCACAAAAAAAAAAAATTAGAAAGATTAATATTTTAAAATAAAATAATGTACAATTTATTTGATATAAAATATTTAAATGACTTTTTTTTTAATGTAAAAATTCATTGCAAATTTACCATAGGACACGTACGTCTTCTAATTTATTCAGCTGGAAGAAAAATAAGGGGTGAAATATATAGCGATTGTAGCAAGTGTTATATGATATTATTGAGGATTAATATAATATATAAAATAATCAAAAAAATAATTAAGGAAAATTCAACAAAAATAAAAAACAATGTGATAAAGAAAAAACATTAGGATAAATCAAAATGAAAAAATAATGAAACTCTTACAAATATCTATCAATATTTCTTTTTGATCCTCGCGGTCTCCGCATGTCCCTTCTCTGCATAATTATAACAAAAAAAAAATAAAAAGAAATCAAAAAAATTAGTAAAATTTGATTGTAATTTCTCACAAAAAAAAAAAAAAAAAAAAGAAAGAAAATACAATATGAATATTACAAACTACAAACCAAGTTAACGTAAAAGAACTCACCATTTACCTTACAATGAGGAGAGATTGGAAAGATGATGAGTTGTGATGTAAGAAATAAAAAAGAAAGTAAACAACTCGTAAAAAAAAAAAAAAAAAACCTCAAACTATGGAGAATGCGCCACTCATCTAAAAACATGAGAATTAATATGAAGGAGAGGTTGGGAAGATGAAGGATTGTGATGTAAGAAATAAAAGAGAGAGTAAATAACTCGTAAAAAAAAATAATAATAATAAAGGAGGATTTGGGAAGATGAGGGGTTGTATGAAAATTAATATGAAGGAGAGGTTGGGAAGATGAGGGGTTGTGATGTAAGAAATAAAAGAGAGAGTAAATAACTCGTAAAAAAAAAAAATCTCAAACTATGGAGACAATAATTAAGTTTGTAATGCTAATAAATGAAAAAAAAAAATTGAACCTCTCTAATCTCTAATATTTTGCCACGTGGCAGTAAAATAAGAGAAATAATATAGAGGTATAGATATAAGTACGAACTATGAGAGTGTCATAGTTTTTATTTTTTAAAATTTTAATATTTTCGTTAGGTTTAAACACATTCACAAATATCAAGTGATGTGAGACTCGTCTCGCTAATTTTAATTGATTCTATAGAGAGACACACTCCATAACGGTCATCAGTCGGAAAGATGCATTATATTCCCTGTATAACCTCACCTCATTCGAGACTCATCTCATCTCATACTTTCATCCAGTGATTGGTTCTGATACCAATTGTGACGTCCTGTTTTCTAGAGGATCATTTATTCTAGAATTACTATAGCTCTAATATGTTTAATAGTTTTAACCTTTTGAATCCGCCAAAATATTATTATCAAGTTAAGAGATTTAGCCCTATTCTATTTTATATACAAAGTTATTTTAAATTCTATAAAGCTCCGTTTGGTTGGGGGATAAAGGGGGGAATAACCCCCTTTATCCCCCAATTCTTGCCAAACACCAAGCAAAAAAGACAGGGAATAAATTTTTTTTTTATCCCCTGCTTAACGGGTTATTCTGGGATAACCCGTTAAGTCTTATTCCTCTCCCCTCATGGAATAAGGTTTTATTCCTGGGGTAGTGAATGGGTAAAGTTATAATTTATTATTTATAATTAAATTATAATATAAAATATAATATAAAATAAAAAATATATAATATATAATATAAAATATAATATAAAATATAAATTATAATATAAAATATAAATTATAATATAAATTATAATATAAATTATAAATTATAATATAAAACATAAATTATAATATAAATTATAAATTATAAATAAAATATAAATTATAATATAAATATAAATTATAATATAAATATAAATTATAATATAAAATATAAATTATAATATAAAATATAAAATATAAATTATAATATAAAATATAAATTATAATATAAATTATAATAGAAAATATAAATTATAATATAAATTATAATATAAAATATAAATTATAATATAAATTATAAATTATAATATAAAATATAAAATATAATATAAAATATAAAAAATATAAAAAATATAATATAAAATATAATTTATTATTTATATTCTTAAAATATAATATAAAATAAAAAATATTATTTTTTTTAACGTAAGATATAATTTATTATTTATAATTAAATTACTTCAAATTTAATATAATAATTAAATTAATTTTTTTATAAAAAAACTAAGGGCAAAGTTGGTATTTTTATAAAAATTCTATCTTCTTTTTCCACTATCCTCTACTATTCTATAATTTTAACCAAACATAATTTTAACTATTCCAGAGAATACCAACTTTTCAAGCAAACGCAATTTAACTTTTATACTTCATTATCCCGGAATAGCAAGCTATCACAGGTATAAAAAAATTTATACCTCTTAAATTTATATCCGAACCAAACGGGGGCTTATTTCTAGAAAAAAAAAGAAAAAAGAAAAAGTGCAATGCTACTCATATATCTCAAAAAGGATGTATGATGCACACTCTATCCATCTAAGAATAGAGTGTACTTCACTGGTTATTTCGAAATGATCAATAAAATTTATTTCATTTCAGATTCCAGAATCGATAAAATATAAAATATATATTTTTTTTGGGGAGGGATAAAAACTATTTTTCAAAAAAAAAAGATTGTTTTTTCATTTTGATCGTTAAATTTTGAATATTGTGCGCAAATATGTCAACTCAGTCATTTCTTAAGCAAATAACATGTTGTCTCATAGTTATTTATCGATGTGCATATTTGTCTCTTTAATTATAAAATTGTTTTTTAGTAAAATATTTTGAAAATATACATATTATTTAGTTAATCGACAGAAAAAATTATAAGTGATAATTCTTTCAAGAATTAAAAACAATTCGTAAGTAGAAATTACCAATATGTAGAAAAAGTGACAATTTTTCTACATTAATATATAGACATAATGAACTTTTTAAATTGAGCAATGCTACATGTACACCCCGAAGGGGTGTATATCATATATCTCCACCATTTTAATGGTGGCGATATTTTTTACGGGTCACATCAAATGACCCATCATCACACCCCCACCCTTAGATGGGTGGGGGTGTGAGATGTACATCCCTTACGGGTGTACACATAGCATTTTCCTTTTAGATTTAAGTCTCCTGTAATTATCTAAGGAAAAAAAAATAGAAATAATAATAAGCATAGGAAGGATGATGCAAATAACAAGCATTAGGACGCTTCATTCAAAACCTAAAAATCAAAGGACTAATATGAAGAGCTAGGTTTCTATCTTTTCTAATGTACAGCAAAGCCCTCTGGGGGGCTAGTAATTTGTTTTCGATGATAGGTCGACATTCAATTCGGCAATTGATTTTGTTAGATATAATTTACAATACTGAAATTATTTAAAAATTAAATTTTATAATTTTTTTTTATTTTGTTTGGCTAATAAACAAGTAGCCTTAAAATGAACGGTCAAAAATAAAATTCTCATAAAAAATAATAATAATAAACTTAAATTTCAAATTGAAAATTTTAATCTTACTTTTTATATCAAGTACAACTTTTTTATTAAAGTTTCACGTAATTTGAATTATTTTATACCGTTGAATTTACAAACGTGCCACATCGGCTATTAAAATAATTATTTTTGATCACTTGATAAATAATATTAAAAACTTATAAAATTTGATTTTTAAATAGTTCTAATAGAATAAATCATGCATAATAAAGCTGATCATCGAATTGGATGTCCCATCATAAAAAATAAATAATAAGCACGAAGATCTCTGTACTTTTAAAATTACATATATACTCCTATTATGAAATATTATACTTACAATTTAGGGTTAATTTTATATAGGTCCCCTGTTAATATATCGAATAGCAGATATATCACTACAAAGTTCAACTTTTCATATTTATCCCAAATATAAATTTGGAATGCGTCATTGCGCTCAGATCAACGAGAATGTTCAAATCCAGTATTTACATTATCAAGTTTGGATTCAGATCGGTCAAGTTAGCCAACTTTATTCGAAAATTCAGAATTTCTAAAAATTAGTATTCACAACTTAAGTGATGGCCACTACTCACTTATATATATATATATATATATATATATATATATATATATATATATATATATATATATATATATATATATATATATATAGACAGAGAGAGAGAGAGTCCGGCTACTATACTCTTATGAGTAAAATTCTTTCGTACTCATAAGTTTTTATCCCTTGGATAATGTGCGGCTAGGATTATAATAGTTCATAGGATTTATATTATTTCACCAACAATCTAGTAAATCCTAAGGGGACCACTATCATCCTAACTGCACATTCTTTCATCCAATGGCGAAAAAGTTATGAGTACAAAAAGGTTTATACTCATAAGAGTATAATAGCCCTACGCTATATATATATATATATATATATATATATATATATATATATATATACACACACACACAGTAGAGCTATGGGTACACCCTGTTAGGGGTGTACATCATACACCCCTAACAGGGACGGCTGGGATTAATGCCTCATTAACACTGTTTTTATTCTCACACCCCTCTCCCTTTCTCCTTTTCCCTCTCTCTCTTTCTCTAAAACGCAGAAAAGTCCCGCTTTCCCCTCTACTCTCAAAAACACTCGCTAGGGCTCTATCTCTCTCGCTCGCTAGGGCTCTCGACGAGGGCTCTCTCGCTCGCTAGGGCTCTCGACCAGAGCTCCCTCGCCTCCGTCACCTCCTTCACCTCCGTCACCTTGAGGGCTCTCGACCAGCGCCCGCTGCCGCTGTCGCTGCGGATACTCCGTCGCCTCTGTCTCGAGGGCTCCGTCACCCCTGTTTGGGTACCCTAAACAAAATTTAGGTATTTTGTTTTATTTTAGAGTTTGATTTATCTAATTTGTCTAATTTGTTGAATGATAAGTTTTTTTTAAAAAGCAGCCTTCGTCATTTCTTAAGCCTTCCGCATATGAGTTCTTGCTTCATCATGTTTTTGTTGTTGTACACTAACAACCATGCAACTCCTGAGAGTGATTATGTCATATCATTTTCTCTAACTAATTCCATATGTTAATGTTCATAAAGATATATATATATATATATATATATATATATATATATATATATATATATATATATATATATATATATATATATATATATATATATATATATATATATATATATATATATATATATTGGGTGTTTTTATTATTTTTAAATTTTATTTTAATTAAAATAATAAATAATTAATTATATTTAATTTAAGTTTAAATAAAAAATAAAAAATTTTGATTGGTTGGGGATGAGGTGGGGTGTATGATATACACCCCCATTCGGGGTGTATACATAGCATTTTCCTATATATATATATATTGAGAAATATTTGGTACTTTTTTTAATAAATAATAAAAGTATTCTTAACCGTTGATCGATAAGGAATAAAAAAGTAATTTTACTTATTATCAGGTTAACCGGTAACTTTATAAAAAGGGTATTTTCGTAATTAAACATCATAAAATAAAAAATATATATATATATTAATTAAAATACCTTCTACTAATTTAATCATTAATTTAAAAAATTTTAGAATTATAATTTAGGCATTAATTTAAAGAGTTTAATTAAAAAAAATTTAAAATTACAATTTAGGCATTAATTTAAAGAGATTTAGAATTACAATTTAGTCATTAATTTAAAGAGTTTAATTTAAAAAGTTTTAGAATTACAATTTAGTCATTAATTTTAAAAAATTTAGAATTATAATTTATGCATTAATTTAAAGAGTTTAAATTTAAAAAATTATAATTTAGGCATTAATTTAAAAAGTTTAAATTAAAAAAATTTAAAATTATAATTTAGGTATTAATTTAAAGAGTTTTAGAATTACAATTTAGATATTAATTTAAAAAGTTTAATTTAAAGAGATTTAGAATGAGAATTTAGGCATTAATTTTAAGAGTTTAATTTTAAAAAAATTAGAATTACAATTTAGGCATTAATTTAAAGAGTTTAATTTAAAGAATTTTACAATTACAATTTACACATTAATTTAAAGAGTTTACATTAAAAAATTTTAGAATTACAATTTAGGCATTATTTTAAAAAGTTTAAAATTACAATTTAGGCATTAATTTAAAAAATTTAATTTAAAGAGTTTTAGAATGACAATTTTGGCATTAATTTAAAAAGTTTAATTTAAAAAATTTTAGAATTACAATTTAGACATTAATTTAAAAAGTTTTAGAATTAAAATTTAGTCATTAATTTAAAAAGTTTAATTTAAAAAAATTTAGAATTAGAATTTAGACATAAATTTAAAGAGTTTTATAATTACAATTTAGACATTAATTTAAAAAATTTTAGAATTACAATTTAGGCATTAATTTAAAGAGATTTAGAATTACAATTTAAGCATTAATTTAAAGAGATTTAGAATTACAATTTAGGCATTAATTTAAAGAGTTTAATTTCAAAAAATTTAGAATGATAATTTAGGTATTAATTTAAAGAGTTTAATTTAAAAAAAATTAGAATTACAATTTAGCCATTAATTTAAAGAGTTTAAATGAAAAATTTTTAGAATTACAATTTAGACATTAATTTAAAAAGTTTAATTTAAAGAGTTTTAGAATGACAATTTAGGCATTAGTTTTAAGAGTTTAATTTAAAAAAATTTAAAATTAATATTTAGGCATTAATTTAAAGAGTTTAATTTAAAGAATTTTAGAATTAGAATTTACGCATTAATTTAAAGAGTTTAAATTAAAAAATTTTAGAATTACAATTTAGCCATTAATTTATAAAATTTTAGAATTACAATTTAGGTATTAATTTAAAAAGTTTAATTTAATGAGTTTTAGAATGACAATTTAGGTATTAATTTAAAGAGTTTAATTTAAAAAATTTTAGAATTACAATTTAGGCATTAATTTAAAGAGTTTTAGTATTAAAATTTAGTCATTAATTTAAAAAGTTTAATTTTAAAAAAAAATAGAATTACAATTTAGGCATTAATTTAAAGAGTTTTAGAATTACGATTTAGGCATTAATTTAAAAAATTTAGAATTATAATTCTGGCATTAATTTAAAGAGTTTAATTTACAGAGATTTAAATTACAATTTAGGCATTAATTTAAAAGTTTTAGAATTACAATTTAGGCATTAATTTAAAGAGTTTTAGAATTACAATTTAGGCATTAATTTAAAGAGTTTAATTTGTTTAAAAAATTTTAAAGTTTCTTTAATTTAAACATTAATTTTGTATTACAATTTTACAAAATTTCAATGTGCTTAAATATTTGATTTAATAGAAATATATAGTATAATTCAAATTTATTTTTAGAATAGAATTGTACGGGCTAAGTTAAATCAAATTTAAATAGTAAAATTTAATATTTTAAAATAATGAGATCATATATTATAATTTAAAATAAAAATTGATAATAAAAATTAATAGATTTCTAAATTCTAATTTCTAAAAATAATTTTTTAAAATTAATATCATATATAATATATTAAATAAAGATAATTAAAATATTACCATTTAAGATGATAGTTAAATTAGAATATTTAAAATTTATAATTTTTCTAAAAATAAAAACTCTCACTAAATTCAAATTTTTAAAATTTATAATATTTACAAAAATAAAAATTCTCAAAATAAAGATAAAATTACTTAATTGTCCTTGAAGCAAAAAGACCAAAATAATTCTATTTTGGATACCTGTAACCGGTACCTCTCTCAAAGTGACCTGCTATTGCAGGTCACAATTTAAAAATAATCAAATCTGAGCACGAAAACTATATATATATATATATATATATATATATATATATATATATATATATATATATATATATATATATATATATATAAAGTATATGAGTATGGCTCACAAATGCGGGACGGGATGTCGAGTGGGATCGGTGTTTATATTTTTTTCTAGGGTTAATTGCATATGGCTCCCTGTAAACATATCGAATAGCAGATATATTCCTACAAAATTTAACTTTTCATATTTATCCTTTCAAAAGTCCAACGTTATTCATATATATCCCTCCGGTTTATTTTCGTTAGTTCACTGTTTATTTTTTAACAAATTATATATGAAATGATAATTTTGCCCTTTCAAAAATGTCCCTCCAGAAAATAATGCAGAAATATCTTGAAGGGTAAAAAGATAAATTTACCTCACTAACTAACCAAGATTAAGTATTTAACCTATGGTTAATTAGATTTTTCTAACAGAGATAGACGGTAGGGATATATATGAATAACGTTGGACTTTTGAAGGATAAATATGAAAAGTTGAACTTTATAGAGATATATCTGTTATTCGATATATTTATAGGGAGTCGTATGCAATTAACCCTTTTTTCTATTCCGTGTTTATATTTTTTTCTATTCATTTTCGAGATGGTAATGGAACATATATTTTTGAGATTAATCATATTTTTTTCTATTCTTTAAATTTCTGTATGAAATTGTGTAAGTTAATATAATCAATCTCTTTTAGATTTATGGACAAAATGCCTACACACTTTTACAGCTAGAAAAAAAAAAACACTTTAATTAATCGATTTTGCAGTTCAAATTATTTTTTACTTTGCTATCTTATAGTTTAAAATGTTCTACTAAATAATTTTATAGAGTTTTTTTTTTTTTTTTTTTGTAACTATAAGTACCTATTGTTAAACAAGAGAGTAAAGTAATAATTTTTTAAAACTATAGTGGTAAAATGTTATATTGTACTGTTATGTGGTTTACAAAAAAAAATATTATTTTGAAAAATAATAATTTCATATCGGATGAAAAATATTAGTTTCATATGAGATAAAAAATAAATTTTGATTGAGAATATATGAGAATACGTACACTAATAATAATAACTTCGCTTAATTATTTTGAGCCGGTGGTTTTAATCTAACGGGTTATTATTGCTAACGGGTTAGATCGTCATTATACGAATACTAATAAAAAGTGTGAGAGCCAATGCTAACGGGTCGGTTCATTGCTATACGAATACCAGCCGGAAGTGTGAGCCACCTCTTGAACCCACAGAAACCATTGAGTCATTTTTTGAACCCGTAGAAGTTATCTTTAGAATCTCACGTAGCTTCTGCACGCTCGTCCACATTAGATATTAATAATAACTGTATTTAAATATTTTGGACTTATGATTTTAGGCCAATGAATTACTATTGCTAACAAATTATGAATTATTATTGTTAACGAGTCGGATCGTAACAACTATTTTGTTTAAAAATAGCTCTTTATTGTGAAACAAAAATAAAATTATAAAATAACTAAATCTATACAAAACTATTAATCCTCAATATCTGAATCCACGTGGCACTCTTTCCTTCATCCCCTTTCCTTCATCCCTCTCTCTAATTAATTCTCCAACAATTAATAATTAGTGCACGAAAAAATCAATTAAGATTGTATATTTTATTTACATTACTTTAATTAATTATTCCATGTATACCAGCACTCTTTTCTTATCCCTCTTTCCAATTAAATCCGTTATACTTCAATTAATTACTCCATGTATACCAGCACTCTTTCCTTACCTCTTTCTAATTAAATCCTTAATTAATTATTGGCTAATTGTATAATTTATTTATGTTAATTAGCTCTAATTAATTACCCACTCTTTCTATCATCCCTCTTTCCAATTAAATTCTCAATTAATTAGTGCAGAAAAAACTAATTAATTATTTGTATACTTTAGTTACGTTAATTAGTTCTAATTAATTACCCCATGTATACCATAGCTCCAATTAATTACCCCATGTCCATTGCAACTTCGCGCACTTCACCTATGTATACCATAGCTCCAATTAATTACTCCATGTTCATTGCAACTTCGCGTCGTTCGTTCTTCCCCTCCATTGTTGCAACATTTCATCTTCCTTCACCATTATGTATCCTCTCTTCGGCTTCCTCTTTCATCCGTTGCATATTCACTTCCACCTATATATATATATATATATTGTATTCTTCCTTTTTCATTATCTGTCGAG